>CM035409.1:119243398-119665898 GCA_020310875.1 Ceratopteris richardii
GAGATCGAACTATCACGTTAGAGTGTGACAATGTTCAAGGAGTGGTATTGCTTCTAGTGTTTTGGAATTATTATTCAGGTCAAATGTTGATGTAATGAGTCAACTTATGAGTGATAAGTTGGACAATAACAACTTGCATGCTAGAAGATTTGGAATGATGAGCTTCTTGATGGGAAAAGGCTAGTGGAAGTACATCAAGGAGAAAATGGAAACCCTTTCTTGTCATAAGAGAGGAAACACACTATTGACTAGCTATGAGCATATGAAGAGTGGAATCAAGGATCATGGAAGGTAATGTATTGGCTATCACTAAGAGTACAAGATAGCATGATTGGGCATAAACATGATTCCAAAACTATGAAAGACGCTTGGAATAGCTTGATCACATTTTATGAGAGCAATACAATGGCACAAAAATTGCAACTCAAGAATGAGTTGCATACACTAAAGAAAAAGAGCATGCCAGTAAGTGACTACATCTTAAAAATCAAAATCATATATGATCGCTTGCATCTATTGGCATCAATGTAGATGAGGATGATGATGATAAGGTTGAAGTGTGCCTTCATGGTTTACAAGTTGCATATAATAGTTTAGAACTTCTATTCAAACCAAAGAGAGTATTCCAAATTTTTTATCTAGTACTAATGCTAATAATTGAAGAAAAGAACCTTGGTGAAGACTTAAACTCCCAAGGAAAAGTTAATTTTTGAAAATTTATTCTACTATGGTAGAGCAAGAAGCCAAATCAGAGGCTTCAAAAGTGGAAAAGGAAAAAATAACCAACATTGAGGTAAAAAGCAAGCTAATACAAGAGGTAGAGGACAATTTCAAGGCAGGGGGAGCTAAAGAGGCTACAAAGATTTCAAAAGAAATGATTCAAGTAGGGACACTAAGGGATGTTGGCATTGTGGTAAACCTCGTTACTTTGAATGTGATTGCAGGTTGAAGAATCAAAACAATAGAAAACAACAAAACAACTATGCATCCATAAGTGCAAATAATTCAGAGAAGTTGTTCATGGTCCAACATAACATGATAAATACAATGTCTACTGATGTCTCAAAATCGAATTTTAATGTCTCGTATGTTGATTCAGGTGCTCCAAATCACGTGAATAGCCATATAAAATTGTTTAGATTGTAGAAACTACCAGTTCTTGGATTTGTTGAAATAGGTGGTGATACATCACATCCCATCGAGCATACAGGAAACATAGAACTATACATGGAGGTTGGTAAGGCAAAACATCTCGATGAGGTACTCCATGTTCACAATTTAACAAAGAACCTAGTTTTTGTTAGACAAATGGTTGACCAGGGATTACAGGTTAGCTTCAATGCCGAGGGTTTATATGTAAAAGAATACAAACACAATGAAAGGTTGATCACCAAAGGGAACAAAGTGGGTAGGATGTTCACCTTGAATGTGGAAGTTCCTAAAATGAATGCAACCATGTTTTCAAAAGATGAAGAAGTTATTTTCGACATAGAGATATTGCACAAATCGGACATGCAAATTTGTAGAGTCAAAGGAGGTTGTCAATGTACTACTGAATTTCAAGGTTGCAAAGATGCAGAAGGTATGTGAAGCATGTCAATTTGGTAAACATTCAAGTGCATCATTTTTTCATGACAAGTATGTTGGTGGGAATGTGCTAGAAATAGTACATATGGATGTTTGGGATCCTACAAAGAGCACATCTAAGAGAGTTTGTAGGTTTTATGTCACTTTCATTGATGACCATACACAAAAGTATGGGAATACTTGATGAAGAAGAAGAGTGAGATGTCTATTCACTTTCAATATTTCAAGGCTATTGTGGAAAAGCAAACATGGAAGTATATTCAGACATTAAGATTTGATGGAGGAGGTGAATACGTATCAAATGAATTCATTAGTTTTCTTAAAAGTCATGGAATTTGAACGAACTTTTCATGGGGGTACACACCACAATAGAAGAGCATTGATGAACACAAAAATAGACATATTGTAGATATATCAAGAGCCTTAATGGTTGAGAAAAATAACTCTTTCTTAATCATGTTCATTGGTTAGTGAAGCTAGAGCTGTTAGCAAACTTATAAAACATATACAATAGTGTGTGTATATGCCTTAATGTCTAAAATTCATGACTGTGCTTGTGCAAAGCAAAGAAATGCATAAGGGGATTGATGCTACGAAAACAAAGTATGGCTAGCAATATAAAGTATCTCTAACAGAGAGGCTTTCATAAATTAAAATAGTATAGTCAATTGAAAAAGAGGTTTATATAAGTGTATTGGTCTCTCTAAGTATTGTAAGAATTCTCCTTTGATGGGAATCTTATGAATCTGGGTTGAAAATAGGCTTAATTACCCATTTACGAGACGTTCTAGCACATATAGAGATGGGATTTTGCTTTTCTACCCACTTAGATCTCATGTGTGTGAGCTCTTGAGGTTTGTTTGAGGTAATGAATTTTTGTTTGATATTCTCTGTTAGCTTCCAAATCCAATTGGTAGATGGGGTCACTTTTGTTCTTGTTTTTTCAGATTTACTAGGCTTGGCTTTAGGATTCTTTACAAGTGTGGGTTTGGGTATAGGTTTTTTGGGAGTCAAGTTCCAGAGATGATTGCACTTATTGCTTCAAGCTCAAAATTGATTTAGGGATCTAAATTTGATCTTGTCTTTGTTAAGCTTGAAGCTGAGCCTTAGGGACACAACTTTGTTGAATCTTTGTTGAAGGACGATGATCATGTGGAAGAGATTTATGTGAGAAGTGGAGAATGACATACCTAAGACTCACCTCCTAACCTATGTATAGCCCTCACCTAGTCACCATCTAGAGATCTCTCTAAGGTCCCTCTACTCATATAGCCATCACAAATAGGTACCTTGTATGAACTCTCTAGCTTTTGGCCTTGTCTCTACACAAAACAAGGAACTTCACCTTCCTCCAGGCATGTACATCTCTGGAATATAACACTACTACCCCCTTCTAAACATTAGTATCCTCAATGGTATAGGAACTATAAAACTAGGAATCAAAATTTGTGATTCCAACTAATAGTAGTAGAGTGTGTTGGGTGTTTGAAAAGCTAGATGCTCAAAAATTGGACAATTGGTCTCTCTGCTTCCTATCTAGCATTCCACCAATAAAATGTAGTACTTGCCTTGGGCAAACTCTGGGAATCCCTCTTAGGCCGAGTCCATATGTGTGCAACATAAGTACTTGGAATATCCTCGGACTCCCTATGCCTAGACCTTGACCACTAACTTGTGATGACTTGTCACCTGTATAGACTTTGGTTGCTTTCACTTGTCTCCCTAAAATACTCATTGAGAGCTTATCATACAGTATAACTTAACAAATCATTTACTCTACTAGAGTAATGAAAAACTCTATGCTCATCCAAAACTATGACTCATTTGTGGATCTTTCACAAATTGGTTCAATAACTAAGAAAAATACTATTCTCATCCAAAACAATCTAAGTATGCCCTAATATCTATGCCCAAATACTAAACGTAAATGGAAATATTTTCCAAATAGTTCTTAATATCTAAGCTCAAGTAAATCTACTTGATTTACTCACTGTAATGAAATGAAACTAAAGAAATTCTCATCATAATCCAAACTATGAATCAAAGATCTCAATCTGTCCTATCCAATATATAACGATCTAAATTGTGGATAAAAATATCTCCCATAGAAAGTAAATCCAATCCACTCTCTAGAAATAATCCTTTCATGCCAAGTGAAGACATGCTAAGAAAACATAGCAACTAGTGGAACTACCACAGCCTTCTCAAAAATAACATGCAAGTTGTTCCAAGTGGATAAACCTTACTTAACATATGACCATCACTATGATCAAATCATTCCCAACTAAGAACGAGATGTCTCTAGTAAACCACTATAATACTCTGGCACTCCCAGATATAAGGAGGACCATAATGTGAGTCCACTAAATATGCTAAAAACTAGGTGAGTGGATGTGCGCACACTCATGGCCCACTAGGCTAAGCATCTGCCTTACCTCATACACACTATGTGCGAAACATGGCCTAACCTCAGACATATAAAATAAAGTAGTATATATGAGTTTCTTCATAATGCAATTGCCTATTCACAATTCTTATGTGCAAACCTTGCCTTTTTGCTTCTAGGCCACTTGCCTACACACTTGCCTTGTTTGCAATCACATACAAAGTGACTATCTCAATCATCCCTCTGTTGTCCAATTATAAGAAGATCATGTGAATGACCTACAAACCATAAAACATACAATCTTAGCAACTTCTCTCCCATACCATACAAAGTTTGATGTCCCATACCAACAAACTTTATACCCCATATAGATGCACATATTGTTGATATATTTTGATAGTGACATGTGTGAACACACTAAGACCATTGGGGCACTTTTTTCCCTCTTTAGGAGGGTTTTTCCCTGACTTGTATATACACTTATAACCCTAACAAGTCACTTATCTTTGTACATTCTCTTGGTAATACATTCAGGATTGTGTGTTGTGCTCCAAGCTTCATCTTCTTCCTTGTGTTGTTTGCATGCTTTTACACACCTCAAACTCCAACAATTGGTATCACAATAGGTCACAACTTCATCTGGGGCATCATCGACACCCCTATAATTACAATATGAGAATCACATGAAAATTGGTGAGCATACTCAAGACCGTTATTAGTTCAAAATGGATTCATTCTATGGTGTCAAAATTGTGATTTGAGCTTGTTTCAGCCTCCAAACACACTATCACAACACCTATGCAAGCAATTTCACCTTTTTGTGCCAAAGATATATACATGTTTTGGTTTGCCAATATAAGTGTCTTGAAGTTTGCTATAGGTTTAGCAAAACTTGATAGGGTAGCTCTATTCAACTTTTTGAGATATAGTCATTTTTTTGCATCATGGTATTTTGATAAGTGGCCATGGCTAGAAGTAGTGAATATTCTGTATGTTGGCTATTGAGGATAAGGTGGATGATACCAATTAACCATTATGGGCTTATATGAGGCATCACGTATTGGTTGCAAAGGGACTGTGGAATATTGTGCAGGATGTTGAAAAACGTCCTATTACACCTGCAAATAGAGTTAGCGAAGCTAATGCAAATGGAATTGAAGACGGTGATATTCTTCAGTTCCTCTTCGTGCTTCGATTCCTACTGAATCTACTATAGAGCAACTTTGTTGGGATGGCACAGATGCTCATGCACATGCATTGATATCCTTGTCTATCAAACGTGCCATTATTCCTCACATTCACTCTTGCAAAACAACAAAGGATGATTGGGACACACTTACCACTTTATACTAAGCAAGGAATGAGTCTCATGTTTCTTCCCTCTGAAAATAATTGGAGAGCGAGCATATGAATGAAGGAGATTCCATGGATAGTTATTTATAAAGACCAAAGACTTGAAGTAGCAGTTGACTTTTGCTAATGGTCTTGCCTGACAGTTCACTTGTGCAGACTATTATGAATGGTCTTTCACATTCATATCAAAGTTTTGCTTCTACTCTTTTATTGATGATGAAAGGCAATCAAATGCCTTAATATTCAAAGAGTTAGTCTTTGTTCTGTTGCACGAAGATTGGTCTAGGCAGAGCATGTCCATTATGCATGTTGTAGATCAAGCTTTCCGAGCTATTCAAAAGGGTAAAGGTAAATGGAGCTAATCTACTAGTAAGCAACACTGAGTCACAACAAAGGAGAACAAAGACATGTTCTCTTTTTATTTGGACCTAAACATCATGAAATCATGCAAGAAAGGGTCCATTTCATAACCTTTAGTCAAAACCACTTGGCTCTTGCTCAAAAACAATAGAAAGAAACTTGATTTTTTATAACCTTAGGAGTCTTAACTAGAAAGAATAATTTTCTTAGGATCAAGAAGAGCTCAACTTTACGATCAAGTATCCCACATCATAACCTTCTAGTCTAGAAAAACAAAATTCAAGACAAATAATAATAAGTGAAACCTCTTCATTTACTCTTTAAATCTATAGAAGCACAGACGATAAGATCCCAAATGCTATTCATAATTTGCATTACATGAGATGGAACAAATCGTTACTATTTTCCATAGGGTAATTCCGATAATAGTCATGTCATTGTCTAGTAGAGACATTGAGAGTAGGCTTTTTGCATACCATATTGAATACCACAAAGCATTTTCTAACTAACATTTCACAAAGACGACCCTAAACAAGCATAAATGTTAAACAATATCCACACATTGATCAGACAAGAAAGCTTGGCATAGATAACAATAAGCACAATTTGAAACAAACACTTAGAATTGTATGTCTATTAATTTGCTTTTTACAGTCAAGATATTGTTTACAAAAATAAAAAGCTTCTACAATAGAAGCTGATCATATGTGTCCTCAGCTTCATGCATAATGTCATCTTCTTGAGCTTTAGAAGTTGTAGCCTGTTTTCCTTGCTCCAAGATTGGCTCTTCAAGGTAAGCCATGTCTCCAGGTTCATCTACAAGGGGTGGAACAAGCTCCTTTGAAGCAGCTTGGAGTCTTTCAGTATCTGCTATGTGCTTCCTTCCTAACTCTTAGTCCTCATCTGGGCATTCATTCAAACCATTTATCCTCATTCTTATGAAGCTCACTTGAGCTTCATCTTTCTCTACAGCTATGCAATGCCTGAACATCTGTAATGAACAAGCAAGAGTCATTCCTTAAAAGAAAGCAAAACAATTAGAGGCGCATCATGATACATGGTAAATGAGATCCATTAGAACTACAATTGCTTGTGCCAAAGAAAAGGTCTAGGACCCAATCATCATCATTGGAAAACAACTCAAGAAGTCACATAATCAGTTTTTGTGCCTTCTGATATGGATTTACCAATGTCTTGTCCCCAGCCACATGACAAAGTTTCTTTGTAAGTGCAGGGAACATGAGTACATTGGAAATTCCATTCTCAGTGCAATGTTCCCTGACCCTTTATTTTCTCACTTCATCATAATACCCGACTGTGAGGCATTCAGTTGAACTCACAAACCTATGCGAAGGAGTATAATTCACATTTGTCTTGACCCTGCCAAAGAAAGCTATAAGTAAAATAGAGTTCATTATGCATAAATCAGAGACAAAAATGAAGATAGATTACCATGCAAGACACTCCACAGCATGACATCTTGACTTCAAAGCAGTTGATAAAGAAAATGCTTGGTCCTTGCTATGGAAACTAACTATCCTCCATAAAGGTGACATAGTCAAGTCTACAAAATCGGTCACCATCTTGCGAATCTATGGGTGGTTGAATGGATCATCATCATTAACAGAGCCCATCATCCTAAACCCATAGGGTATATCTGCTATTACAAGGGAGTAATGTTTTCTAGGTACACATATTATTTACATCAGTGCAATAAACATTGTAATATACAGGTCTAAGGGGGTCTAGGGTTGGAGAAACACTTCAAATCTGACTCATCATCAAAATTGATTTCCTTAGCTTTCAGCCTAGACTTCTTGAGCCTTGCCCTTTGAGTGTGAGCCAGGAATGCAAGTGGGCAATCTTCATTTAGCTCTGCAGACTTTGACTTTTTTGGCTTCTACAAAAATAAGAGAAGAAGAATAATTATTTGCACACATATGATAATTCAATGCCTAGCATTGGCCTATGCCAAGAGGTCAATGCCTGGCATCAATTCGGTGCTAATAGCTGATGCCTGGCATCGACTTCTTGACTTCTGGCAAGAAGTCTATGCTTGACATCCATTCTTTGTTGCAATTCCATGTGTGGCATCAAGTCTTTGTTCACATCTGTCCTCACATTCGATGCGTGGCATTGAATTCTTGCGAGACCTCAATGCCATGCATCGAATTTGAAGAGAGAGTCGATGTTAGGCATCAACATTTAGGAGAGAACTCGATGCCCGGCATCAACATTCAGCAGCAAGTCGATGCCAGACATCAACCTCTTGCCGAAAGTCGATGCTAGGCATCGACATTCAGCAAAGAATTGATGCTAGGCATCAACTTCTTGCCAAAAGTTGATGTGAGGCATCGACTATTTGAACACAGAGTGGAGTTCGCAGCACCTACCTAGTCACAGAACAATATAAAATATTCTGACAATGCTTTGTATGATGACGTGGTTGGATGCTCTGCCTGCACTTCACTCTAGGAAAAGCATCCCAACCTCTTCATCATTACCTCTTGAATCTTCATATAGACTTTATGATTGCTTGCCATGGATAAAAGCGGCCGAGTGAGTTGAAGAACAAGAAATAAAGACCAACGAAGCTTTAAGAAACTCCTACTTACTTATTGAGCTCAGTGACCATCTCTTCAAGATTTAAACCTTTAGAAATTACTCTTGATAAAGCTGATATTATCGAGGTATCATCCTTGATCCCTTGGAGGGCTCTCCATGGTGTCAACTTCGTATCATCAGCAGCCTCTTCAAGGCAAAGATCAATCTTCTTTCCTTTTCCCTTTACATCCACCTGAAGATCTGGCCTTACTTTCCTCTACTTTTGGCCCTTAACCTCCTTATTTTCCCCCATTGTAAAAATTTTGTCCTCGAGATCCCATATTTCACCTGTTCTGAATGCGAGTTGAAACCAAGGGTCAAATTTCCTCAAGGCATCTGATTTTAGTGTCTCATCCATAGCTATCCCCACCTCAATAAGACATTTCTTCCTTAGATTTGGATGTACTCTCCTAGCATCTTTCATTAGAGAATCTTCATGCTCATGGTGGGAGAAGTGAATCCACTCAATGGATGACATTTTTTGCTTGTAATCATTGTCGTTATTATGGTCCCAAGCCAAAAGCTTGGACTCTTCAGTAAGTCTTGCATATATCTTGCACTCTACATACCTAAAGAAGAATGTAGTTGGGTGCTCCTTCACTAGTTGTCTACTTATCTTCAATGGCAACATCTAAAGCTTCTAGGCGACCAAAAGATGAAATTCTCACATTTAGATGTCACAATATCAAAGCCACAGATGGACAGTGGCTATCACATGAGTACTCCAAAGGTGCATGGGTGTACATGCAACCCTCTAGAGTTGGGCCTCATCGAGTTAGAGATAGTGGAAACTTAGATCTTCATTGGAAGGGAAAGTTACTTGGCTTCAAGAAGCACAGAGACAATGGGATGGTTGCTATTGTACAACATGTTTTTACAATGGCGACTATGAAACTTGAAAACTCTAGTAGAATGAGATATGCTATGAATTGTAAGTATTACTCTACAACATTGTATGTTTTGTTGTGTTGAATATATTTCTGAACTATTTAGATATGTTTTTGTTTGTTTCAAATATATTTCCTTCTACTTTGGTGGGAGATCAATCACTTCATAGTCTTACAGGTACTTTCCAGGCATTGCATGCAGATGTTGGTGCACTAGTCTTTATAGAGTTTTCTTTTACACACATAGATATGTTGTACCCTCTACAATGAATGGTTTTGGAAGGTTAGAGAGAATTGAAGTACATTCTCTTCTTAGCTTGGAGTGGCCAAAACCTGATATATGGTCTATATCATCTTTGAAGCACAAGATGGTAATGGATATACATAACTTGTTGAAATTCACAAAAGTGTCTAGGTGTGTAGGTTTGCACTGGTCTTTTCCCATTCATTGTTTTGTATATTTATTCCAAGGATTCTCATTCCAAGAGACTTCCACCATGTTCATGTGTAAAGATATCACATATGAGCAAGTCGAAAGTCTTCTTGGTGAAAATTGGGGTTTGATAGAAGGAATTGCAAAAGGTGATAAACATCTTTGTAAAATAGTTGGAACAGGTATAGGATTTTGAAATTTGAAACAATGTACTTCATTATACATTAGATTCTACTATGAGTGTTGGATGCGCAAACTTGGTAAATGGATACCATTTCAAAGTTTAGAGGGATCTTTACATTCATTTGAAATAAAGCTTCGATTGCCTACAACGGTTGTACGGATTTGTATGACCTAGTCTGTAGAGTCCCTAATCTTGAAGGGACAATAGCCATGAACTCAGATGTGATCAATGAGATCATAGATTTTATGGAATTCTATATATTAAGATATGCTATAGATATTCCAGCATATGAGTGTAAATGGGTCCCTTGTGACCTACTTTTCTACATTCATAAAGGAGATGAGGCATTTGCGAAGCGCTTAAAGCATTTCATGGTTGTTGCTAAGGATGTAGGGCACCTGTTAGATGACACAGTGCCCTTAATTAAACAATTAAATAAGAAAAGGAAAAATGGGAATAAAATATCTTTCCTATGTTGCAACAACCATCTTTTTTGTCAATGAGGAGCCCGAAGCTTCACCCATGGACCTACCCCATCTTGTTACTGGGGGTTTTGTAGATGACAAGAAGGAACCCCAGACAAAAGCTCTCAACTTATTAGAAGAGAGTAAAAAAATTTGCAAAGAATTTCCACAAGGAGTAGTGGACAAATTAAAGGAAGCTAGTACACAGAATAGTCCACCCTCCAACTTAGAGCCCATGGAACCCACTCTACCAGAGGTAGAGATGGAAATGTTTTCAGTTGTACTTGTCGACGGAGAGGAATTTTTGTTCCTGCATGATATTGAGACGACATTTGGTCTACACCTCGAGGAATGCCTTAGTATTTTCTCCTCAACCTCGGATGTTCCCATGGACAACACTTCTAACATTATCGAAAAGACAATAATTCCACTTGGTGCTTCGGTTGCAGACACCATTGCATTTGTGTGTGAAGAGATTTTGAGCCATGCCAACCAAAATGTCACTGAAGAAGATCTGGCCACAGCAAGGGAAAGAATTTTGGAGAACAACATTCCAACATCGCCTGTTGTGGAGCAAAGTGGCATGGCCCACTCATCGATTCCACCAGATGCGATGGGAAGAGGAGAGATGAAGATAGGCTTCAAGATGTAAGTATCTAATGACATTTATGATTGTCTCATATTCATACAAGATGTATCTATTTAATTTTATGATTGTCTATGTGCAGGAAGCAATTGAAATGGATAAATTTGTAGCAAGGAGTGGTGGTGACCGTGTTGCCCGTGGCCATGGCTCTTTCTTGGCACATTACATTGGAAAATTGCCAAAGGAATATTTTGTCATGATCCACAAGGACTTTTCCCCTTAAGGACATTTCATGACTTGGTTTCTGAAGGCCTTGAGCAAAGTTTTGTGCCTATCTACAATAATGCAAGGGACCAATTGTATATTTTTGGTTAGGAAGTCCTTTGCCCTTACTACCCTAGGAGTTAACTTTAGAGGAAAAATATTAGGTCAAATAGGAATAGCTTTAGGTCTTGGATTGACAGCCCTCAGTTAATATCCCAATCAATTTTGACTTACCAATTGCCACTATCTTTTCAGAGAAGAAAGAATGTAGTGGAGAGGCTCATGGCCAAGAGCCAATTGTAAAAACTTTATAATACCAATTATTGTTTTTCCAATTTCCATGTGCATTGTCTTTATGTTTTTGACAATCTCTTAACTTTTGCACACTTTAATTAGTCTTTTTCCAATCATTCTTGTTATTTTTGTTGCCCAAAATGCATGGGATGGCCTAGGAATGCGAAAAAAAGGCCTGCCACAGAAACACAGGGATGGGTCCTGCAAGCACATCCCCGCGTTTCTGTGGCAGACCTTTTTTTTGCATTCTTAGGCCATCATTCTTGTTATTTTTGCTGCCTAAAATGCATGGGATGGCCTAGGAATGCAAAAAAAAGGCCTGCCATAGAAACACAATGATGGGCCTTACAAAACTTTTGCAGGGCCCATCCCCTCGTTTCTGTGGCAGGCCTTTTTTTTTGCATTCCTAGGCCATCCCATGCACTAGGTTCCCTAAGAAAATTTAGACTCCTCTGGGTGCATATAAGCATTCAGCAATAAATAAGTACATTTGAATGTTCATCAACATTGTTTAGCTATTGGTCAGAGGGTTAGCATGCAATGCACCCTATCTAAGCCCAATCATATGCTCCAATGTGCATGGTATGTGGTTTCATGGCTTAGAAATGCAAAAAAAAAGGTCTGTCTTTCTGTGGCAAGCCTTTTTTTTGCATTCTTTGGCCATTGCATGCAGTATATAGCAACACCACTTACACAAAGTACAGTAAAAAGAGTGATTAAACTATGCAAAACACTTCAAAGAGGTACTGGAAAAAGACACCTAGATACATGGGAGAAATAGACTTCAAAACATGTACACTAAGAGATAAACACTTGGGAGAGCAAATATAATAAGAAAAAGATTATATTCATCATTTGGGATATACAAAAAGTTCTCCAAACAAGGGAGTATGAATATTTGTTAAGGCTTATTCCCTCTAATTCTTCTAGCTAGCTCCAAATCTTTAGGTTGTATTGTCACTCTCTTTGCATGGATGGCACAGAGGTTAGAGTCCTCCAACATTGAGATAAGATATGCCTCTGCAGCTCCTTGGAGGGCTTCAATGGCTATCCCTTGGATACGAAGTCCAGCGCAGTAGCTTTGGATCTCTTCCTTCACAACTCTTGCAAATGACCTTCATGGAATAAGAAGCTCCACAGACTTTTGATAGTGTCGAATCTCTGCAAAGGCTCTCGTTTGCTTTCTGCACCTTTGCGGTGCTCTTGCATTTGGGGGGATGTTGGGTTGTGGTCATTGTGGTCTACGACACAGTTGATAGTTCTTCTTTCTTCTTGAAGCATGCCTAGATGGTCCCTACTCATCATTTACTTTCTCTACCCAACTTTGCTCTCTTTCTTCATCGGTTGGTCTTTGTCTTTGTCCTGCCGAGAGTGTCTTCCCTCCTTGTGTTACTCGATGGTTCATGGGGATATGATCATTGATGGAGAGTGTTAATCTCCAAAAGAACAAGTTACTCTTGTAGTTAGAGCACATCTATAACAAGAATAACTCAAACCTTCACCAATTTTAGAGGATCCATGATCAATTATAAAGATATTGAAAAATCTGTGAAGGAGATGACTACATAGAACGTCTGCTGCACATATCTCTCACATTAACTTAACAATTGTGTAAATTTTATTATGAAACTTTGCACAAGGTGTCGCCTACAGTTTGTGCACCTTCTCCAAGTTGAATCACTCCAAAAGATTCAATATATCTTGAGAAATGATCTCAACAAGTTACCTATGTCTAAAACTGCACTTCTGAGAAGTCGATTTAGACACCTATAACTTTTAACACTTGGTTATCTCAATCTAGAACCCGTTTATGAAAATGCTTTTAGCCACAGATAGCTTACCTTCCAACTTAAAGATTAAGTGCTTGCTTCCTCAAAACTTTACACTGTGGAAGGAGAACTGACCAAAACATTAACATCAAATTTTGCGCCTGTTTCAGGAACTAGTGAACACTTCTTCACATATGAATGTTCCTACACATAATTCTCATAGCCTGTTTACAATAAGGCTCTCAAACTTTAACCATAGACTCATTAACTATGAACTTAGACATCTACAAAAGGATTCTCAAAATGATCAAGCACAGTAGGAGAATGTACAGAAACATCGGGTGCAGTTTTCTTTCATTCCTGAAGGAATTTACAACTGAATGATGAGAGAGACTCAACTCACTTTTAAGATGTCTAATGACTCATACAACTACTGATTTCTCTATTCTCATGCTCTCTCATATTTGCCCTGACTTTTTACTTGTATATATAGGCAAATATTTACAATATCATGACTATACAAAAGTATAAGTGAACTATCTCTGTATTAATGTACATATGTGTACACCTCTTCATCTTCTGGATGTATTCTTCCTTCATGCTTGACAACTTGAATTTTCCTTCAGTCCTTGACTTCCAAACCTTCATTAAAACTTCAATTGTTGATTGCCCTGCACCAACAACTCCCCCTCAATCATCAATTGAGGTTTTCTCTATCTTCTTTATACCTGCCATGTCTTTGAATCTATGTAGCTTTGGTCCATCCAAGCTTTTGGTTAGCATATCAGCTATCTAATCTTTTGTTGAAGTATGTATGACTTCAATCTCTTTATCCATCACCTTATCTCTTAGGAAATGGTACTGAATCTCAATGTGTTTAGTCCTGGCATGAAAAACAGGATTAGCAGCTAAATACAATGAACTCATGTTATCTCCATGAATAGTAGGTGTACTCTGAATGATGTCAAAACTCTTCATCAAAGTCTTAAGCCATATCACTTCCTTTGCAGCTTCAACCATCCCTTTGTACTCTGCTTCTGTAGATGATAAAGCAACTTTGTGTTGCTTCTTTGAACACCAAGAAATTAACTTATCTCCCACATAACACAAGTATCCATAAGTTGATCTCCTATAATCTGGATTACCTGCCCAATCTGCATCACTATATATCTTGATGTTTGTATCTGATGTAAAACCATAATACAAACCTTCTTTGAGTGTACCCTTAATGTACCTCAACACTCTTTGACCTGCAATCCAATGTTCTTTCCTAGGGCAATGCATGAATTGAGACAAAACTCCAACTGCATATGATAAGTCAGACCTAGTTAATGTAGCATAGATCAGACTACCAACCAAACTCTGATATAGTTTCATGTCCTTGAACTCTTCACCTCCATATCTGCTCAATTTGTGATTCACCTCCATTGGAGTAGGTGCTACCCTGCAATCATTCATCTTAAACTTGATCAACAAGTTTCTCAAATACCTTTCTTGAGTTACATACACTCCATGTTGAGTGTATGAGATCTCCTTGCCCAAGAAATATGACAAGTCTCCCAAATCATTGATCTTGAATTCTTTCTCCATTTTCTTCTTTAGGCTTTGAATGCCTTTCTCATCTGTACCTGTAAGAATTATATCATTAACATATATACACATGGAAATAAATCCATCATCACTTGCTTTAACAAGCAAGTTACTATCTGCCTTTGACACTTGAATTTTAAGTTCTTTCAAGAACTTCACATACAAAGCTCTCTTGAGCTTACATACATACTCTGGATACCTTTCATCTCTGAATCCTTGGGGTTGCTCCATGAAAACATCATCTGAAATATAACCATTCAAAAAAGCATTCTTCATATCTAATTGACATAATTTCCAACCTTTACATGCAGCAATAGCTATGAATGTCCTGATAGTTGTCATCTTTGCCACAGGACTATAGGTCTCATCATAATCTATACCATAAGTCTGAGCAAAACCCTTCACAACAAGTCTAGCTTTATATCTAGACACACTTCCATCTGCATACCTCTTTGTCTTGTAGACCCACTTGCATCCAATGATCTTCTGAATATTTGGTTTAGGAACCAACTCCCATGTCTGATTCTCCATCAATGCATCATACTCCTCTTGCATAGCTTTCTCCCAATTCTCCTTACCTTTTGCCTCTTCATATGTAGAAGGGTCTTCATCTGCCTTCATCATATAAGCATAATCTTTGGTAGCCAAAAAAGAAGTGGCATAGCTATACCTTGTAGGTTGCCACTTGTGTGTTGATGACCTTCTGAGTTCTCCACTCCTTGAGGTTTTTGGTTCATCACACTCAGGATCAAATCTTGGCATTTCTTCAACTTCAACCTGCACTTCATTATTCTCCTCTTCATCAAATATATGAACGTTTGATTTACCTTTCTTTTGGTTCACAACTTCTTCATCACCTGCATTAATATTGATTGTACCTACATACCAAGTACCTTGCTCATCAAATGTAACATCCTTTGATACAAGGAATTGTTTTGTGGATGGACTCCACAACCTATATCCCATCTGCTTATCATCAGAACCAATGAATACATACTTTTCAGCTTTAGGTTCCAATTTGTGCCTTAATTGTGATGGCACATATGCATATGCCAAACATCCAAATACTTTGCAATGATCCAAGGTAGGTCTCTTACCCACCAAGCTTCATAAGGTGTCATACCCTGCAAGGCTTTACATGGTAACCTATTAACCAAATAAGTAGCTGTATTTACAGCCTCAGCCCACAAATAATTAGGGCAATTTTTCTCCTTCATCATTGACCTTGCAAACTCGATAAGAGTTCTATTTCTTCTCTCTGCTACACCATTTTGTTGAGGAGAGTACCTAGAAGTAACCTCTCTCTTAATACCTACATTCCACAAGTAATCACTGAACTCATTAGAGAAATACTCTCCCCCTCCATCTGACCTTAGTCTCTTCAACTTATGACCTGTAATTCTCTCTGCATACACATGATAGTGTTTAAATGTATTGAATACTTCTGATCTATCTTTGATCACATAGATAGTGATCCATCTGGTAGCATCATCAACATAAATCACATCATACCTTGAACCATTGATACTAAAATCTTTTGATGGTCCCCACACATCTGTGTGTACCAATTCAAGCTTCTCTGAATACATAAAACCATGCTTGGAATAAGATTGCTTATGAGCCTTACCTAATTGACATGCCTCACATCTGTATGTCATATGTTGATCTGCAACATTAGGCAATCCAAGCACTGAACCATTGTTAACCATATCTTTGATACCTCTTTCATTAAAACGTCCAAGCCTTTTGTGCCAAAGATCTAACTCAGAGATCTTATGTCCTCCATAGGTGAACAAGGCATGACCAACATTACCTTGGATCTTTAATGTGAACAATCTTCCTTCTTTCTTCCCTGAAACAATCTGTTTATACCCATTGCTAGGGTCTTCCACAAACACTCCTTCATTAGTGAATCTAACTTCATAACCTTTTTCAACAATTTGTCCTACACTTATCAGATTCTTAGGAATTGTAGGAACATACAAGACCTTACTCAAGAGAGTGCTACCATCCTTGGCCTTCATTGATCCAATTGACTTCACATTGTGCTTTGTATTGTCACTTTTTTGAACTACATGATTAGTTACCTTATTCTCCAAATCAGTCATCAAGGCTATGTTGCCACTCAGGTGATTGCTACATCCTGAGTCAATGTAGAAGACTCTTTGGTCTTCACTTTGCCTTTCACAAGTTGCATTCATTATCAATGTTGAATCCTCCTTCTGATCTGAAGCATAATTGTAGTAGGTATTGTTGTATTGTTGACTTTGGAATCCTCTCCCTGCATTTCTTCCAGAGTAACCTCTACTACCTCTACCTCTGAAATTACCTCTTTGATTTCTGCCACCTCTTCCTCTTGAATTAAAATTCTGATTATATCCACCATTACTCTGAGTAGTATGCCAACAATCATTAGCTAAGTGATTTGTCTTACCACAAATCCAGCAAGCTTTGACTCCATCTTTATTACTCATGCCTCTTCCTGTACCTTTGCCACCTCCTCTTCCTCTTAGGAAGTTAGCTTGGCTAGTTGTACCTTCACCCTCATTTGTTTGTTGCTTTCCTTTGATATTCTTCTTCCTATCCTTTGAATACATTGCACGACCTGTACTCTTGTCACCTTCACCTTTGACATCCTGCTCAAAGGTTAACATATGTCCTAGCAACTGATTTAAGTCAGGAGTAAAATGATCAAGTGATAATTCAGTAGACAAAATGAATGGCTTCCATTTGTCATCACCTCTCAACCCTGTGAGAATTTGCCTTACCAATTTATCTTCCTCAATGTCTTCATCAACTGCTCCTAATGCATCTGCAATGTCCTTCATCCTTGTTACATAGTCTGAGATGGATTGAGAAGCCTTCTTCTTGAAAGTGGTAAATTCTACCCACAAAGATGCCTTCCTTGACTTTGTGGTGTTTTGAAAATGCTCCTCCAAAGCATTCCATATATCACTTGCACTTTCAAGACCTCTAATGTGAGGTAGTAGGTAGTCATTGACTGCCATATAGATAATGCTCCTAGCTTGAGCATCTCTCTTCATCCAATTCTTCAAATCTGATAATTCTTCCCTAGTTGGAACACTAGGATCTCTGAATTGAGGCTTTTCTTCTTCACCTGTAATATAAGCTATCAAGTCTTTGCTCATAAGATGAGCTTCCATCCTCATTGACCATGCTGGATAGTTCTCTCTATCCAACTTCTCTATTTGAAGAGAATCTCCCATCCTTTCTTCACCTGTATATTGAATTCTTCAAACTTTATGAGTAATAGATGTACCTTTACTTCGAATAATGTTCCTTTTGTCTTCCTTGATGTCGCATGACCTCCTTCTCAAGCTTTTCCCTCAAGCTTTCAGCTTTTGAACATTCAGATGTTGAATTCTTTGCACCTACAGCAGTCGGGATCCTTCTTCCTTCAATTCTGATGCTTCTTGCTCTGATACCACTGATGGAGAGTGTTAATCTCCAAATGAACAAGTTACTCTTGTAGTTAGAGCACCTCTATAACAAGAATAACTCAAACCTTTACCAATTTTAGAGGATCCATGATCAATTATAAAGATTTTGAAAAATCTGTGAAGGAGATGACTACACAGAAAGTCTACTGCACATATCTCTCACATTAACTTATCAATTGTGTAAAGTTTTTTATGAGACTTTGCACAAGGTGTCATCTACAATTTGCGCACCTTCTCTCTAAAAGTGAACCATTGCTTGTTGAAGCTTCTGAAGATCCACAAATATATTGTTGAATTTAGTGTAAGTAAATCCTTGTGTAGATAGGATCTTTGATTGCTTGTTGGGAATATTTGGATGATAAACAGAGGCAGGTATAATGTCTTCTATGAATAAATATTGTCCAATAGTACGAGTCACATCCTCATTTGAAGTTTTCTTTTTTTATAGACACTTTATATGGGCATGGAAATATATTTTGAGAAATACCTTATGCTTGTAAGGCTTGCCTCATAAGGGTGTACATTGTAGTAGACCCATTTCTACTGATGTCGGCTTCATCACATATTGTCTGCATATCTTGCACTTTGATAAGGTTTCTTAACTTCTCTGAAAACTCAGCTTCAACAACAACTCTAATACACTTTCCTATGGGTGAGTCTATAGCAGAAGTGATTTCTTTGGTGTTTATACAGCTATTCATCAGCTTGAATTGGTCTTGTGTTGTTGATGAAGCAGTTACGTCTTGAATAAATGACCTACACAATGAAAGATTCCATTACAAATCTTCATTAAAACATATAAAAGTAAAACAAACACTCACGTTGTTGTATATATATGTTGTTTGCATGCTCCGCCACCTACTGAAAGAGCTTCAAAGGATGACAATGCTCTTTTCCTATGTCTCATACCAAGTGGAGTCTCTTTCAGCTGCTGAGATTGGCATTTAACTTTGAAATTGTGCTTTCTTTTGCTTCCATATCCTCTTCAAAATCTGCAAGTTGTTTTTGTAAAGATATGATTGTGCTTTCTAAAGTGACCACCCTCATATGATGGAGTTGATATTGTTGGAACCAATACTTAGTAGTAGCATGTGAATGTGTAGATAATGGCTTGCAGTAACCTAATAGTCCAGCTTCACCCGCACCAATGAACTAAAGTAAAGTTGAGAGGTTATGGAATGTTGGATGGTAAGAAGATATTGGATCAAGAGGATATAGTGAACCATGAGTCCAAAGATCAATACTTTTTTCTCCAGCTGCACGACATTCATGTTGAGAATTGGCATCATTGTTGCATCGTGTATTTGGAGCGAACTCTCTAGGCACACGAACATGGATACTTGTTGATGTAGGAGCATGAGGACATTCTACTGTGAAGTTTGTGATACATGTCAACACCATCTTTGCTAATGACCAGCAATATCAAAAACAAAGATGGAAAATTGGTTGGAAGGGACTCTAAATCATATGTTTTGCTCAGAAAATGTGTTTTCTTGTATGTGTATGGATTAAAGTGTATTTTTCCACTATGCATGTCTAAAAATGATGAAATTTGAAAAAAGTAATTTTTTGGGGGAAGCATAGTCACGGATTTGATGATGTGGCACTTACTTTTAAAGGGAGTTTGAAAATTATACTTTTTTTAAAAGAAACTTTAAAAAATGGCCCAAAAAAGTGACTTCTAACATATATATTAAAAAATAGGCCCTTTTGAGTTAATATACACTAAAAAATGAGACTTTTTAAAAAAACTCATTTTTTTATTCAAATACATGCACGAGTTTGATGATGTGGAAAGTAGATTCTCTTGCTCTCTCTCTAGAAGAAGAAAGAGAGAGGCCTAGTAAAGCCTAAAAAAAAGCCTACTCTAGCCTACTAAAAAGTGCCCTATTAATAGCACTTTGTCCCCTTAAACAAGAACAGAATGAAGCTTAATCCCTAAAAATTAGGGATCCTTACAAGGCCCATGCAGGGTTCATTTTTTCCCCTAATGCTCCAGAGTTGTCATGTCCCATAGTGGTCGATCTTTCCTGTTAACCTCGATTTGCTTTGAGCTTTCCTTCCTTACTAGATCCTCATCAATAGGTTTTATGTTGTTATGCCCATCAGATGAAATGGGAATTGGGTTGCTTGCCCTCTCAGAGGATAATGAAGCAATGCTTTTCTTTCATTTCATAGGGTGACCCATGCTCCTCTCACGAGTTTGTTCTCTTGTGCTCATAGTCACCCTAAGCTTCTTGACACTCTTGTCCACTCTTCCGTTAGTGTCCCTGAAATTTGCAAAAATTTAGTTTTATTCTCTGTCAATGTGGACTCTCAACTGCAAGTCGATGCTTGGCATCTACTTGCAGCCCAAAGTCAATGCATGGCATTGTCCTGCAGCCCAAAGTCGATGCTTGGCATTAACCTGTAGCCCAAAGTCGATGATTGGAATCGACCTATAGCCCAAAGTCGATGCTTGATATCGATGTGTAGCCCAAAGATGATGCGTGGCATCGACCTATAGCCCAAAGTCGACGTGTGGCATCGACTAGTAGCTAAAAGTTGATGCCTTGCATCGATTTAATGGTGAAAGTCGATGCCTAGCATCGAATTTCAGCCAAAAGTTGATATCTAGCATTGACTTGGACAAGTCAATGCCTAACATCGAACTAGAGGCAAAAGTCGATGCCTGGCATCGACTTCATAGAGAAGTTGATGTCAGGCATTGATTTGCACCTACAAGTTGATGCTTAGCATCGACTTCCATAGAGAATTCGATGACAGGCATCGACTTGCACCCCCAAGTCGATGCCAAGCATCGAGTTAGAGGTAAAAGTTGATGCCACGCATCGACTTTCACCTCTAAATCAATGTGAGGCATTGCCTTGCAACTTCAAGTCGATGGCTGGCATTGACTTGGAGGTGGAAAAGTAGAAGAATTTGCATGCAATATAATTTCAAAGCCAAAAAATACAATAATTCTCTAAAATAAATAAAGGGAATCTTTTTAGAGGAAAGAATTTTGGGTACTTGTGAGGATTCTTGATAGCACTCTTCTTCTCCATTTGCTTTTCTTTGCTTGTTTGCTAGGCTTTGTGCTCTTTAGCTATTAGCTCTCTCTTGCTCTCTCTTGGCGCACGAATTTTAGAAATGAAACTGATGTCCTCCTCCACTATTTATGGGCACTTGCATGGCTTGAATTAGCAACTGATTATTGATGTGTGAAACATCACAAGAAATGAATTAATGTGACACTAGACAACCTCTATTGTCACCATTAACTCATTGCCACTCCAAACTTTGAGAAGTGATAGCCAAAACCAAGAACTTTACTTCTTCAAAAATTTCCAATCACTAAAATGACATACCTTCAGTCATTTGCTAATTTCTCTTAGATCAAATACTATTTCTCCAAGATCTTTTGGTGGATGAAAATAGAAGAGTAGAGCTTTCCTACAAGCTATTATTTGCAAGAAACGGATCTCTAGAACTCAAGTTATGGCCTTCACAAGATCGACCTGTATGACTTGCCAAAACTAGAAATTTTGCCTCCTTTAGTAATTCTGAGTGTCTAAAAATGAAAATTCGATGCCCAGCATCAACTTGCAACCAAAAGTCGATGCCGGGCATCGACTTTGAGCTTTTTTAGCCACTTTTTTTGTTCCTGAAATAGGCACGTTTAACACACATATGATCAAGACCACTTTTATGTGCCAGGCATCGACTTTATGCTAAAACTCGATGCCAGGCATCGAGTTGCTCCACAAACCTCATGTTTTTAAGAAGATTTAGCAGGAGTTAGAACTTAGAGAATAAAACACAGACTTATCAGCACAAAATCGATGCGAGGCATCGAGTTGCTTGGAAAACTTGAACTTTTGAAATCATTTCACAGTAGACAAGCATGGAGATGATGGAGAGAGTCTCATACACATAACTTTAACTATTTCTTCTCATAGCTATGAAAAACTCACAAGTTTTACAGATGCTTTCTCACTCAGAGAAACCGGACTATACTCAGTCATACAAAATGAACTCCTTCTCACATTCTATCACTCTCTTCCACTTCTTCTCTCTCATCGCGTCAGTTGATATAAACTAACTTATATAGACTTTCTCATTCTCGTGATTTTAAAAAACTTCTAGAACTAAAGTGAACTAACTTTACAAATAATACACTTGTGAATTTTTCCCTTCACATAGGCATGTGGTTTTCTTCTAATGCTTTGACCTTCAAATATATGTCCAATTAGTGATTGTTTCTCCAACAGCTCCCCCTCAATCACTAATTGACATTCCCTGTTTCTTCATATCATCTTCTTTTCTTTTACTCCTGCCATGCTTTTGAATCTGCTGGTCTTCACACCATCCAAGATCTTTGTCATTATGTCTGCTATCTAATCTTTTGTAGAAATGTATTCCACTTCAATTTCTTTCTCCATTACCTTTTCTCTCAGGAAATGATAATGTATCTCTATATGTTTTGTTCTTGCATGAGATACTGGATTTGCTACAAGATAAAGTGAACTCATATTATCTCCATGTATTGTAGGTATACCTTGATCAATGCCCAAGCTTTTGAACAATGTCTGCATCCATATGACCTCCTTAGCTGCTTCCACAAGCCCTTTGTACTCAGCTTCAATTGATGATACTGCTACTGTATGTTGTTTCTTTGAACACCAACTTACAAGCTTATCACCAATGTATATCATGTAGCCATGAGTTGATCTTCTGTCATCCTGGTTACCTGCCCAATCTGAGTCACTATAGCTCTCAACTTCAAATCTGATGTAAAAGGATAATATAATCCTTCCTTTATAGTTCCTTTGATATATCTTAGAACTCTTTGACCTGCAATCCAATGTGGGTCCTTTGGACAATGCATGAATTGTGACAAAAATCCCACTGCATAACTAAGATCAGGTCTTGTTAGTGTAGCATAAATCAAATTACCCACAAGAGATTGATACTTCCTCATATCTTTATATTCTGCACCATCATATTTACTGAGCTTGTGATTAACTTCAAGTGGAGTTGAAGCTTCTCTGCAATTTTCCATATCAAACTTCTTCAATAGATTAAGAAGATACCTTTCTTGTGATACATATATGCCATGATCTGTATAAGTGACTTCCATTCCAAGAAAGTATGATAACTTTCCTAGATCACTGATCTTGAATTCTTTTTCAAGTAATTTCTTTACCTCCTTCATTCCTTCATCTGAGGTACCTGTGATTATAATGTCATCTACATAAATACAAATGTAGATTGTACCTTCCTCTCCTCTTTTGATGAGTAGACTTGGATCTGCTTTTGAACTTTGATATCCAAGATCATTTAGATACTTCACCAGTCTATAGCTCATGCTCTTGGAGCTTGCTTCAATCCATACAATGCTCTTCTCAACCTGTAAACAAAATTTGGATACTTGGAATCTATAAACCCTTGAGGTTGTTCCATGTATACCTCATCTGATATGTATCCATTCAAGAATGCATTCTTTATATCCAATTGACTTAGGGTCCATCCTTTTGAAGCTGTAATAGCAATGATTGTCCTTATAGTTGACATCTTAGCTACAGAACTGAATGTCTCATCATAATCTATGCCATAGGTTTGGGCATAGCCTTTCACCACCAGTCTAGCTTTGTATCTGGCTATACTTCCATCTGCAAGCTTCTTCACTTTATAAACCCATTTATTTCCAATTACTTTCTTACCATTTGGTTTAGGAACAAGTTCCCATGTCTTGTTCTCCTCTAGTGCATTGAATTCTTCCTTCATTGCTTCTTCCCATTGCTTCTTACCTTTAGTTTCATCATAGTTCTGAGGTTCTTCATCATCTTTGACCATATATGCATAGTTCTTCTGAGTTATATAAGAAGTATCATAAGAATACCTTTCTGGTTGTCTTCTAGTCCTGCTTGACCTTCTTGGTTCACATTCTTCATAAGTATCTGGATACACTTCTTCATCAAATATAGGAGCTTCTTCATTCCTTCTTGTTAATCCACTTCTGGATGTACTTGCTTGCATATAGTCTTCATCTCTATTCACCTGCACAATTGATTTTCCTTTCTCACATCTTCTTACCTCTTCTTCAAATTCTTCAATTGTATGACTTTGATCTGCATACCAACTTTTCTGTTCATCAAATGTAACATCTCTAGAAACAAGAAATTGTTTGGTTAAAGGATTCCACAACCTGTAACCCATCTGCTTTTCATCATAAACAATGAACACATATTTTTTTGCCTTTGGTTCAAGTTTATGCCTAAGTTGTGATGGCACATAAGCATATGCAATTGATCCAAACACTCTACAATGATCTAGTGTTGGTTTCTTACCCCACCAAGCTTCATATGGAGTCATTCCATTGAGAGATGCACATGGTAATCTATTCACAAGATATGTAGCTGTATTTACAGCCTCAGCCCAAAGATAGTTTGGACAATTCTTCTCCTTCAGCATAGCTCTAACAAACTCAACCAAAGTCCTATTCCTTCTTTTTGCTACACCATTTTGTTGTGGTGTATACCTGTAGGTTATTTCTCTCTTAATCCCTGCATTCCAAAGATAATCATTGAACTCTTGGGAGAAGTATTCTCCTCCTCCATCAGACCTCAATCTTTTAAGCTTTTGACATGTGACTCTCTCTGCATATGCATGAAAATGCTTGAAAGCTCCAAACACTTCTGATCTTTCCTTCAAAACATATAATGTTATCCATCTTGTAGCATCATCAATGAGAAAAACATAATACCTTGAGCCACTGATAGATCCTTCTTTTGTTGGTCCCCATACATCTGTATAAATGAGCTCTAGTAATCAATCATGTTTGAATCCTTTCTTTTGAAATGTTAACCTGTGCGCTTTTCCCATCTGACATGCTTCACACTTATAAACCATATGTTGATTCTACACATTTGGTAATCCTAGTACAGACTGATTTGCAACCATAGCTTTAATTCCTCTTTCATTGAAGTGACCTAATCTCTTATGCCAGAGATCAAGTTCTGTAATCACTCCTTCACCATGTGTGAGCAAAGCTTGACCAATGTTCCCTTGTACTCTTAAAGTAAAGAGTCTACCTTCTTTCTTACCACAAACAATCTGATTATATCCATTCTCTGGATCTTCAACAAATACTCCTTCATTTGTAAACTTGACTTGAAAACCTTTTTCAACTATCTGTCCCACACTAATCAAGTTTTTAGGTATTGTAGGGACATACAAAACATTGGTTAGCAAATCTGCTCCACTCTTGCATTTCACTTTTCCAATTGAATGTACACTATGTCTTGTATTATCACGTGTTTGAACACTATGACTAGAAATGCCTTTTTCCAATTCTAACATCAATTCTATGTTTCCTGACAAATGATTAAAACATCCAGAGTCAATGTAAAATACCTTTAGATCTTCTTTATCTGATGTGCTGATTGAGTTCATCATCAGTGATGTATGACTTTCATTCTGTGTGTCATTTGCATAGTTTTAGTAGGTGGTGTTGTAGGATTGATTCTGTCCCCAACTTCTTCCTCCACCTCTACCATAGCCTCCTCTTTGACTTTTTCTACCTCTCTAAAAATTACTTTGATATCTTCCACCTCGGCCTCTGCTATTGTTGTTTTGATTTTGGTTTGATCCTTGTTGGTTGTGCCAAGAGTCATGAGCCAAATGATTACTCAATCCACAGATCTAGCAAGCCTTTTTTTTGTTATTCTGATTACCTCTTCCTCTTCCAAAACCTCTTGCTCTTCCTCTGCCTGTGCCTTTACCTCTTGCATAATAAACTTGAGAAGTTGACTCTTCTTCATCCTTTGCTTTACCTTTATCTCCTTTCTTCTTGTTCTTCATGTACATTGCCGAACTTTGTCCTTTATCTCCATCTCCCTTCAAGTCTTGCTCATATGTGAGCATCAAACCAAGTAATTGATTCAAATCTGGAACATAATGATTTAATGAAAGTTTTGTTGATAAGACAAAAGGTTTCCACCTTTCATCCCCTCTCAATCCTGCAAGTAGTTGAGAAATCAATCTGTGATCTTCAACATCTTCGCTATGGATCCAAGACTATCTGCTAGATCCTTCATCTTAGTGACATAGTCACTAATAGTTTGACTTGGCTTCTTCTTGAATGTTGTAAACTCTGACCATAGACTTGCTTTCCTTGCTGTAGTAGTGATTTGGAAATGATACTCCAATGCACTCCATATATCTTCAGATGATTCCAATCCTCTGATGTTTGGTAGCAAATGATCAGAGATTGTATTGTAAATGTAGGCTTTTGCACTTGCATCCTTCTTCTGCCAATGCTTTAAAGCATCAAGTTCTTCTTTCTTTGGCCGGCTTTCATCTTCAAATACTGGCTTCTCTTCTTCACCTGCTACATATACCATGAGATCCTTACTCATAAGTAAGGCTTCCATTCTGATTACCCATGCGGGGTAATTATCTCTGTCCAGTTTGTCAATGGAGATATGATATGCCATATTGGTGCCCAAGACTTCATCCATGAAGGTAATAGGCTCAAGATGGGTCTATAAACTCAAGAAGAATTCTGATGGTTCCATTAACAGGTATAAGGAAAGGCTTGTAGCAAAAGACTTTGCACAAACTCAGGGAATTGATTATGAGGAGACCTTCTCTCCTGTGGCAAAGATGCCTACTATTAGGGCTTTGCTTAGTATTGCCTCTTCCAAGAATTGGAAGATACTTCAACTAGATGTAAAGAATGCATTCTTGAATGGTTGGATAACAGAAGAGGTATATATGGCACAACCACCTGGTTTTAAGAATCAAATTTATCTTGATTATGTGTGTAAACTTAACAAAGCATTGTATGGTCTCAAGAAAGCCCCAAGAGCTTGGAATTTTAGGCTTTTTTCATTCTTGCAGGACAAAGGTTTTCAACCAAGCAAGGCAGATCCTTCACTCTTTATCAAAAAGAGTAATTCTGAGTTCATCTACTTATGTGTATATGTAGATGATATTATATTGACAGGAAATGATGTAAATGGTATGAAGAAGATCAAACATCAGATGAAAGAAGAGTTCAAGATAAGTGATATGGTTCACTTACCTACTTCCTAGGCTTGGAAGTTGTCTACAAAGATCATGGTTTGTTTCTCACTCAAAGAAAGTACATTAAGGACATGTTGGCAAAATTCAAGATGCAAGATTGTAAGATTGCAGGTACTCCAATGGAGGTCAATCACAAATTGAGCTCACATGAAGGTGAACTCATGGAGGACATCACATCATATCAAAGTCTAGTGGGTAGTCTCAACTATGCCACATTGACAAGAGTAGATGTATGTTACAGTGTGAGTGTGCTAAGTCAATTTATGCACACACCAAGGAAACCACATATGGATGCTGCCAAAAGGATTCTCAAGTATCTCAAAGGAACAACAAATGAAGGACTTTATTATCCTTATGTATCTGATTTAGGTTTGAAGCTATTTTCTGATGCAGATTGGGCTGGCTCCAAAGAAGATAGAAGGAGCACTTCAGGTTATCTTACCTTTGCTGGCTCAAAGCTTATTTCATGGTCATCGAAGAAGCAACCCACAGTTGCTCTCTCTTCTATTGAAGCTGAATATAGAGGTCTTGCCATAGCTACACAAGAAGCTATGTGGATGAAGACATTATTCAAAGATCTTGGATTGGAGTTTGGAACTCCAACTATTTATGGTGACAATATGAGTTCTATTTATTTGGCTGCTAATCCTATTTTTCATGCAAGGACTAATCATATTGAAGTTCATTATCACTATGTAAGAGAGAAGGCTCTAAGCAAAGAGATTCAAATATCATATGTGTCCACTCATCAACAATGTGCAGATATTCTGACCAAAGCATTGGATGGTACAAAGCTTTGCAAATTCAAGGCTATGATTGGTTTACACGTAATCTTGGAAGATTGAAGACCTCAATCATACTTGGCTTGAGGGGGAGCTGTTGGAGCAAGTCTATGATAAGCCTAAGTATTGGCTTGAGTCCCACAAAGTCATAGAAGAAGCTTTAAAATGAAGACTATGTAAAGTTCACTTGTGAACTACCTCTTGTAACTTTTGAAGAGTTTACTTAATGTAAAAGTGAAAGAATCTTAAGTGGTTGAGTCCACTTGATCAAAAAGGGAAAGAGGAGCCACGAATTTGTGATTTGTGGTAGATAGAGAATCAAAGCAATCACAAATTGATTGGAGAGTGATTGAGGGAACTTAGCCTCCCAAACTCAACTATAAATAGTTGGCAGCTTTAGTCGTGGTTAGAGAGACCTATGTGAAGACCTCCAAGAGCTGAGATTTATGCCATATCAAGGTGTGATTACAAAGCACACATATGTATCAGTAAGTCCATTGTATTGTACAAGTAATATACTTTCATTTTCATGATGATTTGAGTTCATATTTCCATGTTGTTGTGAAGTGTACTGCTCACTGCCATAACTCTCAGTTTTCTCAGTCAGATTGCAGAGATGGTTTCTCTGAGCTTTGTGCATCATTTTCAGTGATTTAACTTGGTACAGTTAGCTCTATAAGTCTAATATATGCTCATAAAATTTCATTTCATTTGGGTATTGTAATCTTTAGTTTTTTTATGTTCAGTTGAAGTCAACCCTGTCTGTGGTTTTCACTTCTCTGTCAGGTACCCGACTTTTTTACTCATCTTGTCAGAGTTGTTTCTCTGTGTGTACTTATTCAAATTCAATGATTTAAAGCTTGTTGGATTCAACTTACTGTCTAGTATAAGCATACAAAGTTTCATAATCATTGGATTCTTAAATCTGGAGTTATGTGCATTTTTCGGCTCACTGGTCTCAAACTCTAGCAGCCCGTGAAAATCGGGATGATGTCATCAGTTGCTAAACATCATTATCAGTGTGTGGTTCATTATTTTTAATGAGATTACTCTTGAAAGTTAGATATTTAAGTTAACTAGAGTTCACCAAGGGGAATTAAGTTAATTTCTGTTGTGCTCAGAGAATTATGCAAAACATTGGAGAGGTGTATGAACCAAAATAGCAAGTTCTTCACCTCTGAGCTAACTCCAACTTATCTGTTTTGATCTATCTTTTTGAGAGTGATCTTCCAAGGTACATAGGGTGTCTAATACATCCATTTTCAAGCTAAAAAAGGGCCCACCATATACTCCTAGAGTTCATTTGGCTGGTGTAGATCAAGGATTTTGCAGCACCTCTTCATCTTCAAGCACATACCTATCCATCTCTTCACAAATCTCTCGTAGGAATTCGGGTGAGTACCGATTCATAGAAGAAGATGTGTCTGGCTCTGTGGAGTTAAGCACATAAGCTTCCTGGGTGGGAAGGTTTAGCCTTTCACTTGGCTTGTCCTTATTTTGAGAGGCGTGTTCCTTTTCTGATTGTGCAATTAGCCTCTCCAATCTTTCTAGTAGTCCATCAAAGTGCAACTGCGTCTTCGCTGAATTAGAGAAGTTAAAGAGGCGACTGGCTTCAAACATGGTTTGAGCCAATTCCACCATCTTAGCACAAATTTTGGTTCTTTCAAGCTCTAGTTCCGCTCTAGGGTAACACTTTTCATGATCGATTACGTTTGGCCCTTCTTGGATTCTGGCCTGATATGCCTTAAGCATCATGTTTAGGTCCTCAGGAGTGGGATCTGCTAATACTGATCCTACTCTAGGGGGTGGTGGGGTCGTGAGAGGTAGGTTGGAAGGTGGTGGATCGGATGGAGATGGGAATGGTGGTGGTGGGGTGGTGTGAGAGTGAGGTTGAGAGGTGAGTTTAGTTATCTTGGCTCTCGTTTCTCTTAGGCTTTCCTCGAGTTCACTCATCTTCTTTGCCCATTGTCTTTTCATTCTCTCGCGGCTATCCTTCCAAGCTCTAGTCCTCTTCTTAGTTATGCTCTTAGTCTCACTAGCCTCAGAACTCTTTTCTTGGCCTACACCTTGGTGTTGCTGCAAAGCTTGGGCTCTAGTGACCACTTGCACTAGTGCAGTGGAAATGACACTTCCTGTGGAATCTACTACCAACCCAATAACGTTAATAGGAGTGATTTTTGGCATATTATTGGGATTCTTTGGGCAATCTCGTAAGAGATGCTATTTTCCACAATCTTGAAAAAAGCCATGGATCGTTACTGACTAGGGTTGTGTAGGTGCAAGCATGGGGCAATCACGAATGAGGTGATCTCCCTGACATCTGAAGCACGGTCCTCTAGGGAATGGGGGTCGTACCTGCCTAGGTTGAGATCTAGAGTCGGGGTTTGTGTACATGACATTTGCACACTCTGGCTCCCAACTAGGTTCACTTGGCTCTTCAGAGTAATATGACTCGTTATGCTCAGGTGACTGCATGTGGTAGGCCTGGGGGCTATCTATATGTGTAGAATCAAAGCTATGGTCACTACGGTCACTTTCTGAAAGAAATTGTGTTACTGGCACTATGGCTCTATTCAGGTTCTCTTCTGCAGCTGCATACTTTACTGGGATCACATTGGCTGAAGTTGGAGGTTGCTGGGCTAACAAAGGCTAAGGCCTTTGTTGATTTTGGTAGGATTGCTGATAGGGTTGTTGTTGTCTGCCATATTGTTGTGGTGGGTATTGGTTCTGGTATCTTCCTTGTTGTGGATAGGGTTGAGGGTAGGTTTTCCTAACCGCTTGCTTATAGTAAGGGCAATCTTGCGTAGTGTGATTAGTGTATCTCCGTTCTATGGTGCAGTACTGGCTACTAGGATTCACTTGGGGTTGAGCCATAATGGGACAAACATTCGCCATATGGTCACCTCCACAAGTATAGCACCGCTTAATTGGGGCAAATCTTGGGATTTGTTTGCTAGAGACACCTAGTTTTTGAGCACTTTCTCAGCGAGTTCCTCAATAGATGTGGATTGCGAGGTGAGTCTTCTAAAACCTTATGCAAAGATAGATTCCAAGTGTTGAAATATGAAATATAACCACTCAAAAGATGGATTTTGATGTGTGCAATCTGTGTGAAGCTCACTTTCTTGATTTAAATGCCATATGAAAATTTTATGGCTAAAATAGTAAACCTAGGTATATGGTTAGCACCTAACTCTTTGGATTAAATCAATGAATTAAATGCCCTCAAACTAATTTTAAAATGTATCCAAATAGAACTTCCAACCACTTATTGAAAAAAAAATTAAAGGGCGGATTCTATACCAATTGAGAACACTCTTATCGGAGCTTAGAGTAGAATATTATGCTCCAAATAAAGCATGGAGGTAACTACCCATGCACTTAAGTGCATACATGAATGTACATAATTGCATGCAAACACATAATTATGTTTGTGCATCTATATATATATATATACATACATACATGCATACATACATACATACATACATACATACACACACACACACACACACATATATATATATATATATATATATATATATATATATATATATATATATATATATATATATATATATATATAGACACATACATACATACATACATACACACACACACACACACACACACACACATATATATATATATATATATATATATATATATATATATATATATATATATATATATATATATATATATATATATATATATATATATATATATATATATATATATATATATATATATATATATATATATATATATATGGGTGTGTGTGTGTTTGCATATCATTCATGATATATAAATTCACATGCATGTTATTCTATGTATATACATGAATATGCACTTACATATGTATTTACGCATGTATGTATGTAGATTCAATGCATATATACATGCATAGATGCATGTTTGAATGCTTGTATGCATGCAAGAATAAAGAAAAAGTGCACTTGAATCTCTCTCTCTCTCACACACATAAAAGTGTGTACATAAAAGTGTGTATAAGTACATTCATATAATTAACTATCTATATACATGCATGTGTATTCATGTATGTCTCACTCTTACTCTTTTCTCTTTGTTTTCTTCTTCTCTCATTCTCTCCTTATTTATTTCTATCCGGGATATGTATGGATTTATAATCAAATGCATATGTGCATTTATAATTACATTAATTTATGCATGTCATCATATGTAAAAACATGAGTGTGTGTGTGTGTGTGTACACATATGCAACTCTATGTGTGTATGCTTGAGTTCATGAATCTTTCCTCATTCTCTCTTTGAATTCATAATTGAATGTGTTGTAGAATTTATCGAAGCAATATCTGCTTGGTTGTGAGAGATCACCCCCCCCCTCAAAGATTTGCGATTCAACATTCTACATGGTTATGTGGATAGATCTACAAAAGCGACAAGAAATAGAGAAAAGAAAGACTTCAAAAGTTCAATGAAAATGCTCTTACCTCACACTAGAGCTAACCATGTGTGTATGAAGCTATTGATGCATGGGAAAAGGCTCTCAATGTATTCATAACCCCTTGGGATACTCATTCCTCACCATATCCACACCCATCAAGCTAGGGAAAGGGAAAAAATGCATGAGAAAAGAGGTTTATGAGATTTCCCAAGAGGTCTCTCTAAGCTGTGATACCAAATGTGAGAAGTGGAGAATGACATACCTGGGACTCACCTCTCAACTTATTTATAGCCCTTGCTCAGTCACCATCTAGAGTTCTCTCTAAGGTCCCTCTACTCATTTGGCCATCAAGAGTAGGTACCTAGTATGAACTCTTGACTTTTGGCCTTGGTTATCCCCCAAGCAAGGAACTTTTCATTCCTTCAGGCATGTACATGTATGGAATATAACATTTTCCTTTGAGATTGTCATTGATTTGCGCTGGTTGAAGGTGCATTAGTAGCCTTTCGTGATCTTCGTCAAATGTAGAGTCCATGAATTTTGTTGATGGCTTTGCCTCTTCTATTAATGTCACTTTTGTATGGTCTTGAGATTGTTCCTCACACATTTGTTGATATATTTAGGTAGTGATGTGTGTGAACACACTAGGACCGTCGGGGCACTTTTTTCCCTCTTTAGGAGGTTTTTTCCCCCGACTTGTATATACGCCTATTGCCCTAATGGGCTACTTATCTTTGTACATTCTCTAGTAATACATTCAGTATTGTGTGTTGTGCTTCAAGCGTCTTCTCCTTCCTTGTGCTGTCACGTGCGTCAGGAGACGTCCATCTCCAACAATTGGTATCAGAGTAGGTCGTCGCTTCATCTAGGGCATCGTCGACACTCCTCGGGTTGCAGTCTCAGAATCGCACAAATTTTGGTGAGCATACTCAGCGTGTTTTCGAGATCAAAATCGCTTCAATCTATGTGCCAAAATCGTTATCTCAGCTCGTTTCGGCCTCCAAACACACTATCGCAATGCTTGTGTAGGCTATTTCATCTTTTTGTGCCAAAGGTATATACTAGTTTCTATTCGCTAGTATAAGCATCTCGAAGTCTGCTACAAGTCTAGCAAAATTCGTCTCAGCAGTTCCATTCAACTTTTTGAGATACAGTCAATTTTCTGCATCAAGGTATTTTAGTCACCGACCATGGCTGAAAGCAGTGATGTATTCCGTATGTTGGCTGTTAAGGATAAGTTGGATGGTACCAACTACCTGTTATGGGCTTATATGATCCGACATGTATTGGTTGCAAAAGGACTGTGGAACATTGCGTAGGGTGTTGAAAAACGTCCTATCACACCTGCAACTGTTACAACTGCAGGTATAGAAGTTGATGTAGAAGACATCAAAGATGATGATATTCTCATATTCCTGTTTGTGTTGCGGTTTCTGCTGCACCTACTATAGAGCAAATTTGTTGGGATGGCAGAGATGCCCAAGCACATGCATTGATAGCTTTGTCTATCAAACGTGCCATTATTCCTCACATTCGCTCTTGCAGAATAGCTAAGGATGCTTGGGATACACTTACCACATTGTACCAAGCTAGGAATGCGGCTCGTGTTGCTCACCTCCGAAAACAGTTGGAGAGTGAGCACATGAATGAAGGTGATTCTATGGACAGTTTTCTAACAAAGATCAAAGACTTGAAGGAATAGCTGATTTCTGTTGATGAGGTTATATCAAATAGCTCACTTGTGCATACCGTTCTGAATGTTCTTCCTGATTCATATCAGAGTTTTGCTTCTACTTTTTGGTTAATGATGAAAGGTAATCCAAATGCCTTGTCATTTGAGGAGTTAGTCTCTGTTCTATTGCAAGAAGATCAGTCTAGGCAGAACAGATCCATTATGTGTGTTGTAGATCAAGCTTTCCTGGCTAGTCAGAAGGGCAAAGGAATATGGAGCTCTTCAACTAATAAGCAGAAATCTGCAAATGTTGCACATTTGAAGAAGGAAGATAAAGATGAGAAGAAATCATAAAAGCTGAAATTGTTTTGCAAGTACTATAAAGGGAATGATCATATCATAAAGAACTGTCCGAAATTGGCTGCCAAAGAGGCAAAGAAGAAAGAGGCTGGAATGATTGTTGCAAAGGCCTCTACACCAAAAACATAGTCTGCTAATCTTGTGCAGGAAGAAGAATGGGCATTTACTACTGTCTGCACTTTTGACCCATCTTCTCATGAGGAGTGCATGTCTGTTGTAGACTCAGATGTTTGGTACTTTGACAGTGGGGCGACGAAACATATTCCCTCGCAGTGCAATTTCTTCTCTTCACTCAAGCCTACCCCTATAGGGAATACTGTTACATGTGCCAACAACTCCTCTTATCTTGTTATGGGAGTTGGTAAGATCATTTTGACTATTGTTGATGGTAGTTCTTTCACTTTGTCAGATGCTTTTTTTGTTCCAGGGATCAAGAAGAACTTGTTATCAGTTTCTATAGCCAAGATTGGCTTGGTTGTGAAATGTGTTGATGATAGGTGTACAGTTCATGATCTGTCAAATGGCGATGAGATTATTGCTTCTGGCATTTTATGTCATGGGCTGTATAAGCTCAAAAGGTCAAAGCATGGAAGTCTCAAGGTAAAGCAAAATTGCAGGAACTTGAACATGAGGCAGAATCATCACATCATGGCCTAAGAAGATCTATGAGGGAAAAGAAAAAACCAGAAAGGTATGGGTTTGACACCTCATTAGTAACTAAACATTCTATCTACATAGCAGAGGACACAAACCAAGAGGAGCCATCATCCTTTGAAGAGGCCAAAGCAAAATTAGAATGTAAGCATGCAATGAAGGAAGAGATTGAAGCACTTGAGGAAAACAACACTTGGGATTTGGTGCCCAAGACTTCATCCATGAAGGTAATAGGCTCAAGATGGGTCTATAAACTCAAGACGAATTCTGATGGTTCCATTAACAGTTATAAGGCAAGGCTTGTAGCAAAAGACTTTGCACAAACTCAGGGAATTGATTATGAGGAGACCTTCTCTCCTGTGGAAAAGATGCCTACTATTAGGGTTTTGCTTAGTATTGCCTCTTCCAAGAACTGGAAGATACTTCAACTAGATGTAAAGAATGCATTCTTGAATGGTTGGATAATAGAAGAGGTATATATGGCACAACCACCTGGTTTTGAGAATCAAGTTTATCCTGATTATGTGTGTAAACTTAATAAAGCATTGTATGGTCTCAAGCAAGCCCCAAGAGCTTGGAATTTCAGACTTGTTTCATTCTTGCAGGACAAAGGCTTTCAACCAAGCAAGGCAAATCCTTCACTCTTTATCAAAAAGAGTAACTCTGAGGTCATCTACTTATGTGTATATGTAGATGATATTATATTGACAGGAAATGATGCAGATGGTATGAAGAAGATCAAAGATTAGATGAGAGAAGAGTTCAAGACAAGTGATTTGGGTTCACTTACCTACTTCCTAGGTTTGGAAGTTGTCTACAAAGATCATGGTTTGTTTCTCACTCAAAGAAAGTACATTAAGGACATGTTGGCAAAATTCAAGATGCAAGATTGTAAGATTGCAGGTACCCCAATGGAGGTCAATCACAAATTGAGCTCACATGAGGGTGAACTCATAGAGGACATCACGTCATATCAAAGTCTAGTGGGTAGTCTCAACTATGCCACATTGACAAGAGTAGATAGATGTTACAGTGTGAGTGTGCTAAGTCAATTTATGCACACACCAAGGAAACCACACATGGATACTGCCAAAAGGATTCTCAAGTATCTCAAAGGAACCATAAATGAAGGACTTTATTATCCTTATGTATCTGATTTAGGTTTGAAGCTATTTTCTTATGCAGATTGGGCTGGCTCCAAAGAAGATAGAAGGAGCACTTCAGGTTATCTTACCTTTGCAGGTTCAAAGCTTATTTCATGGTCATCCAAGAAGCAACCCACACTTGCTCTCTCTTCTCCTGAAGCTGAATATAGAGGTCTTGCCATAGCTACTCAGGAAGCTATGTGGATGAAGACATTATTCAAAGATCTTGGATTGGAGTTTGGAACTCCAACTATTTATGGTGACAATATGAGTTCTATTCATTAGGCTGCTAATCCTATTTTTCATGCAAGGACTAAACATATTGAAGTTCATTTTCACTATGTACAAGAGAAGGTCTAAGCAAAGAGATTCAAATATCGTATGTGTCCACTCATCAACAATGTGCAGATATTCTAACCAAAGCATTGGATGGTACAAAGCTTTGCAAATTCAAGGCTATGATTGGTTTACAAGTAATCTTGGAAGACTGAAGACCTCAAGCATACTTGGCTTGAGGGGGGAGCTGTTGAAGCAAGTCTATGACAAGCCTAAGTATTGGCTTGAGTCCCACAAAGTCATAGAAGAAGCTTTAAAATGAAGACTATGTAAAGTTTACTTGTGAACTACCTCTTGTAACTTTTGAAGACTTTACTTAATGTAAAAGTGAAAGAATCTTAAGTGGTTGAGTCCACTTGATCAAAAAGGGAATGAGGAGCCACGAATTTGTGATTTGTGGTAGGTAGAGAATCAAATCAATCACTGATTGATTGGAGAGTGATTGAGGGAACTTAGCCTCCCAAACTCAACTATAAATAGATGGCAGCTTTAGTCGTGGTTAGAGAGACCTATGTGAAGACCTCCAACAGCTGAGCTTGATGCCATATCAAGGTGTGATTACAAGGCACACATATGTATCAGTAAGTCCATTGTATTTTACATGCAATATACGTTCATTTTCATGATCATTTGAGTTCATATTTCCATGTTCTTGTGAAGTGTACTACTCACTGCCATATCTCTCAGTTTTCTCAGTCAGATTGTAGAGATGGTTTCTCTGAGCTTGGTGCATCATTTTCCATTATTTAACTTGGTAAAGTTAGCTCTATAAGTCTAATATATTCTCATAAAATTTCATTTCATTTGGCTATTGCAATCTTCAGTTATGTTCAGTTGAAGTCAACACTGTCTGTCATTTTCACTTCTCTGTCAGGTACCCGACTTTTTACTCATCTTGTCAGAGCTGTTGCTGAGTGTGTACTTATCCAAATTCAATGATTTAAAGCCTGTTGGATTCAGCTTACTCTCTAGTACGCACACAAAGTTTCATAATTATTGGATTCCTAAATCTGGATTTATGTTCATTTGTCTACTCACTGGTCTCAAACTGTAGCAGCCAGTGAAAATCGGGATGATGTCATCAGCTGCTAAACATCATTCTAAGTGTGTAGTTCATTATTTTTGATGCGATTACTCTTGAAAGTTAGCTCTTTAAGATAACTAGACTTCCACAAGAGGAATTAAGCTAATTTCTACTGTGCTTAGAGAATTATGCAAAACACTGGACATGTGTATGAACCAAAAATAGCAAGTTCTTCACCTTTGAGCTAACTCCAACTTATCTGTTTTGATCTATCGTTTTGTGAGTGATCTTCCAAGGTACATAGGGTGTCTAATACATCCATTGGCAAGCTAAAAGGGCCCACCACATACTCCTGGAGTTCATTTGGGTGGTGTAGATCAAGGATTTTGCAACACCTCTTCATCTTCAAGCACATACCTATCCATCTCTTCACAAGGTGTATGGTCAAGGGTCAGGCTTTACCACATAGTTTCTAGCTTGAGGCTGTCATGTGTGCAACATATGTACTGAATAGGTGTCCCACTAAAGCGCTGCAATCTATCACTCCATATGAGGCTTGGCATGATCACAAGCCATTTGTTGCTCATCTGCATGTTTTTGGTTGTTTGGCATATGCATTAGTGTGTGAACAACATCGTAGAAAATTCGATGATATAGCAGTAAAATGTATTTTTGTTGGGTATAGTTTTGAAAGTAAAGGCTATCATCTGTATCATCCATAGACTAAATGCATTCTGGTTAGTCGTGATGTTGTTTTTGTGGAAGATGCTATTCAACCATTGCTTTCATGTAGTAAGGAGACATCTGTTAGCTCCAAAGACATGTATGATACTTTGCTGCCTCTTTTTATAGGTGGTCAGTCTAGTGCTAGTCCCAATGAGGCAACTTCTCAGCCTTTGTAGGTTTCATATAATGATGTAGATCATTCCATTTTTTATGCAGATTTACATGATGCACTAGTTGACGAGAGTTGATATTGATTAGGCAAAAACTATGCCAAAATGGCTGGTGTAGACTTTGCATGATAGCAGATTAGATGCACCTTTGTCATATTGTACTCGTTTAGGCTCTCATAGTGCCTCTTTTGCATCAGATTGCTATGTTACGGCTGCATCTAGTCTCTATGATGAGAATGAGCCTGTTTCGTTTGATGAAGCATAAAGTTCAGAAAATTGGATGGCTGCTATGCAATCTGAATATGATGCTAAATGAAACATAAGCCTGATGGTACAGTGTACAGGTATAAGGCTAGAATTGTTGTAAAGGGTTATGCATAGGAAAGAGGCATTGATTTTGATGAGACCTTTGCACCTACTTGTCGAATGACTACTCTTCGTAGCATCTGTGCACTTGCAGCTCATCATGGTTGGAATGTACATCAGTTGGACATTAAAACAACATTTCTGAATGGTGACTTGCATGAAGAAGTGTATGTTTTTCAGCCCTGTGGCTTTGTGCAAAAAGGGCATGAAAACTAGGTGTGCAAGTTAAAGAAGGCATTATATGGTTTAAAGCAAGCACCACGTGCTTGGTATGACAAGACACATGCCTATATGATTGCACATGGTTTTTAGAACAATCCAGCTAAAAGCACCTTATATGTTAAGCGTGCTAATGATGTGCTTTTGATCATGGTTGTCTATGTTGACGACATGCTGCTCACTGGTCTTATTGAGAAGCATATTGCTGATTTTAAGGCTGATTTGCATGCCTCATTTGAGATGTCTGATTTGGGGCATTTGCATCACTATTTGGGCATTCAGTTTATGCAAGTTGATGGGGGAATGGCTTTGTGTCAAACAAAATATATTGACACATTATTGTAGTGTTTTGGCCCTGAAGACTGTAAGCATGTTGCCACTCCTATGGAGACAGGTTTAGGATTGAGTCTTCATGATGATGGAGATGCATTTGATGTTGTTCTCTATCAGCAGACTGTTGGATGATTGATTTACTTATGCATTATTCGGCCAGATATTCAATTTGTTGCCTCACAGATGACTAGGTTTATGCATTGCCCAGGAGTCAAGCATTGGCAGGCGGTTAAGCACATCTTTCGCTACTTGAGTGGTACTTAGCTACTTGGGTTTTTTTATCCCAAGGGGGGATCACTACCGCCAGATTTGCATGCTTTATCTAACTCTGATTGGGTTGGTTGCTATGACACTCGTGTGTCCACTAGTGGCTTTTGCTTCATGCTTGGTAGCTCATGTATATCTTGGTTGAGCAAGAAGCAGCCTACTGTGGCCACTTCCATTTGTGAGGCTGAGTATAGGTAAGCTTTCATAGCGACTATTGAGTGTGTGTGGCTCAGACACCTTAGGGTTGATTTGGGTGTTGGTCAGTCTTTTGCCACCACCATCTTCACTAACAATCAGAGCGCATTGGTAGTTGCGAGGAACCATGTGTTCCATGCTTGCACTAAGCACATTAAGGTGCATTATCACTATGTCAGGGAGAGCTTCTCTGCTGGGGAGATCAGCTTGCCATATGTGCCCATGCAGGAGAACGTTGCAGACCTTTTCACGAAGGCTCTGCCTAGGGAGAAATTTGAAGCTTTCCGTAAAGCTTTGGGCTTACTTCCTTTTGTGGAGTGATTTCCACATAGCTTGGCACTTCCTTATACATGGGTGTCAGCTCCTTGTTCACCTCATCACTCCTAGGGGGGATTTGTTGATATATTTAGGTAGTGATGTGTGTGAACACACTAGGACCATCACGACACTTTTTTCCCTCTTTAGGAGGTTTTTTCCCCCGACTTGTATATATGCCTATTGCCCTAATGGGCTACTTATCTTTGTACATTCTCTAGTAATACATTCAGTGTTGTGTGTTGTGCTCTAGGCTTCTTCTCCTTCCTTGTGTTGATTGCGGGCTTCTGTAGACGTCTATCTCCCACATTCCTCACTTTCACTCTTAATGGGATTCTCCTCAAAGAATGTGTTCATTGACTTCACAGAAGAATCAAAATCATGAGATGCAATTAGATATTCCCTTTTTGTGCCAAGCGAGGTGGATCAATGAATGATATCATTCCAAGAATATGTCCACTATGAACAAACACACATCCTAAAGAGTAATTCACACTCATAGAATTTCTATTCAAAAAATCTTGACCTAGTATGATTTGCTCTTCCATGTTTGGTTCATCCATAATTAAAATTTCTATAAAGAAGTTAATCCTTCATTGTTAATTAAGATCAATATAGTTTCTCCAAGGCAAGTTAGTTTGTGACCTTATACCTCAATTATGTTGACATTTGATTGAAAGATTGCTTCTTTACCTCAACTATGTTGACATTTGATTGAAAGATTGCTTCTTGCATAGCACAGCCTAGTTCCATACAGATCATGCTCTTCCCTATGCTTGGTTGTATGGGATTCATTGTTCTTTCTTAGAAGTTTGGTTCCAACATGACACATAGCCACGGTATGTCCAATGGTTTTTTCTCTATTACTTCCAATGTAAACACTTGAACAGGGTTGGGGGGAAGAGGATTAGAAAGCCCTTGCATCAACTACTTATGTCAAAGGATCCTTTACCTAGTTTCTTCTCTAACGCTTAAGTCCTCCACCTTTGGACCTTTATTGATCTGGAGTTTGTCCATCATATCATCTGTCAGGGGTTTGAGATTCCGTTTGACATGACATCCACTGATGTAGTTGGGAAAAATATCACCTTCCAAAGTTTCTAACTATATTGAACCTTTAGTGGAGACTTTTGTTTATAACAAATGGTCCATGGGCTTTTTTGTGAAGGTTTCTGACACGTTGTTTTAGTGTATGTGCTAAAGCATAGTCTTAAGTTCCTTTCCTAAATTACCTATGATCTCTTTAATTGCTTTTGCATCATTCGGTAATCAGCAAGTCATCCACGTACATGCATATATATGCACACATGTCATCTACATGTTTTACATAAAGTGAAGGATTAGCATGACTCAATGTATATGTGTGGAGCATAAAATATTTTACATGCTGACAGATTTTCAGCCAAAACTAGAAGCTGTTTGAAGCACATAAACACTTCGGAATTTGCTTTCAATGGATATACCCATGCATGCCTGGAAAAATCATCAATGAAAGTCACAAATTAAAGATAGTTTCAAAAAGAGGGTGTCTGCATAGGACCACAAACATCATTGTGAACAAGCTGCAATTTTTTAGTAGCTTGAACTAAACCATCTTTTGGGAATGAGGAATGCTGCATCTTTCCCAAAATACAACCTTCCCATACATGTTTACCAGGTGCCTCAACTTTTGGCAGAGAGGACATCATTTCAGATTTATGCATGCATAACAAACTAGCAAAATTCAGATGACCGAAGTGTGCATGCCAAAGCTTTGCATCTGACATAGCCTAAGAATCATGTACTACACATGCTGACTCATTCACTGATTTTTCATAGTCTATGATCTTATACATCCCATGACATAAAATACGAGAAGCAATAATGACATTGCCATTTGATAGATCATGAACTATACATCTGTCACTAAAACATTTCACAACCAAGCCAATCTTTGCTAAAGCTGAAATTGATAACAAATTCTTCTTGATCCATACCACAAATAAAGCATTCGAGAATGTAAAAGAACTACCATCAGTAGTAGTCAAAATGATCTTACCAACTCCCATAATAGGATAAGAGGAGTTGTTTGTGCATGTGATAGTATTCCCTATAGGGGCATGCTTGAGTGAAGTGAAGAAACTGTGTCGCGAGGTAATACATTTGGTTACCCCACTATCAAAGTACCAAAAATCAGAGTTTATTGTAGGCATACACTGCTCATGAGAAGATAATTCAAAACTACAAACAGTAGTAAATGCCCATTCTTCATTCTACAAAATATTGGCGCACTCTATTTTTGGTCTAGAGGCATCTTTCTTACCTCTTTCTTCCTTACCTCTTTCTAGCCTCTTTCTTCCTTACCTCTTTAGTGGCCAATTTTGGACAAGTCTTTATGACATGATCATTTCCTTTATAGTACTTGCAAAACAATTTATGCTTTTCCATTTTCTTGTCATCTCTGTCATCCTTCTTTGATTGTGTAGAATTTGCATATTTTTGCTTACTACTAGATGAGCTCCCTTTATCTTTGCCCTTCTTAATAGCCAGGAAAGCTTGATCTACAACACACATAATGGACATTTTCTACCTAGAATGATCTTCTTGCAACATAACAGAGACTAACTCCTCAAATGTTAAGGCATTTGGATTTTGTTTCATCATCAAACAAAGAGTAGAAGCAAAACTTTGATATGAATCAAGAAGAGCATTCAAAGTACTCTACACAAGTGAACTGTCAGGCAAGACTTCATCAACAGAAATCAATTGTTCCTTCAAATATTTGATCTTTGTCAGAAAACTATCCATGGAAGCTCCTTCATTCATGTGCTCACTCTCTAACTGTTTTCTAAGGTAAGCCCAACCTTGTGTTATATGTGGCATATCCAATCACATCACAAATCATTTTTCCAACAACCTAAGGAACCAAAGAGATATAGGATACAACATAAGTGGAATGGATCTTCTAGAGGCAGATACAAAAATTCATATGGATACAACAATAACACCTACAACAACTAGAAAGGAGGATCGAAAGGAAGGAGAGAATACAACAATTAAATAGATGATCAAGCTCAAGAGGATTCACTTCTACTCATGAATGTGACAATGAAGGAAGGTAATTCTGATGAGCATGTGTTCTACATTGACTATGGATGCTCAAACCATGATAGCACGGAATGTAGCCTTGCTCTTGGACTTGGAAGAATAAGCATGAGATGTTGATAGGAGACGATACAAGGAACCCTCTAGAGAAGATAGGGAATATGAATACTTCCAATGCTTATATGAATCTATTGATCAGAGTTCTCTATGTACTAAGTATTACTAAAAAACTAATAAGTTTAGGTAATACTGTGGAGAAAACTTTGAAGGTGAGACTCACCAAGCATGGATCCTATGTAGAGGATCCAAAAGAAGGCTTCAAGAGGATAGAAAAGGCAAAAAATTCAAGTTGATTGCTCACATTTGAACTCCAAGACACCAAGAACATTGCTTTTTTCAATTATGATACCCAAACCCTATAATAGCTAGAGATTGGCATAAAAGGTTGGCTCAGATTGGAGAAAGAGCCCTCAAACAAATTATTCAAGATCAAAGTGTGCTTAGACTACCAAGATGATATACAAGTGCAGTGCATGTCAATTTGGAAAATCTTACACATAGCAATTCACAAAGAAAGGGTACATACATGGAGATCTTTGGAACTTTTGCACACAGGTGTTTGGGGACCAAGCAAAGAACCATCCATCTCAAGTTCAGGGTATTATGTGTCATTTAAATGATTGTATGATATGGATTGTACTTTACTTTATGAAGCACAAAAATGAAGTGTTCTCATGTTTTAAGAAGTATCTAGCTCTTGTGGAAAATCAAATAGGTAAAACCCTAAAAATACTAAGGTCTGATGGAGGGAAGAATACGTCTCCCATAAATTTGATGCCTATTTGCAAGATAGAGGAATAAAGAGAGAAATCACTACGAGGTACACACCTAGAGAGATGGAGTAGAAAATAGGAGGAATAGGATCATTGTAGAAGCAACAAGGTCCATGTTAAATGAAAAGAACCTACCAAATAACTTATGGGTAGAGATTGTATCCACTGACACATATTGGATAAACATATTTCCATGAAAAACCTTGGATGATATGATCGATTATGAAGCTGGGACTAGAAGGAGACCAATCTTGGACCATTATAGGATATTTGAGTGCATTGCATATGTACACATACCATCTCAAATTAGAGGTACATTGGACCCTAAGTCAGAGAAGTGTATTTTTATAGGCTACGACCTTAATAAAAAAGGTTATAGGCTATATAAACCTAGAAACAAAGGCTTTATAATTAGTCAAGATGTTGTGCTTCATGAGAACAATCATGCTTTGAAGATGATTCCAGGATGATCACGCTACCATCTGACCTAGAAGAAGAGTTTCCAATACTCTCAAGCAAGAGTACACATACACTTGAGGCATCAAGTGCTTTTGGAGATAATCAAGAGACTCCTATGAAGGTATTAACTCATTGAACTCCGAGCGAAAGGCCAAGATACTAGATTTGAGGGATGTTGCAAAGTCCTCTAAACAAACCATTAGAAGATCTACAAGGGAGAAGAGGAAGCCACAGCGGTATGTCTATGATACACTACTAGTGACTAAACATTTTATTTGTTTAGCACAAGACTTAAAATTTGAAGAGCCCTCATCTTACGAGGAGGACAAAAAGAATCCAGAGTTGATATGCTATGGAAGAATAGATTGAAGAATTGCAAGCGAACCACATCTTGGAATTGGTACCCAAGACTCCAAACTTGAAGAGTATTGGATCTAGATGGATATACAAAGTGAAGAAGAATTCTAATGGAACCATTAACATATACAAAGCTAGACTTGTGGCTAAAAGGTAGGCTTAGATTCAAGGAATTAAATATGAGGAGACATTCTCTCCTATGGCAAAGATGCCAACAATTAGAGTGCTTATGAGAATTGCAGCTATCAAGAATTGAAAGATCTCTCAGATGGATGTGAAGAATGCATTTCTAAAAGGATGGATGTGAAGAATGCATTTCTAAAAGGATGGATATCTGAACAAGTATGTATGGCTCAACCTTCTTGGTTTGAAGATTGAGATTTCCCTCAGCATGTATGTAGGTTAAGAAAGGCCTTATATGGTCCAAATCAAGATCCAAGAGTTGGAGTCATAGATTTTGACCTATTTCTTGTTGGAGAAACAATCACTAATTGGACATATATTTGAAGGTCAAACCTAGAAGTTTTTTAAAAATCATGAGAATAAGAAAATCTATATAAGTTAGTTTGTATCAACTGACGCAATGAGGAAGACAATGAGAAAGTGAGTTAGTACTCATTTTGTATGAGTGAGAATTGTCGGGCTTCTCTGTTTGAGAAAGCACTTGTGCATTTGTGAGGTTTCATAGTTATGGAAAGAGTTTATTAAGCTTCTGTGTATAGGTCTTCTTCTTCCATCTCCGGTGTTTGTCTTCTGTGAAATGATTTCAGAAGTTGAAGTTTTCCAAGCAAGTCGATGCCTGGCATCGAGTTTGTGTTGATAAGTTCGTGTTTTATTCTCTGAGTGTTATGTACTGCTAGAATTTCTTAAAATCATGAGGTTTGTGGAGCAACTCGATGCCTCGCATCGAGTTTCAGCATAAAGTCGATGCCTGGCATCGACTTCCCACATAAAAGTGGTCTTGCTCATGTCTTGTGTTCATAAGGAAATTCTAGCACTGAAAAAGTGGCTAAAAAAGCTCAAAGTCGATGCCCAGCATTGACTTTTGGTTGCAAGTCGATGCTAGGCATCGAATTTTCATTTTTACACACTTAGAATTACTAAAGGATGCAAAATTTCTAGTTTTGGTAAGTCATACAGGGTGATCTTTTGAAGGTCATATCTTGAGTTCTAGAGCTCCATGTCTTGCATATGATAGCTTGTTCGAAAGCTCTACTCTTCTACTTTCATCCACCAAAAGATCTTTGAGAAATAGTATTTGAGTAAAGAGAAATTAGCAAAATACTGAAGGTATGTCATTTTAGTGATTGGAAATTTATGAAGAAGTAAAGTTCTTGGTTTTGGCTATCATTTCTCAAAGTTTGGAGTGACAATGAGTTAATGGTGACCATAGAGGTGTTCTATTGTCACATTAATTCATTTCTTGTGGTGTTTTACACATCAACAAGTGGTATTAGAGTAGAAAGGTCCTAAAGAGCAAAAGGTGGCAAAGGTACGAGAAGTTTTGGAAAGTTTTCCATTAAAGTTTGAAAGGTGAAGCATTTGAAGACACAAGCCATCAAAAGGTTACTTCAAAAGTATCTTCATACAAAAAGAACTCCAAAAGGTATTATCCTTTATCCTTTAAGCTCACAGGTTGAAGCAAAAGGAAAGGAGTATGGCATATCATATCTCCATTGACAAACTGGACAGATATAATTACCCCGCATGGGTAATGAGAATGGAAGCCTTACTTATAAGTAAGGATCTCATGGTATATGTAACAGTTGAAGAAGAGAAGCCTGTATTTGAAGATGAAAGCCGACCAAAGAAAGAAGAACTTGATGCTTTAAAGCATTGTCAGAAGAAGGATGCAAGTGCAAAGGCATACATTTACAACACAATCTCAGATCATTTGCTACCACACATCAGAGGATTGGAATCATCTGAAGATATATGGAATGCATTGGAGTATCATTTCCAAAGCACTAATAAAGCAAGGAAAGCAAGTCTATGGTCAGAGTTTACAACATTCAAGAAGAAGCCAAGTCAAAATATTAGTGATTATGTCACTAAGATGAAGGATCTAGCAGATAGTCTTGGATCCATAGATGAAGATATTGAGGATCACAAGTTGATTGCTCAATTACTTGCAAGTTTGAGAGGAGATGAAAGGTGGAAAACTTTTGTCTTATCAAGAGAACTTTCATTAAATCATTATGTTCTAGATTTGAACCAGTTGCTTGGTTTGATGCTCACATTTGAGCAAGACTTGAAGGGAGATGGAGATAAAGGACAAAGTTCTGCAATGTATATGAAGAACAAGAAGAAGGGAGATAAAGGTAAAGCAAAGGATGAAGAGGAGTTGAGTTCTCAAGTTTATTATGCAAGAGGTAAAGGCACTGGCAGAGGAAGACCAGGAGCTTTTGGAAGAGGTAGAGGTAATCAAAATAACAACAAGAAGGCTTGTTGGATCTGTGGATTGAGTAATCATTTGGCTCATGATTGTTGGCACAATCAACAAGGATCAAACCAGAATCAAAACAACAATAGCAGAGGTCGAGGTGGAAGATATCAAAGTAATTTTCAAATAGGTGGACAAAGTCAAAGAGGAGGCTATGGTAGAGGTGGAGGAAGAAGTTGGGGACAGAATCAATCCTACAACACCACCTACTACAACTATGCAAATGACACACAAAATGAAAGTCATACATCATTGATGATGAATTCAATCAGCACATCAGATAAAGAAGATCTAAAGGTATTTTACATTGACTCTGGATGTTCTAATCATTTGTCAAGAAACATAGAATTGATGTCAGAATTGGAAAAAGGTATTTCTAGTCATACAGTTCAAACAGGTGATAATACTAGACATAGTGTACATTCAATTGGAAAGGTGAAATGCAAGAGTGGAGCAGATTTGCTAACCAATGTTTTGTATGTTCCTACAATACCTAAAAACTTGATTAGTGTGGAACAGATAGTTGAAAAAGGTTTTCAAGTTAGGTTTACAAATGGAGTATTTGTTGAAGATCTAGAGAATGGATATAATCAGATTGTCTCTGGTAAGAAAGAAGGTAGACTCTTTACTTTAAGAGTACAAGGAAACATTGGTCAAGCTTTGCTCACACATGGTGAAGGAGTGATTACACAACTTGATCTTTGGCATAAGAGATTAGGTCACTTCATTGAAAGAGGAATTAAAGCTATGGTTGCTAATCAGTCTGTACTAGGATTACCAAATGTGCAGAGTCAACATATGGTTTATAAATGTGAAGCATGTCAAATGGGAAAAGCACATAGGTTACCATTTCAAAAGAAAGGATTCAAACATGATGGATTACTAGAGCTCATTCATACAGATGTATGGGTACCAACAAAAGAAGGATCTATCAGTGGCTCAAGGTATTATGTTCTTTTTATTGATGATGCTACAAGATGGATAACGTTATATGTTTTGAAGGAAAGATCAGAAGTGTTTGGAGCTTTCAAGCATTTTCATGCATATGCAGAGAGAATCACAAGTCAAAGCTTAAAAGACTGAGGTCTGATGGAGGGGGAGAATACTTCTCCCAAGAGTTCAATGATTATCTTTGGAATGCAGGTATTAAGAGAGAAATAACTTGTAGGTATACACCACAACAAAATGGTGTAGCAGAAAGAAGGAACAGGACTTTGGTTGAGTTTGCTAGAGCTATGCTGAAGGAGAAGAATTGTCCAAATTATCTTTGGGCTGAGGCTGTAAATACAGATACATATCTTGTGAATAGATTACCATGTGCAGCTCTCAATGGAATGACTCCATATGAAGTTTGGTGGGGTAAGAAACCAACACTAGATCATTGTAAAGTGTTTGGATCAATTGCATATGCTTATGTGCCATCACAGCCTAGGCATAAACTTGAACCAAAGGCAGAAAAATATGTGTTCATTGGTTATGATGAAAAGCACATGGGTTACAGGTTGTGGAATCCTCTAACCAAACAATTTCTTGTTTCTAGAGATGTTACATTTGATGAATAGAAAAGTTGGTATGCAGATCAAAGTCATATAGCTGAAGAATTTGAAGAAGAAGTAAGAAGATGTGAGAAAGGAAAATCAATTGTGCAGGTAAATAGAGATGAAGACTATATGCAAGCAAGTACATCCAAAAGTGGATTAACAAGAAGAAATGAAGAAGCTCCTATATTTGATGAAGAAGTGTATCCAGACACTTATGAAGCATGTGAACCAAGAAGGTCAAGTAGAACAAGAAGACAACCAGAAAGGTATTCTTATGATACTTCTTACATAACTCAGAAGAATTATGCATATATGGTCAAAGATGATGAAGAACCTGAGAACTATGATGAAGCTAAAGGTAAGAAGCAATGGGAACAAGCAATGAAGGAAGAGTTCAATGCACTGGAGGAGAACAAGACATGGGAACTTGTTCCTAAACCAAATGGTAAGAAAGTAATTGGAAATAAATGGGTTTATAAAGTGAAGAAGCTTGCAGATGGAAGTATAGCCAGATGCAAAGCTAGACTGGTGGTGAAAGGCTATGCCCAAACCTATGGCATAGATTATGATGAGACATTCAGTCCTGGAGCTAAGATGTCAACTATAAGGACAATCATTGCTATTGTAGCTTCAAAAGGATGGACCCTAAGTCAATTGGATATAAAGAATGCATTCTTGAATGGATACATATCAGATGAGGTATACATGGAACAACCTCAAGGGTTTATAGATTCCAGGTATCCAAATTTTGTTTGCAGGTTGAGAAGAGCATTGTATGGATTGAAGCAAGCTCCAAGAGCATGGAACTATAGACTGGTGAAGTATCTGAATGAACTTGGATATCAAAGTTCAAAAGCAGATCCAAGTCTACTTATCAAAAGAGGAGAGGAAGGTACAATCTACATTTGTATTTATGTAGATGACATTATAATCACAGGTACTTCAGATGAAGGAATCAAGGAGGTAAAGAGATTGCTTGAGAAAGAGTTCAAGATCAGTGACCTAGGAAAGTTATCATACTTTCTTGGAATGGAAGTCACTTATATGTTGGGGCTTCACTCACTAATTAGGCATGGATATATGAAGACATATGGAGACATATGATGGAGGAAAGAAGTAGTGAAGAAAAGACTTACAGAAAATCAAGCCTAAGTGAAGGGACAATTTCACTATTGTAAATTAGTACAAAATTAGAAACTAGATTTTCATTTGATCTTCAGAACTTACGAGTTCAAGTCTAGAAGAATGTAAGCCATAGGTATATAAGTTAATTTGAGTCAAAAATATGTAAGAGAGAACTCAATTTTGTAATCTGAGTGAGTAGAGAAAAGTCGTGTATTTTCTGAGAGAGATGGTGAGAGAAAACTTCTGAGTCTGAGAGAGTTTTCCATGGCTGTGAGAAAAATTAGGCCAAGCCATTTTATACACATCTTCTCTGATAATCAACATATGTTTGTGTAGAAGGATTGAGTCTAATTCCTCTTGTACATTGAGTTCCAAGTCATTTCATATGACTGTGTAAGGTAGTTGACAGTTACGACTTTTCTGGCGCACATTTGACTGATCTTTTGAAGGTCAGATCTCGAAGCGTGGTGTAAAGTTTTTGGTAAGTGATAGCTCATTTTAAAGCTACTCTCCTCAACTACATTTGGTCAAAATATCTTTAAGAAACGGGACGCATACTCAGAGAAATCAACTTAAGAGTGGAGGTATGTCAAATCGATGAAGTCAAATTTCAGTTTTCAGACATAGTGGAAAGATTGAAGCAAAATCAGAAGATTTTGAAGTTATTACTTGAAAGTTTTGTTTGTTATGTGTTGCTTAACATTAGCAAGAACTTCTCTTAGCAAGTGATCAAAAGATTTTGCAAAGATTAAGCTAATACAGGTCAGATTGAAGGATTGAAGAAAAGGCGCAGATTACTGTGAAGTGAAATTTTGATTTTCACTAAGTTCAGAGTTGAAGGTTCAACATTTGAGTATTGCTAAGCTAATGGTGGTTATAGAGGTCTTCTAATACCACATTAGTTTGGTTCTTGTGGTGTTTCACACACCAACAAGTGGTATCAGAGCAGATAAGGTCCTCGAGAGTAAAGGAGAGCAGATACAAGAAGAATTGAAGAGTTCTTTGTCAAAGAAGGAGGAAGCTGAGGTGTTCAACAAACAAAAGTCATCAGAAGATTGTTTCGAAGTTACTTCCAAGGGTAAAGGTCTACAAAAGGTATCATTCTTTAACCTTACACTTACAGGTTGAAGCAGAAGCAAAGATACCATGGCAGATCATGTGTCCATTGACAAATTGGACAGAGATAACTATCCTGCTTGGGTAATGAGGATGGAAGCCTTACTTATGAGTAAGGATCTAATGGTATATGTGACAGGTGAAGAGGAGAAGCCTAAATTTGAAGATGAAAGTCATCCAAGAAAGGAAGAGCTAGAAGCTTTGAAGTTATGGCAGAAGAGAGATGCAAGTGCAAGAGCTTATATATACAACACTATTACAGATCATTTGTTGCCACACATCAGAGGTTTAGAAACAGCTGAAGATATTTGGAATGCTTTGGAAGACCACTTCCAAAACACTACTAAAGCTAGGAAAGCTAGCTTATGGTCAGAATTCACCACATTCAAGAAAAGCAAAATCAGAGCATTAGTGATTATGTCACTAAGATGAAGGACTTGGCAGATAGCCTTGGATCTATTGATGAGGATATTGAAGATCATAGGTTGATAGCACAATTACTTGCAGGGTTAAGAGGTGATGAGAGATGGAAGCCCTTTGTACTTTCAACAGAACTCTCATTAAACCATTATGTGCCAGAACTGAATCAATTACTTGGATTGATGCTTACATTTGAGCAAGACTTGAAGTCAGATGGAGACAAAGGTCAAAGTTCTGCAATGTATGTGAAGAACAAAAAGAAAGGAGATAAAGGCAAAGCAAAGGATGAAGAAGAGTCAACAACTCAAGCAAATTATGCAAGAGGAAGAGGTTTTGGCAGAGGTAAAGGTCGAGGAAATGGAAGAGGTAGAGGTAATCAGAACAATAACAAGAAGACATGTTGGATTTGTGGATTGAGCAATCATCTAGCATATGATTGTTGGCACAATCAACAAGGAGCAAGTCAAAATCAGAACAACAATGGCAGAGGAAGAGGTGGAAGGTTTCAGAATCAATTTCAAAGAGGAAGACAGAATTCAAGAGGAAGTTATGGAAGAGGTGGTGGAAGAAATTGGAATCAGAACCAATCATACAACACCACATATTACAATTATGCAAATGATACACAGAATGACAACCATACAACATTGATGATGAATTCAATAAGTTCATCAGAGAAGGAGGATCTCAAGGTATTTTATATTGATTCTGGTTGTTCAAATCATTTGTCAGGTAATATAGAATTATTGTCAGAATTGGAAGAAGGCAATTCAAGTCATACAGTACAAACAGGTGACAATACAAAACATAATGTGCATTCAATTGGAAAAGTGAAGTGCAGGAGTGGAGCTGATTTATTAACAAATGTTTTGTATGTTCCAACAATACCAAAGAATCTGATTAGTGTTGGACAAATAGTGGAAAAAGGTTTTCAAGTCAGATTTACAAATGAAGGGGTATTTGTTGAAGATCCAGAGGATGCATATAAACCCATTGTTTGTGGTAAGAAGGAAGGTAGACTTTTTACTCTCAAAGTGCAAGGAAATGTTGGTCAAGCCCTAATCACACATGGTGATGAAGTAATTACAGAGTTAGATCTTTGGCATAAGAGATTGGGACACTTCAATGAAAGAGGAATCAAAACTATGGTGGAGAACCAATCTGTATTGGGACTACCAAATGTGAAGAATCAACATATGATATACAAGTGTGAAGCTTGTCAGATGGGAAAGGCTCATAGACTACCATTTCAGAAGAAAGGTTTCAAGCATGATGGTTTGCTTGAACTCATACATACAGATGTATGGGGGCCAACAAAAGAAGGTTCAATAAATGGATCTAGGTATTATGTTTTGTTTATTGATGATGCTACAAGGTAGATAACCCTTTATGTTCTAAAAGAAAGATCAGAAGTATTTGGAGCCTTCAAACATTTTCATGCTTATGCAGAAAGAGTTACAGGTCAAAAACTCAAGAGGCTAAGGTCTGATGGAGGGGGAGAATATTTCTCCCAAGAGTTTAATGACTATCTTTGGAATGCAGGTATCAAGAGAGAGATAACTTGCAGGTACACACCTCAACATAATGGGGTGGCAGAAAGGAGAAATAGAACATTGGTTGAATTTGCAAGAGCAATGTTAAAGGAAAAGAATTGCCCTAATTATCTTTGGGCTGAGGCTGTAAATACAGCTACATACCTTGTGAATAGGTTACCATGTGGAGCTTTAAATGGTATGACCCCTTATGAAGCTTGGTGGGGTAAGAAACCAACACTTGACCATTGTAAAGTGTTTGGGTCAATTGCCTATGCTTATGTGCCATCACAACTTAGACATAAGCTTGAACCAAAGGCAGAAAAATATGTGTTTATTGGGTATGATGAAAAGCAAATGGGTTATAGGCTATGGAGTCCTTTAACTAAACATTTTATTGTTTCCAGAGATGTGACTTTTGATGAACAGAAGAGTTGGTATGCAGATAAAGATTGTGATCTTGAAACATTTGAAGATGAGATAAGAAGGAGTGCAAGGGGTAAGTCACATATGCAGATAGATGGAGATGAAGAACATATGCAAGCAAGCACATCAAGAGTTGGATCATATAGAAGGAATGAAGATGGACCAATATTTGATGAAGAAGTACATCCAGATATACATGAAGAGTGTGAACCAAGAAGGTCAACCAGAATGAGGAAACAACCTACAAGGTATTCATATGATACTTCTTACTTGACTCAGAAAAACTATGCTTACATGGTTAAGGAAGATGAAGAACCTCAAAGCTATGATGAAGCAAAAGGTAAGAGACAATGGGAAGTAGCAATGAAGGAAGAGTTTGATGCACTTGAAGAGAACAAAACTTGGGAACTTGTTCCAAAGCCTAATGGTAAGAAAGTGATTGGAAATAAATGGGTTTACAAAGTTAAAAAGCATGCAGATGGAACTATAGCCAGATACAAAGCCAGATTGGTGGTTAAAGGCTATGCTCAAACTTTTGGCATAGATTATGATGAGACATTCAGTCCTGTGGCAAAGATGTCAACCATAAGGACAATCATTGCCATTGCAGCATCAAAAGGATGGACATTGAGTCAATTGGACATTAAGAATGCATTTTTGAATGGATATATATCAGATGAGGTTTACATGGAGCAACCTCAAGGGTTTGCAGATCACAAGTTTCCAAATTATGTTTGCAGGTTGAGAAGAGCTCTTTATGGTTTGAAGCAAGCTCCAAGAGCTTGGAATTATAGACTTGTAAAGTATCTTAATGATCTTGGCTATCAAAGTTCAAAGGCAGATGCAAGTTTACTTATCAAAAGAACAGATGAAGGTATGATCTACATTTCTATATATGTAGATGACATTATAATCACAGGTACCTCAAATGAAGGAATCAAGGAAGTGAAGAAGCTACTTGAAAGAGAATTCAAGATAAGTGATCTAGGAAAATTGTCATATTTTCTTGGAATGGAAATCACTTATGCAGAACATGGTATATATGTATCACAAGAAAGGTATCTCTTGAATCTTCTAAAGAAGTTCAACATGGAAAATTGCAGAGAGGCATCAACACCACTAGAGGTCAATCATAAACTCAGTAGATATGATGGTGCAGAGTTCAAAGACATGAGGAAGTATCAATCTTTAGTGGGAAGTTTAATTTATGCTACACTAACAAGGCCTGATCTTAGTTATGCAGTTGGTGTTCTTTCTCAATTCATGCATTGTCCAAAGGATCCACATTGGATTGCAGGTCAAAGAGTTCTTAGATATATCAAAGGGACTTTGAAAGAAGGATTGTATTATCCTTTTACATCAGATATAAGGTTGAGAGCCTATAGTGATTCAGATTGGGCAGGAAGTCAAGATGACAGAAGGTCTACACATGGCTATATGATATACATTGGAGATAAGCTTGTGAGTTGGTGTTCAAAGAAACAACACACAGTGGCCTTATCATCCACAGAAGCTGAATACAAAGGACTTGTGGAAGCATCAAAAGAAGTAATATGGATGTAGACATTATTCAAAAGCTTGGGAATTGATCAAGGTATACCCATCATTCATGGAGATAACATGAGTTCATTATATCTTGCAGCAAATCCTGTCTTTCATGCAAGGACAAAGCACATAGAGATACAGTATCATTTTCTCAGAGAAAAGGTAATGGAGAAAGAGATTGAAGTGGTGTACACTTCTACAAAAGATCAGATTGCAGATATTATGACAAAAAGCTTGGATGGAGTGAAGACAAGTAAGTTCAAGGAGATGGCAGGAATAAAAGAGAAGAAGATTATGTGAAGAAGTCAAAGCATGCTAATTAGTGATTGAGGGGGAGCTGTTGGGGCTTCACTCACTAATTAGGCATGGATATATGAAGACATATGGAGACATATGATGGAGGAAAGAAGAAGTGAAGAAAAGACTTACAGAAAATCAAGCCTAAGTGAAGGGACAATTTCACTATTGTAAATTAGTACAAAATTAGAGTCTAGATTTTCATTTGATCTTCAAAACTTACGAGTTCAAGTCTAGAAGAATGTAAACCATAGGTATATAAGTTAATTTGAGTCAAAAATATGTAAGAGAGAACTCAATTTTGTAATCTGAGTGAGTAGAGAAAAGTCGTGTATTTTTTGAGAGAGATGGTGAGAGAAAACTTCTGAGTCTGAGAGAGTTTTCCATGGCTGTGAGCAAAATTAGGCCAAGCCATTTTATACACATCTTCTCTGATAATCAACATATGTTTGTGTAGAAGGATTGAGTCTAATTCCTCTTGTACATTGAGTTCCAAGTCATTTCATATGACTGTGTAAGGTAGTTGACAGTTACGACTTTTCTGGCGCACATTTGACTGATCTTTTGAAGGTCAGATCCCGAAGCGTGGTGTAAAGTTTTTGGTAAGTGATAGCTCATTTTAAAGCTACTCTCCTCAACTACATTTGGTCAAAAGATCTTTAAGAAACGGGACGCATACTCAGAGAAATCAACTTAAGAGTGGAGGTATGTCAAATCGATGAAGTCAAATTTCAGTTTTCAGACATAGTGGAAAGATTGAAGCAAAATCAGAAGATTTTGAAGTTATTACTTGAAAGTTTTGTTTGTTATGTGTTGCTTAACATTAGCAAGAACTTCTCTTAGCAAGTGATCAAAAGATTTTGCAAAGATTAAGCTAATACAGGTCAGATTGAAGGATTGAAGAAAAGGCGCAGATTACTGTGAAGTGAAATTTTGATTTTCACTAAGTTCAGAGTTGAAGGTTCAACATTTGAGTATTGCTAAGCTAATGGTGGTTATAGAGGTCTTCTAATACCACATTAGTTTGGTTCTTGTGGTGTTTCACACACCAACATTATACAGATTGTGGCATATATGTATCACAAGAAAGATATCTTCTGAATCTATTGAAGAAGTGGGAGATACCCAGATGTCCGGGTCTCTTCAGTGATGTAGGTGGAAGACTTACCCAGCCTCACCATAGGAGCTGTATGATAGTTGTACATAGGTGCTCGATAAGCCTAGTTGGCTTCTATTGGGTAAGTGATTATATGCAGTGGAATCAGTGATTCACTATGCAGATAAACATGTCAGTACTTGCAGTTTTATGATATTTTGAAACTAGTCATACGCTCATTTTCCAGAGGATACTCTGGCAAAATATTTTTATGCAACAAAGTCTCTTGGTACCGTGAGACTTGGTGACTCTTACCCGTGTGACGTTGTGGGGATTGGAGATGTGGTTGTGCAATTCAGTGATGCTTCAAAATATAATATGCATAATGTATGCCATGTACCTCAGTTATCATGCAGGTTGATGTCAGTTGGTCAACTTGATGACCTTGGTTACAAGGTGGTCTTCTATGCTCAGTCCTTTCGTATATCAAAGGGCAATATGTTTGTTACAAAAGGAAGCAAAGTTGGCTCACTTTATCCTTTATTCATATCACGGAAAGAACACTTGTTAGCTATTACTGAACAGCCTATGGCTTTTATTTGGCATGCTTGTTTGGGCCATATATCTCGTAGTGGAATGGAAAATCTTTCTCATTCTAGTTACTTACATGTGTTATCTTTCTCTGATTTTTCATTTTGTGAGCATTGCCAATATGGAAAGCAAACCAGAAATGTGCATAGAATGCACATTGACTCTTTGATTCAGCCTTTAGATCTCATTCATACAGATGTGTGTGATCCTATGCCCACTAGGTCCTTAGGTGGTTCTCTTTACTTTGTCACTTTCATAGATGATGCCATTAGAAAACTCTGGGTATATCCTATCAAATCGAAGGATGAGGTATTCCCTACTTTCAAAAAATGGCTTGCTTTAGTTGAGACTGAAAAAGGAACTAAGCTTAAGGCTTTACGTTTAGATAATGGGGTGAGTATACCTCACATGAATTTAGCCTTTTCTGTCAGTCTAGAGGAATTTGTAGAGAGTTTAAAGCTCCTTATACCCTAGTATAGAATGATGTAGCTCAAAGGATGAATAAAACTATTCAAAATAGAGTAGTTTCTATGTTGCATCATGCAAACCTCTCATAAGGCCTTTGCGCAGAAGCAATATTGACTGTCGTTCATGTGATAACCTTTCACTACCGAACGTCTAAAAGTGGCACAACAGTTATGGACAAGGAAGCCACCATATTATGATCATCTTCAACTTTTTGGGTCTGAAACATATGTTCATATACCCAAGAGTCTTAGACAAAAGTTAGACCATAAGTCAAAGAAATGCATTTTTCTTGGATATGGTCGAGAAGTACAATTTGGATATCGCTTATGGGATCCTGAAACACGGTTGTGATCAGAAGTAGTGATGTCATTTTCAATGAGTCTAAGATGCATAAACATCCCATTAAGGAGGTTGAAGTGAGAAGAGTGGTGTTTGAGGATACTAGTCCTCTACTTAGCATGCATAAAAATGTTGCACATAGGGACGTTCAAGAGAATGTCCGATTAGATTAGTCTGCACATGTTCTTATTTAGCAACCATTGAGGCACTCTACACGTGTCTCACATCCACCTAATAGATATGTTCGAGCTTTAGATTGGGTTATGCTAACAGATGCCGGTGAGCCTTCTTGCTACAAAGAGGCTATGCAGACATAGGATCATGTCAAGTGAGAGCGTGCCATGAAGAGTGAGCTAGATTCTATTCATAAGAATGGTACTTGGGATTTACTACCTTTGCCAAAGGGCAGGAAAGCTTTACCATGTAAATGGGTATATAAGCTGAAATTCACATCAGATAGTGCTTCTCAAAAGTATAAAGCACAACTTGTTGCAAAGGATTTTATGCAACAACATGGTATTGACTTTTAGGAAATCTTCTCTCTAGTGGTCAAGATGACTACCCTGCACATGTTGCTTGGATTTGTTGCAATGGAGGACTTAGAGCTAGTCGAAATGGATGTCAAAACTGATTTCTTGCATGGAGATCTTATAGATGAGATCTATATGGAACAACCAGATGGTTATGTAGTTCTTGGCAAGGAAAGTCTAGTCTGTAAGCTCAAGAAGAGCTTGTATGGACTTAAACATTCCCCTAGACAACGGTACCAAAAGTTTGATGCTTTTATGAAGTCCCAAGGCTACTCTTGAAGCAATGAGTATCATTGTCTCTACACAAAGAGATGCTCAATTTCCTAGTCCCAACTGAGGTTCAACTTCAAAATACTATATCTATAACTCCATCGAACCCAAAATCACAACAAATGGATTTCGTATGAGAAAGTTATGTCCAGTCAGGCTTTTGGGGGTCAAAACAGGCAAACAGGACCTCTCAGAGAATCGTGATTTTTGCAAATCAGGCAGCCAAAAAGTCGTGTTTTCTTACAAGTGCAACAACTAGAGAATTGTGATTCTCTCAAAATCCACTCCAAAGAATCGCGACTTTCTCAAAATCTTCCAGTCAGAGAATCACGAATTTCTCAAATCTCTAAGTCCAAGAAACCGTGATTTTCTCAAAATTACCAAGTCTAGGAAATCGTGAATTTCAAGCAGAGAATCGCGACTTTCTCCAATTTTTAGTCTAGGAAATCGCGAATTTCAAGCAGAGAATCGTGAATTTCAAGCAGAGAATCACGACTTTCTCAAAAGCACAAATTCTAGGAAATCATGACTTTCTCAAAAGCACTAAGTTCAGAGAATCGTGAATTTCTTCCAGAGAATCAAGAATTTCTCAAAATGCCCAAGTCCAAAGAATCGCGAATTTCTTCTTGAGAGTCACAAATTTCTCAAAATGCCCAAGTCCAAAGAATCGCAAATTTTTTCCAGAGAATTGTGATTTTCTCAAAATGCCCAAGTCCACAGAATCGCAATTTTCTTGAATGCACTAAATCCAAAGAATTGCAAATTTTTATAGAGAATCACGAATTTCTCAATATGCGCAATTCCAGAGAATCATGATTTTCTCACTTTCATAGAATCACGATTTTCTCAAAAAAAAAATTAGGCAAGAAAAATTTTGAATTTTCTAGAGAATCAGAATTTTCTAAGAAAGTCGTGATTTTTTGAGCTTTTAGGTAGGAATTTCTAATTTTTTGCGTCAAGCCCCAAATGTGTAGAAAATGTGAAAAACACAAGCGCATGCACTCCAAAGCACTTCCTAGCTCTTTCTTGCACTCCCACACATGAGAAATGATGTGAAAATGGTGAAAATGCACTCAAGAACAAAAAAAATATATGAAGATGAAGATGGTGATGATGACGATGGAGAAGAAAAATAAAAAAAATAACAGAAAATGACTATTTTTTACCTTCCAACGTCGCAAATCCACGATCTTACCATCACAACACTCGTCCTCAAAGCTCTCTCCCTGGCAACGGCACCGAAATTTGGTGTAGCTCAAGCGTAAGCACCACCTCCTTTACTTGTCAATCCATGAAGACATGAGGACTGGTACGAAGACTGTGAGCATGTGAAGGCACAAGTACATGAGTGAGAAGCACACTAGCATGCACACATACACACACACACAAGGCAAGATTAAAGAGGTGAACAATGGAAAGCTTTCTATTGCAAAGGAACTCTCTTACAAAAGCTCAAAGCTCTCACCAACTACTAAAAAGCTAACTCTCTAACAAGGCAACCTCAAAACGAGCTCTCTAGCTCTTTTTATAGTTTTTTGGCTCGTTTTGGCCCTGTCTAGACCTAATGTCTAGCCTAGTTAAAAATTAGGTTCTAGGGCTTATTTGAGGGTTCAAAAAAACTCTAAAAATTATGAAAATTGGTAGGATGATGCTTCTAATACTCCTCAAGGTTGAGGACTCCTTGGCTTGAACAAAATGGAGTTGCAAAAGGTGAAATGATATTTACAATGGTTTTAGTGATCAAAATCACTCTTTTTGTAGGGGTTTCTTCTGAAAAGCTGACATACAGTTCTTGGAGCTCCCTACTTGCTTCTTCTTCTTGTGTGTCCACTTCTTCAACACATTCTTGCGTTTTGTTCCTAACCTTGAGTGCTAACATATCTCATAATTACAAGGTCTTATCTATGCTACACTGTTGGACTTGAAAGTCAATTTATGCATGTTCCCAAGAAACCATATTTAGATTCTTTGAGACACACTCTATGATATATGAGAGCTACTTTGGATTATGGATTGTTTTATGAAGCTTGCACACAATTGCAAGTTCACGAATGCATTGATGTAGATTGGGCTAGTAGTATTCTCGATAAAAGATCTACTAGTGGCTTTCTATTCTCACTTGGGAGTGCAACTATTATGTGGAGCAGTAAGAAGAAATCTACTATTACTTTCTCAAGAATAGAGGTTGATTATAGAGTTGTTGCAATGGAAGCATGTGAAGCATTATGGCTAGAGATGCTACTTGCAGATTTAGTTGTGGATGTGCAAAAACCTATCATCATTTATTATGATAATATTAGTAGGATACAATAATCACAGAATCCTATTTTTCATGCTAGAACAAAGCATTTCAAGGTGCATTATCATGTCATCAGGGAAAAGATATTAGCACTCGATATTGATCTTGTTTATGTGAGGGCAGGTGAAAAACTTGTTGATATTTTCACTAAAGAACTTGGAGCAAAGAAGTTGAAGAAGTTTCGGAAGATGCATGGATTACAGGACATGACATTGAGCTTGAGGGGGAGGTATTGAGATATCAAGCTCAACATGTGATGATCGGGGATGACACATATCACTTTTTCATTTCTCTAACATGTATAGTGGTCATGCCGGTATATATGAGGGATACTTTAGTGAGCTTTATTGGATTTATCTACCGAGAGTGATGGCACAATTGTTTCCTTCTAGCTCATTCATTCATGGACATTAAGATTTCCCTTATGTACTATTCTTTATAAATTGCACTAGTTGTACTGTTTTTTTAGGTCCTTTTTGTATATTACTTTTATGTAATAGAAGAAGAAGAAGAAGAAGATCATTCTTCCTTGCCTCAATCTATGTATGCTCCTCTTTGAGTGTGAGAGTGTGTGAGTGGCTCTCTTCCTTATCTCCTTTCTTTTGGAAATTTTCTCATCACATGACCTAGACAAAAGAATTTCATCAACATAAAGAACAAGCATTATAAGATCAACCCCATCTTTGTATACATAAAGTGTACTTTGCATGTGACTACGTGCTTATGTATTTTTTCATACCATGCACATAGAGCTTGCTTAAGTTCATGTTTGGTTGAAACAACACATGCCCAAACATCTTGAGGAACATTAGCCTCATCATTCTTTGCATTTGTTGCCGCACAAGGGCAAGCAGGTAGATGTGGTGACTCAATCAATCATAGAAGATGGGAAGTACATGAAAGAAGGATCATAGTTTGAAATTCAAAAAACATTTGATTCATTGTAAAACAATGATTTTCATCACTACCTTATTGTATAAAATCCCAATTTTATAGACATGTTATCCATTTTGTGAAGCCAAGGAGTCTTCGAGCTTGAGGATCTTAGGCAGAAGCCACATTTCAAATTTTGTATTTTTTTGGAGCTTGTTTGAGCCATCAAATTAGTATTATAATCTATTTTTTAGTTGTGCACGATAGTAGGTTTGAAATCGGCCAAAAGTCACTTGAAAACTATAAAAACAGCTACAGAACTCACTTTTTAGGCTAGTCTTTTCGGAAAAGGAATCTTCTAGGAGCAATTATAGAGCTTGTAATGGTGATGATATGAATATACTCCATTTTTGCATCTCATTTTCTCTACTTTTTGTGTGTGTATGTGTGTGTGCATCTAGTATGCTTCTCTCCTTCACATCTATGCACACCACATCACACATCTCCACCAATTGACAATTACAAGGTGCATCTCTGTAGACATTGAAATTTATCATTGCTCGATGAGTGACACCAACAAAATTTAGGTGTCATTTCTGGGGAGTGCTACTTCAGGGCAAGCATGCGATGGTAAGAGAGTTGAGTAGAGACCTTAGAGTTTAGATAAGCAGGTAAGTAGATTTGGTAAGGTTTTTCTCTTTGTTTTTTAAAAAATACATCTTCATTTCCATCCTTAACACCTGCATTCATCCTCTTGTACCATCTCCATATTCATCAAAATTGCACCATCCTGACCAAATATGCACCATACCATCACATTCCCTCATTTGTTTATGAGTGAGAGAGAGAGAGAGCGATAGCATCTACTTAATGTTTATATTCTTGTTGATTTTTTGTAGATCCAAGATCATCATAAGCTCCAAGGACATACATAGATACGAGATACCCTTTCATGCTTCTTAAGATAATAGATTGAAAAAAATTGTAGTTTGAGAAACACACCAACATAGGCTTAGAGAGCTCTTCAGCATCATCCTAGCACGTTAGACACAACAAAAAAAATCCAAGTTTTTGGTGCTATTGCGTTAGACCAAAAACTTGACACATAGGCTCTATTGTGATAGACCCCCTCTATCTTGATAGACCCCCATCTAGAGCCATAGAGCACCTCTCTTGACAAAGACTATCTATCACGATCGACCACCCTCTATTGTAAGAGATCACACTCTCGTGATAAACCCCCATCTATCATGACATACCATCCCCCGTGACAAAGCTTTTCTATTGCGATAGACACCCTCTATCGCAATACATTGGTCTATCACGATAGACCCCAATCTATCATGATAGACCACTCCCCTTGCAACAAAGCCTATCTATCATGATAGATCACCCTCTAGTGTGATAGACCCATCTATCATGATAGAGTCACAATCTATCATGACAAATCGATACCCCAATTGAGATCATCGATTGCAATAGACCCTATTTGTCATGAGAAGGCACTCTATCATAATAGATCAACCTTGATGGAGCACCCATCTATTGTGATAGACACCCTCTATCACAATAGACCAAAAAACATGAAAAATCCAAAAAAATAATAAACCCCATCTATCGCAACAGACCCCCTCTATCACAGTTTACTAGCCTATCATGACATGTCTATTAAGAAAGAAATTTTGGGCTAATTTTTGGGTAAAAATTAATTTATTTTTGGTGGATTTTCAAGTTCTAGCATATATTCAAACAACTCTTCCCCATGCAATATATGTGGACTGCCTAATCACACAACAGATGAGTGCTATAGGAACTTCAAGAATCAAAGAGGTGGCTACTCACAATCAAGAGGAAAAATCAACCATAATCAAGGCTACAACCATGGCTACAACAACAATTATCAAGGAGGATACAAATCAAGAAAAGACTCCAACAATTATACATAGGATCAAGAGGATTCTCTCCTCATTATGAACATGACTTCAAAACAAGGTATGAATGATGAACACCTCTTCTATATTGATTCAGGTTGTTCAAACCATGTAGCATGCAATGTAGCTCTCCTCTCTGATCCTAAGGAGCCCAAGGGAAAGCACCAAGTGCAGACAAGTGATGACACCAAGCATTCAGTGGTCAAGGTAGGAAATGTCAAAACTTTTGATGGGAATAGAAATCTATTGAGCAGAGTTCTTTAAGTACTTACTATCACAAAGAATCTGATGAGTGTTGGACAGATAGTGGAAAAGGGTTTGTAGGTTTGGTTCAACAAATATGGAGCTTTTGTGGAGGACCCCCAACATGGATTCAGAAGAATTGCCAAGGGAGAGAAAATAGGTAGATTATTCACTTTTGAGCTTGAGGACACTAGAAACATTGCACTTTATAACTATAAGGATCAAACATTGTTTGAGCTGGAGATTTAGCATAAAAGACTAGGGCACATTGGTGAGAGAAAATTGAAACAGATATGTAGAGATCAATGTGTACTATGGATACCTAATCTATCCAAGCAACATATGATCTATAAATGTGGTGCATGTCAGTTTGGTAAATCACACAGGTTACCCTATACAAAGAAACGCTATATGCATGAGGATTATTTGGAACTTGTCCACACAGATGTATGGGGACCAAGCAAGGATCCTTCAATTCTAGGCTCAAGGTATTATGTGTCATTTATTGATAATTTCAATAGGTGGAATATCTTGTATTTCATGAAACATAAAGATGAAGTGTTCATTTGTTTCAAGAAGTATCTTGCACTAGTGGAAAATCAAAAAGGAAGAATTCTAAAGAGGATAAGGTCAGATGGACGAGGTGAGTACTTCTCCAATTAATTTTATGCATTTTTGCAGGACAGAGGTATCAAAAGGGAGATTACTACTACGTATACTCCTGAGCAAAATGAGGAGGAATAGATTGATTGTGGAAGCAGCTAGATCAATGCTTAATGAAAAGAAATTGCCTAATTATTTGAAAGCAGAGAGTGTTTCTACTGCCACTTACCTTATTAACAGGTTACCTTCTAAATCCCTTGAGGGGATGACCCCCTATGAGGCATGGCATGGTAGAAGGCCATCATTTGAACATTGAAAAATATTTGGTTGTGTTGCTAATGTGCATGTTCCATCTCAAATCAAAGGTAAGCTAGATCCTAAGGTAGAGAAGTGCATCTTCATAGGGTATGATTTAAATCAGAAAGGATACAGGCTTTATAATCCATCCAAGAAAGGATTTATGGTCAGTAGAGATGTTGTGTTTGATGAGAATGATTCTTGGTTTAAAAGTGAATGTAGGAAGGTCAAGTTACCATATGACTTCGAAGAAGAATTTCCAAGCCTCACCAAGGAGGATCCAAGCACAATTGAAGACACCAAATCACATGATGAGGACACTATCTTGGAAGAGTTCAAATCATGGAAATCAAAAGGCAAAGCCAAAATGAAGAGGTTGGAGGACATACCTGAATCATCCAACCAAGCCTTGAGGAGATCACAAAGAGAGAGTAAGAAGCCAATCAGATATGGTATGATAATCCATTAGTTACTAAGAATTCCATTTATCTTGCTAAGGATTCATCACTTGAAGAACCTTCTTCTTATGAAGAAGCAAGTACCAAAGCAGAATGGAAGGAGGCTATGAATGAAGAAATAGAAGCACTCCAAGAGAATGATACTTGGGAGCTAGGGCCCAAGAAAGCATCAATGAAGGTAATCGGTTCTAGATGGATTTACAAAATCAAAAGGAACTCAGATGGATCCATAAATAGGTATAAAGATAGCTTTGTGGCTAAGGGTTTTGCACAAACTCAAGGAGTAGATTATGAAGAGAATTTCTCGCCTGTGGCCAAGATGCCAACCATCAGAATCTTGGTAAGAGCTGCATCTAGAAATTAGAATATGTATCAACTAGATGTAAAAAACTCCTTTCTCAATGGCTGGATTTTAGAGGAGGTTTACATGGCTCAACCTCCTCACTATGAAGACCCAAGCAAGGTAAATTATGTGTGAAAATTGAACAAATATCTTGATGGTTTGAAGCAGGCACCTAGGGAATGGAACCATAAGTTAACAACCTATCTTCAACACCAAGGATTCATGATGAGCAAGGCAAATTCTTCTATGTTTGTCAAGGAAAGTGACTCAAAAATGATATACTTATGTGTATATGTTGATGACATCATTGTGATAGGTAGTGATGCTAATGACATCAAACAAATCAAGAACCAAATGATGCAAGAGTTCAAAATCAGTGACCTAGGGTTTCTAAAGTACTTTCTTGGACTTTAGTTAGTATATACTAACTCTGGAATATATCTCACTCAAAGGAAATACGTGCAAGACATGTTGAAGAAGTTCCACTTGGAGAATGCAAAGGTAGCTAGCACCCCTATGGAGTTAAATCGTAAATTGAGTGCTCATGAAGGTGATTTGCTTGAAGACAATGCAGGATACCAAAGCATAATTGGAAGTCTTAACTATGCAATATTAACGAAGATTAATATATGCTATGGAATAAGTGTTTTGAGTCAATTCTGCATAAACCTAGAGCACCTCACTTGGAAGCTGCCAAAAGGATTTTGAAGTATCTCAAAGGTACCCAAAATCAAGGTCTTTACTTCCCATACACATCAGATTTGGACATTAAGCTATACTTAGATGCAGATTGGGTAGGTTGTAAGGATGACAAAAGAAGTACTTCTGGATATCTTTCTTTTGCAGGTGATAAACCCATTTCATGGTCTTCCATGAAGCAACCAATTGTTGCTCTATCTTCAACAGAGGTTGAATACAGGGGATTAGCAAATGCTACACAAGAAGCAATTTGGATTAGATTGCTCTACTCAGATTTGGGACTTCACACTCATTCACCTATGATCATTGGTGACAACCAAGTTCTTTGCATCTTGCATCCAATCCCATTTATCATGCAAGAACCAAGCATATAGAAGTGCACTATCACTATGTTAGAGAGAAGCTATAAAGCAAAGAGATTTTTAGTTGGCATATGTGTCTACAAATATGCAATGTGTAGATTTGTTAACCAAAGCACTTGATGCTACTAAATTTTGTAGGTTTAAAACTATGATTGGATTGCAGGACATTCAAGAAGATTCATGAAGAAGTAAAAGCCAATAAGGTTGGCTTGTGGGGGAGCTTTTGGTGCAAATGTCCAAGCCTTGAAATTTGGCTAAACATGGAAGCAAATGCATGCAACTAATTGATGAAGCATGAGAACCATTGCTTGTAACCATTTGATATTTTACCACTTGTAAAAGGTTAAATCATTGAGAATCTTTAAGGAGCCTTGTATCTCATGGAAGTAGGAAGAATATTAGCTACGAGTTTCTTCAATGAGACAATATCTCCTAGATCAAGGGAATAACTATCTAGTTGGAGCCAAACTTGAATTCAAATTCAAATTTGAAAGAGAACTCTTATAAAAGGAGGATGTGTAAAACTCGCGGCAATTGTGCCCTCTTTCTGAGATTATTGTTGATCTTTTGTAGAATCTAAGTGACTTACATCATAGTTCACTTAGGCCACCATCATTGTGCTTCATTTCAATGCCAATGATTATGCATAATCATGTGTTATAATACATACACTTCATTTATCATCTTTGTCTACTTCTTTGCTATAACTACTCAGAATAGTGAACTTTGCATGACCATATCTCAGTGATTTCTCAACCATTTTGTATTATCTATAGCTTGTCGTAACCAACTTACAGTCTACTTTATGCTATCAAAGTTTCAAAGAGTTTGCTTCAGCCATTTGGGAGAAATCTGCATCGAAGTGTTCACTAGTCATTTATTGTTCAGTTCCTAGAAAGTCAGGGGTAATCATTTGATTGCTAAATTAATTTCTCAGAGTGTAGTTCATCATTTTAGATGATTCCACTTGTAATCATTAGCTACCTAAGCTATTTTGATTCACTCAAAAGGAATTGGATCAGTTGCTACTATACTGTGAGCATTGAGCAAAAGAACCAGCAGGTGTGTAGACAAAAATAGCAAGTTTTATGAGACTAGCTATTTATGAAGTAGTCTATTTTGATTCAATTGTTTGAAGGATCAACTCCAAAGTACATAGGTACTTTCTTGGTGTTATTTGCAATCTAAAAGGGCCTTCTATCAAAATCTAAAGTGAATTAGGGCAGTTACAAAGTAGGTTTTAGTAGTACCACCTCACTTCCTTGAGGTATCCATCCATCTCTTCCAACATTCTTCACATTGTTTTTGTTGATTTTTAGATTCTTGTGAGTGGATACATGACACACACTCAAGCAGACAGAGAACCTCTTCATGCACAAAAGAACCCTAGGAAGCCAGCGCAATCTTCATCCAACCAACTCAATGCTCCTTTACCTTTGAATTTATCCATTGATTTGGCCTCTACACTGCTCTCAAAGGTGAAATCTATAAGGATGCTAGATTTTGCTTCGGATACCTTAGAGGGAGCTCATATGCCAATGGAGGACCTCTTGAATGTTAAATTGTTATATTAGGAGTGACTATGGAGGAGGGATAGGGCCCTTCTCTTAGTCCCCTTTAGCTAGTTAAACACAAGGGTGCCGAGAGAGAGAACTTGCGTTTTAGGTGTTCGTCTCCTAGCCATTCATAGTGGAATTTTCCACTCAAGAAGGCGGTAGAAAATAAGAGAGGACCAAAGAGTAGTACAGCCCCTGATAAGGGCAAAAAGGTGGTCCACCTAGTGTAGACACTTCCTATTCATGGAAGCTCTAGCTACATTGGAGTCGAAGTGATGCATGAGGACATTGAGCACACATGTTGTAGTACAGCCCTTGATAAGGGCAAAAAGGTGGTCCACCTAGTGTACACACTTCCTATTCATGGAAGCTCTAGCTACATTGGAGTCGAAGTGATGCACGAGGTCATTGTGGTCACCTCAGTTTGGACCACATGACTTGGTTAAACTTCATGGTAGTGTACACAGGACTAGACTGCAACTCATGATAGATGACTTTGCCGCTCATAACTTCATAAACTATGCTTTAGTCAAGAAACCAAAGATTCCCCAACAACCTTGTGCATATAAATACATAGCATCTATGTTGCAAGGGGATGACAAGAGGATATGGGATACTATGGTATCCAATTTGGAAGTCAAGATATAGGATAACATTGACCATATGGACTTCCAAATCATGAATATGGAGAGGATAGACCTTGTATTAGGAAGAGAGTGGCTATGGGGGTTGGGAGACACACTTAAATGCAGTCACCAAAACAACACTCTTGAGTTTGAAAGAAATGGAAGTAAATTTTGTATGCATGGAGAGAGAGAGAGAGATACCTAGTGCACCTCTCATCTCATCTTTAGAGTTGTATAGTCTTTGTCATTTTCAGCATATATAGGAGATCTTTTTGTTGTATAGTCAAGATTTTGAGTATTTTATAGACACTTCATCTTATGTATATTTTCATGCTAGAAATGTAAATATGGATAGGACTTTTCACTATTCTTTCTTGCAAGAGTGTGTTCTTAAAGGTTTTAAAGATCTTATGTTTGAATTTAGAGATGTTTTTGCCACCAACTTACCTAGAGGGCTACTACCTAAGAGAGGGGAGATTGACCATGCTATTGAGGTAGTTAGTAACACTAACCCTATTTGTAAGCTAGTTTATAGGCTTAGTGTTTCTCAACATGAGTAGGTAGAGAAGCAATTCTAGGACTACTTAGATAAGGGCTTCATCAGACCTAGTAACTCACCTTGGACATCACCGATGCTCCTGGTTAAGAAGAAGGATGGATCTATGAGATTATGCATAGATTATAGAGAACTAAACAAGGGAACTATCAAAAATAGGTTTTCAATTCCTACGTTGAAAGACCTATTTGATCAATTACATCAAGATATTTATTTTACCAAGCTTGATCTCAGATCAGGGTATCATTAGATTAGGATTAAGGCAAAGGATGTCCCTAGAATTACATTCAAGACTAGATATGGGCACTATGAGTTCTTGGTGATGTCATTTGGTCTTACCAATGCTCCTACCACTTTCATGAAGCTCATGAATACTGTAGTGCGATCTTATCTAGGGCAATTTGTAGTAGACTTCCTAGATGATATTCTGATCTATAGTAGATAAGAATAGGAATATTTGGAATACTTGAGAAAAGTATTCAAGTGTTGAGGGAAAATTCACTCTTTGCTAAGGATTCAAAGTGTGAATTTTTCAAATTTGGGAAGCCATAGAGAAAGGGTATCATGATACATGGGTTCCCAATGAGGATGGAGTGTCGATGGGTACTCAAGAAGGATTCAAGTGGAAGAATTATAGTTTCCATGATGGATATCTATTATATAAGGGTAAAGTGTGTGTGTCCCTCGAGACACTAAGATGAGACAGCACATTCTATATGAGTGTCATGACACACCTACTGTGGGACACCCAGGAGTTAACAAGACTTATGATCTTGTTAAAAGGAAATTTTACTAGCCCAGACTTCATAACAACGTCCTAGAGTATGTGCTTAAGTGCACTAAATGATAGGTCAATAAAGCTAAAAGGTTCAGAATTGGAGGACTACTCCACCCGTTGGACATTCCCAATGGGAAGTGGGAGAGTATTTCTATGGATTTCATAGTTAGATTACCTAAGACACAAAGAGGAAGGCCTATCAAGATATTTGGGAATTATTCAAGTCCAATTTATATCACTTACTCTGTTAACTTCTTAAATTTGAGGCCAACCATCATATCCCATTTATAATACAATTATTCTTAATATTAAAGTCTAAATTTAACAACTCTAATCAAGAGATAATAACATATTGTAGTGTGTGAATGTGTAGAAACATAAAACATTGGGACACAAAGAATTGTCTCAAAATCGTGTGTAATTCCCATTTTTCTTGAATTGGCCTTGAGGGCATGACTCTGTTTGGGTAATTGTGGATAGGTTAACCAAAATGGCTAGGTTTATTCCCACACGTACTACAGTGAAGACACTTGAGTTGGCTAGAGGGTTAACCAAATGCGAGAGGATATGCTTCGAGCGTATGTGAATGAAAGGCAAACTAATTAGGAAGAGTACTTACCTATAGTAGAGTTTCCATATAATAGTGCCAAGCTATGTTGCATTTATTCAACCGAAAAAATGCCCAAAAAGTTTGGAAAATTTGACATTTTCTAAATATCCCCAAATAAAAATTCATATGCCCTCCTTTTTCGATCGAGAATCTTTCGATTGAAAAGAATTTTATCTAAAAGTCTAAAATTTAAATGCTATGGATCTCTTTGGCACAATTTCCATTTTTAATCTATATTCTTATATACAACACATGTAGCTCACACATGTAGTCCCTCCATTCGCTTATCTATGCTCTTCAAACCACATCAAAGTTTTGCAAGTTCCCTATATCCAGACATGTGCATCACTCTTATATTAAGTGGGAAATTTCTCAAACCTCTCCATAATTTTTTATCTCCCTATGGATACCTTCTATTTATTGGCTCCATATTCTAGATATAATTTGCATTTGCCAAATTTCTTTGAAATAATACATGGTCATTTGAGCATGCATGATCACACTCATAATCAAGGAAAACTATACACGAAGCCATTCTTTCTTATTTTCTTTATCTCCACATGTTGTTTCCTCTAGAAAAATCTTTTGTAGCATCTATATATCCGCCTTTCAACTTAAAAATCAATGTATTCACCCACTTTTCTATCTATCTAAACCCTAAACCCTAAATCCCAAAACCCTCAACCATAAACCCTTAAACCTACACCCTTAACCCTAAACCCTAAATCCTAAACTCTAAACCCTAAACCCTAAACCCTAAACACTAAACCATTAATAATAGCCCTAAATCCTAAACCCTATATCGTAAACTCTAAACTCTAAACCTTAAATGAAAAACCCTAAACCCTAAACTCTAAAATATAAACCCTAAAGCCAAAACTTGAAACCCTAAGCCCCAAATCATTAACCTTGGAACCCTAAAATATAAACCCTAAACCCTAAATGCTAAGCCCTAAACCCTAAACCCTAAACACCAAACCTTAAAACCTAAAACCTAAGCCCTAAACCCTAAACACCAAACCTTAAAACCTAAAGCCTAAGCCCTAAACCTTAAACCTCAAACCCTAAATCCCAAACCCCTAATCCCAAACCCCTAATCCCAAACCCCTAATCCTAAACCCTAAATCCTAAACCCTAAATTATAAACCCTAAAACCTAAACCTAAACCCTAAACCCCAAACCCTAAACCCCAAACCCTAAATCCCAAACCCTCCCAAACCCTAAACCCTAAATCCTAGACCCTAAACTCTAAACCATAGAACATAAATCATAAACCCTAAATCCTTAATCCTAAATCTTAAACCCTAAACCTTGACCCCTTAACCCTAAACCCCAAACCCAAAACCCTAATCCCTAAACCTAAACCCTACACATCAAACTCTAAATCCTATCCTTTAAAACCATAAGCCCTTAAACCTAAACCCTTAACCCTAAACTCTACAACCTAAACCTCAAATCCTTAACCTTAAACTTCAAACCCTTAGCCTCAAACCTCAAACCTACAACCAAAACCCTTAATCCTAAACCTCAAACCCTAAATCCAAAACCTCAAATTCAAAACCTCAAATCCTAAACCCTAAACCCTAAATTCTAAACCCTAAACCCTGAACCCTAAACTCAAACACTAAATCCTAAATCCTAAACCTCAAACTATAAACCCCAAATCCTAAACCCTAAACCCTAGATCCTAAACCCTAAACCCTAAATCCTCAACTCTAAACCCTAAAACCTAGAACCTAAATCCTAAAACCTAAACACTAGACCCTAAATCCTAAACCTTAAACCCTAAACTCTACACCCTAAACTTTACACCCTAAACTCTGATCCCTTAACCCTAAACCCTAAACCCTAAAACCCTAACCCAGAACCCTAAACCCTAATCCCTAAATCCTAATCCCTAAACCTAAACCCTAAACATCAAACTCTAGACCCTATATTTTAAAACCATAAGCCCTAAAACCTAAACCCTTAACCCTAAACTCTACAACATAAACCTCAAACCCCTAATCCTAAACCTCAAACTCACAACCTAAACCCTTAACCCTAAACCTCAACCCCTCAATCCCAAACCCCAAATCCTAAACCCTAAACCCTAAACCCTAAACCCTAAATTATAAACCCTAAAACCTAAACCTAAACTGTGAACCCTAAACCCAAACCCTAAACCCTAAACCCTAAATCCTACATCCTAAACACTAGACCCTAAACCCTAAACCCTAGACCCCAAACCCTAAACCCTAGAACCTAAATCATAAACCCTAAACCCTAAACTAGAAACCCTAAACTCTAAACCTAAACCTTGACCCCTTAGCCCTAAACCTTAAACCCTAGACCTAAAACCCTAAACCCTAATCCCTAAAGCTAAACCCTAAACATCAAACTTTAAACCAAACATCTTTTTTATTATGGTTTTAAATTTAAATATTATGTTATATTATATAGTTGTTTCTTTCAGCTGAAGTGTTATGGTGTTGTGTGCAGTGATATACAGATTGTAATGTATAGTGATGATGCGGATTTCAATAATTAACATATAAAATTATATGATATGGATTTTAATTTGAATTTTATGATGTGGATGATGTTGATTTAATGTTAATTCAAAGATTATGATATGGGCTGATATAGCAATGATGATGTGCATTTCAAAAGTTAAGATGTTTACTACTATAATATGGATTTTAATTCAAATGTTCAAATATTACCATGTGGATGATATCGATTGAATATTAATTTAAATATTATGATATGGATTGATATATTAGTGACGATGTGGACTTCAAAAGTTAATATGTGCAATGATATTATATGGATTCTAATTCAAATGTTATGATGTGGATGATGTCAAAGGATTTTTAATTTAGAAATTAAGATTTGTACTTATTTTATGTGGATTTTGATTCAAATCTTATGATTGGAGTTTCATGATGATATCATATGATGAATGATCGTGTTATTATATCATTTGATATATTGCAATTTTAGAACTAAAAAATTAAAAATTCCAAATATGAATAATCAACCTTATCATGTTAAATCTCAAAGAATTTTAGATTAATAAAATACAATGTGAAATCTTTTCTATCTAAAATATTTTCAATATAAAATATTTTCGTTCTAAAAGATTTTTAATCTAAAATATTTTCGATCTAAAATGTTTTCAATCTAAAACATTTTCAATCTTAAAAATTTTCAATTTAAAACTTTTTCAATCTAAAACCTTTTCAATTTAAAACCTTTTCAAATTAAAACCTTTTCAATCTAAAATATTTTCCATGAAAAATTTTTCGATCGAAACCATCTTCGATCCAAAAATCTCCAAATTGTCGTGGGAAAACTATTCAAAATTGTCTAAATAAGCTGACATGGCACCAAATAATTGGTTGAATAATAAGGGGTCATCGAAAAATTCCGTAATTATTTATGAATAATCGAATCATCGAATAACGAATAATGCAACCTAGGTGCCGAGCACTCTTCCATCAAGCATAGTCCATTCATGCTTATGTACGGGATTCAAACAAGAGCTCCTTATGTAGTAGGATTGAAGAATGAGAAAGTTGGCTGCAAAGGACTTCTTGGAAGAGATGAATGATATGCTTAGGCTTGCTAAGGATAGTATTAGAAGAGCTCAGGACAAGGCTAGAGCCTATGCTAACCCTCAAAGGAGAGACATCAACTTTGAGGTAGGAGAGCAAGTCTATCTTATAGTTCCATCTAGGTCTGAAACAATGAATATGTGACCTTTCCCAAAACTATCTCCTAAGTATTGTGGACCTTTCCCAATACTTAAGAGAATAGGAAATATGTCTTACCAACTCCAATTTCCAGAGTGTTAGAGTTAGACGTCTACGAAAGCATGTGAACAACACAAGGAAGAAGGAGAAGCTTGGAGCACAATACACAATATTGAATGTATTACCACTAGAATGTACAAAGATCAATAACCCCTTAGGTCTATAGATGTATATACAAGACGGGGAAAAAACCTCCTAAAGAGGGAAAAAAAGTGCCCCGGTGACCTAGAGTGTTCACACACATCACTACCTAAATATATCAACAAATCCCCACTGGAAGTGATGTGGTGAACAAGGAGTTGGCACTCATGTATAAGGAAGTGCCAAGCTATTTGGAATCAATCCACAAAAGGAAGTAAGCCAAAATATTTGCGAAAAGGTTCAAAGTTCTCCCTAGGCAGAGCCTTCATAAAAAAGTCTGCAATGTTCTCCTGCGTGGGCTCATATGCCAAGCTGATCCCTCTAGCAGAGAACCTTTCCTTGGCATAATGATAATGCACCTCAATGTGCTTAGTGCAAGCATGGAACACACGGTTCCTGGAAATTGCCAATGCACTCTGACTGTCAGTGAAGATGGTGGGGACAGAAGACTGACCAACACCCAAATGAGCCATAAGGCATCTGAGCCACACACACTCAACAGTCGCTGTGAAAGTTGTCCTATACTCAACCTCACAACTAGAAGTGACCATAGTAGGTTGCTTCTTGCTCAGCCAAGATATGCATGAGCTACCAAGCATGAAGCAAAAACCACTAGTGGACACAAGAGTGTCATAGCAACCCGCATTCACTATCAAAAAAAGCATGCAAATCTGGTGGTAGTGATCTCCCCTTGCAATAAAACAATCCGAGTAGCCAAGTACCACTCAAGTAGCGAAAGATGCGCTTAACCGCCTGCCAATGCTTGACACTTGGGTGATGCATAAACCTACTCATTTATGAGATAGCAAACTGAATATATGTCGAGTAATGCATAAGTAAATCAAGCATCCAACAGCCTACTGATAGAGAACAGCATCAAATGCATCTCTAGCATCATGGAGACTCAATCATAAACTGTCTCCATAGGAGTGGCAATAGGCTTACAGTCTTCAAGGCCAAAATGCTGCAATAATGTGTCAATATATTTACTTTGACACAAAACCATTCCACCATCAACTTGCGTAAATTGAATACCCAAATAATGATGCAAATGCCCCAAATTAGACATCTCAAATGAGGCATGCAAATCAGCCTTAAAATCAGCAATATGCTTGCAATGAGGACTAGTGAGCAGCATTTCATCAGCATACACAACAATGATCTGAAGCACATCATTAGCACGCTTAACATATAAGGTGCTCTCATTTGGGTTGTTCTCAAAACCATGTGCAACCAGATTGGCATGTATCTTTTAATACCAAGCACATGGTGCTTGCTTTAAACCATATAATGCCTTCTTTAACCTGCACACCTCGTTTTCATGCCTTTTGTGCACAAAGCCACGGGGCTGAAAAACATACACTTCTTCATGCAAGTCACCATTTAGAAATGTTGTTTTAATGTCCAATTGATGTACATCCCAACCATGATGAGCTACAAGTGCACAGATGCTACAAATAGTAGTCATTCAGCAAGTAGGAGCAAAGGTCTCATCAAAATCAATGCCTCTTTCTTGAGCATAATCCTTTGTAACAAGCCTAGCCTTATACCTGTCAACTATTCCATCAAGCTTATGCTTCAGCTTGTATACCAACTTAGTGCCAATGGCCTTCTTGCCAGGAGGCAAGTCACATAAAGACTAGGTACCATTCTTAATTATAGCATCATATTCAAATTGCATAGCAGCCATCCAATTTTCAAAATTTTATGCTTCATCAAACCAAACATGCTCATGCTCATCTCAGAGACTAGAGGCAGCCATAGCATAACAACCTAACATAAAAGAGGCGCTATGAGAGCTTGAACGAGTACGGTATGATAGAGGTGAATCTAAGTTGCTGACATGCAAACTCTGCACCAGCCATTTTGGCATAGTTTTTGCCTCATCAATATCAAGTCTCTCATCAACAAGTGCATCATGTAAATCTGCATCAGAAATGGAATGATCTACATCATCTCATGAAACCTGCAAAGGTTGAGAAGTTGCCTCATTAGGACTAGCACTAGACTCTCCACCTATAAAAACAGGCAGCAAAGTATCATACATGTCTTTGGAGCTAATAGATGTCTTCTTCGTACATGAAAGTAAAGGCTGAATAGCATCTTCTACAAAAACAACATCACGGATAGCCAAAATGTGTTTAGTCTATGGATAATACAGATGATAGCCTTTGGTTTTAGAATTGTATCCAACAAAAATACATTTTACTGCTTTATGATTTGATTTCCTACGATGTTGTTCAGGCACTAATGCATATGCCAGACAACCAAAAACATGTAGGTGAGCAATAGAGGGCTTGCGACCATGATAAGCCTCATATGGAGTGATAGATTGTAGTGCTTTAGTGGGACACCTGTTAAGTACATATGCTGCACACATGACAGCCTCCAGCCAGAAACTATGTGGTAAAGCCTGACTCTTGACCATCCACCTTGCCATCTCCATGAGTGACTTGTTCTTCTATTTAACAACTCCATTTTGTTAAGGTTTATACGGCACTGTACACTGACGTTTTATCCCATGTTCAGTCGAAAATGCATTAAAGTCAGAAGACATATACCCCCCCCTCCGATCAGAATAGAGGGTGCCCATTCTACATGCTGACAGATTTTTAGCCAAAACCAAAAATTGATTGAAGCATATAAACACTTCGGACTTTGCTTTCAATGGATATACCAATGCATGTCTTGAAAAATCATCAATGAAAGTCATGAAGTAAAGATAATTTCCAAAAGAGGGTGTCTGCATAGGACCACAAACATCACTATGAACAAGCTACAATTTTTTAGTAGCTCAAATTAAACCATCTTTTGGAAAGGAGGAATGTTGCATTTTGCCCAAAATACAACCTTCACAGACATTTTTCTAGGTGCCTCAAGTTTGGGTAAAGAGGACACCATTAGAGATTTCTGCAAGCATAGCAATCTAGCAAAATTAAGATGACCAAAGCATGCATGTCAAAGCTTTGCATCTAACATAGTCTGAGAATCATGTACTACACATGTTGAATCATTCATATATTTTTCATAGCCTATGAGCTTATACAGCCCATGACATCAAATGCCAAACACAATAATCATGTGAGCATTTGTCAGATCATGAACTGTACATCTATCATCAACAAATTTCACAACCAAGCCACTCTTGACTAATGGAGAAACTGATAATAGATTTTTCTTGATCTCTGGCACGAATAAAGCATCCGATAAAGTGAAAGAACTGCCATCAACGGTAGTCAGAATGATCTTATCAACTCCCATTACAGGATAAGAGGAGTTGTTGGTGCTTGTGATAGTATTTCCTATAGGGGCACGCTTAAGTGAAGTGATAAAACTATGTTGTGAGGTAACATCTGAGTCTACTACAGACATACACTACTCATGAGAAGATGGGTCAAAACTGTAAACAATAGTAAACGCCCATTCTTCATTCTGCACAAGATTTGCAGACTCTGTTTTCAGTGTAGAGGCCTCTGCAACAACCATTCCAACCTCTTTCTTCTTTGCCTCTTTAGCAACTGTTTTTGGATAGCTCTTAATGACATGATCATTTGCTTTCTAGTATTCGCAAAACAATTTTTGTTTTCTGATTTCTTCTCATCTTTTTTGTCCTTCTTCAAATGTGCAGCATTTGCAAATTTCTGTTGACTAGTAGATGAGCTCCATTTACCTTTGCCGTTCTAATTAGCCAGGAAAGCTTGATCTGCAACACACATAATAGACCTTTTCTGCCTAGATTGATCTTCCTGCAACAGAACAAAAACTAACTCTTCAAATGTTAAGGCATTTGGATTGCCTTTCATCATCAAACAAAGAGTAGAAGCAAAACTCTAATATGAGTTGGGAAGACCATTCAAAATAGTTTGCACAAGTGAACTATCAAGAAGGACTTCATCAGTAGAAATCAATTGTTCCTTCAAATCCTTGATTTTTGTTGGAAAACTATCCATAGAATCACCTTCATTCATGTGCTCACTCTCCAACTATTTTCGGAGGTAAGCAACACGAGCCTCATTCCTAGCTTGGTACAATGTGGTAAGTGTATCCCAAGCATTCTTAGTTATTCTGCAATAGAGAATGTGAGGAATAATGGCACATTTGACAGAAAAGGCTATCAATGCATGTGCATGAACATCTCTGTCATCCCAACAAATTTTCTCTACAATAGGTGTAACAAGAAACCACAACATGAACAGGAATCCACAGAATATCACCATCTTTGATGCCATCAACATCAACTTCAACACCTCTATTTGCACGTGTAATAGGATGTTTTTCAATAACCCATTAGGGCTATAGGCGTATATACAAACCGGTGGAAAAAAAACCTCCTAAAGAGGGCAATAAGTGCCCCGATGGACCTAGAGTGTTCACACACATCACTACCTAAATATATCAAGATAGAGAATAGCTAGATCCATCTAGTATTTCATGTTAGTCAGTTTAAGAAAAGGTTGGGTGAATCTGACAACCTCATTTGAGATAGTGAGATGGTAGAGCGTATTTTTGTTCAATCTATTCCACATGAGCTTGAGAGCATACTTCGCACTTGAGAAAAAGTGCCACAAGCGAGTGGGTTAGCACCCTTCAAAGATAATTTCCTAGCTTATATTACCTTCCCAAGAGTCTTCTTATGGGGAAGAATATGGGAAGCAACATGGAGATATGACCACGTACATCAAATACATGGGGATATAGTGGGAGCACCATAATTCTTATTCTCTCTTGCCATAGGACCTTCCTATACCATTTTTGAGGACAATGGAGTTAAGGGCAAGGAAATGTTATATGAGGAGTGAGTATGGAGGAGGGAGAGGACCCTTCTCTTAGTCCCCTTTAGCTAGTTAAGCACATGGCACCCATGGAGAAGAATTGGGAAGAAAGAGACTATGAGTCATGGAGTGTGGTTGGGCGACAACATGAGGCATCTATCTTCGTGTGCATGGTCCGTGATTTTAGCCGACGTAAACCTTTGGATCTTCTTCAAACCTCTTGTGACAGGGCTCCAAAATGGATTGAAGTAATGTAACATAAACATTAACTTCCCTACCTTTAAGGCATCAGCTTATGAAGACGCATATAGTCATGTAAGGAGATTCGTCTCCTTATGTCTTAGTTGTGGGCTTCAACATCGAGAGGATGTGATGTTTGTGTTGTTTCCTTTTACATTAGGACTTGCAGATAAATGGTATAGCTTGTATGTGGACATACACTTCACCACTTGGGAAGCATTGAAGACTTCATTTTCACAAACATTCTAGTCGAGCAACTCTTCAAAGTAAGCCCTAGATCAACTCGAGAACCTAAAATTACGGCCAACTGAATCTTTTCATGAATTACATACTCCTACTAAAGCATGTGTCTCCCCTTTTCCACATGCTCTAGGAGACTTCCTAGTTAAGAAATGGATAGAGAAGGCTCTTCCTAGATCTTCCCAACAAAAGCTTAGGGAATCTCTCAGAATCGATGCCACACTAAACCACTTTGTGGCAACCATCTCTCGCATAGAGGAGGCTAGAATGCATTCTGAAGGAGGGATTTAGCAAACTATGATGCTAGTCCAAACCTAATTGAGCAACTTAGAAGAGAATTAGAAGAGCTAAGGATGCAATGAAGTCAAAACAAGGAGAAGATCATCCCTCCATCCATGCACTACAATGAAGATGTAGTGTACAACCTTGCCAAAAAGTGGAGGATTCGCAGACATCCGAATGCAAGTTTGTTGTACCACATGCAACAATAGTGGTCACTCCAACATAAACTTAGCCAATAAAGTAAGCTATCAATTTTGCAACAAAGGTGGCCATGAGGCGCATGAATGTTACTACCTCAAGGGAGCCAAGCAGAGAGGTAATAACCAAGTTCCTAACACCTTTTTGTTGGAGTTTGAGGTCTGCGGAAGCACATAAACATCACAAGGAAGAAGAAGAATCTTGGGGCACATCACACAATAATGAATGTATTATAAAGAGAATGTACCAATGCTTGACACCTGGGCAATGCATAAACCCACTCATCTATGAGATAGAAAACTGAATATCTGGTCAAGTAATGCATAAGTAAATCAAGCATCCAACAGCCTACTGATAGAGAACAACATCAAATGCATCTCCAGCATCATGAAGACTGAATGTAAACCTATCTCCATAGGAATGGCAATAGTTTTGCAGTCTTCAAAGCCAAAATGTTGCAATAATGTGTCAGTATATCTTGTTTGACACAAAGCTATTCCACCATCACCTCGCATAAACTCAATGCCCAAATAATGATGCAAATACCCCAAATCTGACATCTCAAATGAGGCATGCAGATCAGCCTTAAAATCAGCAATATGCTTCTCATGAGATTCATGAGATGTTTCATAGAAACTTGAAGAAAATTTATGCCCATAATTTGAAAATCTTTGGGGCTCTCTTTTCTGTGCCACTTTTCTCTGCAACACTCTCCCCCTCTTTGTCTCTGTCATCCCTTGACATGCTTTGCTTATTGTTTGTATCTTTGTGTGCAAAATGGATCTCGTCCTTCATCTTTATAGTGGACCCCGCCAGCACCCAGTGGTTGAGGAAGCCTTCTGGACTTTCACACAATTTGTTACTTTATCTGATCCTAAGTCCTATGCTTTCGTCTTCCCCTTGGTATTCCTTACATTCATACCTAAGGGTGGCTATATCATCATTGATGTATGTTAAGTTCTTTTCCACCGCATGCACCTAGTGGCTAACAATGTGACTCTCTCAGTCACCTGTTTCAATTTTTCAGCCTTTATCTCTTTCTAACTTTTGGCCCTCAAATAAATCTTTTTTCTCACACATCTAGCCCTGTTGTATTTCTTAAGCATGTTTACTTGTTTTCACTACACGCAACATTTGGTAAGCACTGCATCTATTTTTGTCTTTGTTTGATGCTTCAAAGGCCCCGTGTTTAATCTTTATTTACAAACTTTGAGGCCTCCTTCTTTTGCATTGTAGCCTAATGCATGCCCCTGTGGTGCTTTGGGCAGAGGGTAAGTTACCTTTATTGAACCATTTTTCTTTTTTTTCTTTGTTTTCATCTTTTGCTTGATTCTCCCTCCACACGACCCTCCTCTTGAACTCTATCATCCTCGACATGCTTTGACAGGCAACATGAGTATGTCTGAATGGTTGTTTGTTCTCTTTGATTCAGCAGATTAGCTTCACATATCATGAGTCTTTCCATTATGCTGACTTGACACCATCATTGGGGGCGTGTCAATGATCTGCAAAGAAACTTAATTCATAGGCCACCAATCGAGTGTTGAGATTGGAAATTATTTTTACGCAAATTTTCGAGTCTATTTCAAAAAAAACTTGTAAAAAATGCTTCTTTGAATGTTTGCATATAGGGACTCGATAGAAACATTAAGCGGGAATATATGGCCATGATTGTAAGTCAGCTAGGCATTACGGAGAGATAAAAAATTAAGGCATCTGTGCCTTGGTTAATGTTGATGAAGTTCAAAAATGTATAATGAGCATGTTTGAAGACCTTCAAAACTGTTAGTAGCATACTGAATACTTTGTTCATCATCTTTATTGCTAGGTCTGGAATGGTAGCATATCTTGAGAGCCAAAACTCTATAGTGTGTACCATATATTCTTTGGTAGGTAAATAGTTATGGGGCAGGCTTGGTAAAAGTGGGTAGTTTAGCCACTGATTATTGTGTGCCCTTGCATTGTTCTTCCCAAAATTGCATCCAAGATCTTCTTCGTGGTATAGGGCAAAAAGATGGGTTTATTTGTAATAACTATGGGGTGGATTCCCAATGCACCCATAGAGTCAGATTCTTTTCCAAAAACTTATGTCTCCAAATTGGATGTGCTCTGTCAAATTCTCCCTGTGTATAAGAGAAGGTATCTATTCTGAAGTGTAAGTCTTGGCCGGGTTCTTTTTGTGTAGTCCCCTTGATGTATTGTCTGGTTTCTTCTTTCAATGCCTTTTTCAAGCTACACCTTGTTTTCATGCCCTTTATGTACACAACCACGGGGCTAAAATACATACACTTCTCCATGAAATGCAGTTTTAATGTCCAATTGATGTGCGTTCCAACCATGATGAGTTTCATGTGCACAGATGCTACGAATGTTGGACATTCAACATGTCAAAGAAAAGGTCTTATCAAAATCAATGCCTCTCTCTTGAGCATAAACTTTTGCAACAAGCCTAGTCTTATACATTTCAACTATTCCATTAGGCTTACTCTTTTACTCTTTTTCCAATGGCCTTTTTTCCTGGAGGAAAATCACATGAAGACCAAGAACCATTCTTCATAATAGCATCACATTCTGATTGCATAAAAGCCATTCAATTTTCTAAATTTTGTGCTTCATCAAAAGAAATAGGCTCATTCTCATCACAAAGACTAGAGGCGGCCATTGCATAGTAATCTGATGCAAAACAAGAAATATGAGAGCCTGCACGTGTACAATATGAAAAAAGTGCGTCTAATTTGCTATCGCAAAGTCTGCACTAGCCATTTGGGCATAGTTTTTGCCTCGTCAATATCAACCCTCTCATCAACAGTGCATCATGTAAATCTGCATTAAAAAATGACACACTAGGACCGTCGGGGCACCTTTTTCCCTCTTTAGGAGGTTTTTTTCCCCGGCTTGTATATATGCCTATAGCCCTAATGAGTTACTTATCTTTGTACATTCTAGTGGCAATACATTCAGTATTGTGTGTTCTGCTCCAAGCTTCTTCTTCTTCCTTGTGTTGTTCATGTGCTTTCGTAGACTTCTAACTACAACAATTGGTATTAGAGCAAGTCATCGCTTCATCTAGGGCATCATTGACATCCCTTATCATAGCCTCAGAATCACACAAAATTTGGTGAGCATACTCAAGGTGATTACAAGATCAAAATACCTTCACTATTACAAGATCAAAATACCTTCACTATGTGGTGCTGAAATTGTGATCTGATCTTGTTTCGGCCTCCAAACACACTATTGTGATGCTTTTGTAGGCTATTTTGTCTTTTTGTGCCAAAAATATATATAGGTTTCGGTTTGTTAGTATAAGTGTCTCGAAGTCTACTATAGGTTTAGTAGAATTTGTGAGGGTAGTTCTGTTCAACTTTTTTAGATACAACCATTTTTCTACATCAAGGTATTTTATTCAGTGGCCATGGCTGAAAGCAGTGATGTATTACATATGTTGGTTGTTGAGGATAAGTTGGACGATATCAATTACCCATTATGGGCTTATATGATGTGACATGCATTGGTTGCAAAAGGACTGTGGAACATTGTACAGGTTGTTAAAAAACGTCCTATTACACCTACAAATATAGGTATTGAAGCTAATGCAGATGGCATTGAGGATGTTGATATTCTTCATATTCATGTTCGTGTTGCAGTTTTTGTTGCACCTACTGTAGAGAAAATTCGTTGGGATGGTAGAGATGCTCAGGCATACGCATTGATAGCCTTGTCTATCAAACGTGCCATTATTCCTCACATTCACTCTTGCAAAATAGGTAAGGATGCTTGGGATACACTTACCAGATTGTACCAGGCTAGGAATGAGGCTCATATCGCTTAACTCTGAAAACAATTAAAGAATGAGCATATGAATGAAGGTGATTCTATAGATAGTTTTCTAACAAAGATCAAAGAATTGAAGGAACAATTGATTTCTCCTGATGAAGTTATACCAAATAGCTCACTTGTGCAGATCGTTCTAAATGGTCCTCCTAATTCATATCAGAGTTTTTCTTCTAATCTTCGTTTGATGATGAAAGGCAATCCAAATGCCTTGACATTTGAGGAGTTAGTATATGATCTATTGCAAGAAGATCAGTCTACGCAGAACAAGTCCATTATGTGTGTTGTAGATCAAGCTTTATTGGCTAGTGAGAAGGGCAAAGGTAAATGGAGCTCATCTACTAGTAAATAGAAATCTACAAATGTTGCACATTTGAAGAAGGAAGACAAAGATGAGAAGAAATCAGAAAAGTGGATTCTTTTGTAAGTACTATAAAGGAAATGATCATATCATAAAGAACTGTCCAAAAATGGCTGCAAAAGAGGCAAAGAAAAAAGAGGTTGGAATGGTTGTTGTAGAGGCCTCTACATGGAAAACAGAGTCTCCAAATCTTGTGTAGAATGAAGAATGGGCATTTACTATTGTTTGCAATTTTGACCCATCTTCTCATGAGAAGTGTATTTCTATAGTAGACCTAGAAGTTTGGTATTTTGATAGTGGGGCAACCAAACAATTACCTCGCAGCACAGTTTCTTCACTTCACTTGAGCCTGCCCCTACAGGGAATATTGTCACATGCACCAACTCCTCTTATCCTATCGTGGGAGTTGGTAAGATCATTCCGACTACTATTGATGGTAGTTTTTTCACTTTGTAGAATGTTTTATTTGTGTCAGGGATTAAGAAATATATGTTATCAGTTTCTACATTATCCAAGATTGTCTTGGTTATGAAATTTGTCGATGGCAGATGTACAATTCATGATCTGTCAAATGGTGACATGATTATTGCTTCTGGCATTTTATGCCGTGGGTTGTATAATCTTATAGACTATGAAAAATCTATGAATGATTCAGCATGTGCAGTACATGATTCTTAGGCTATGTCAGATGCAAAGCTTTGGCATGCTCACTTTGTTCATCTAAATTTTGCTAGTTTTCTACACCTGCAAAAATCTAAAATGGTGTCCTCTTTGCCTAAACTTGAGGCACCCAAAAATATGTCTATGAAGGCTTTATTTTGGGAAAAATGCAGTGTTCCTCCTTTGCAAAAGATGGTTCACTTTGAGCTACTAAGAAATTGCAACTTGTTCACAATAATGTCTGTGGTCCTATGCAGACACCCTCTTTTGGAGACTATCTTTACTTCATGACTTCCATTGATGTTTTTTCTAGGCATGCATGGGTATATCCATTGAAAGCAAAGTTTGAAGTGTTCATGTGCTTCAAACAGTTTTTGGTTTTGGTAGAAAATCAGTCATGTAAAATGGGCACCCTCCATTCTTATCGAGGGGGGGAATATACGTATTCTGACTTTAATGCATTTTTGGTTGAATCTGGCATAAAACATAAGTGTACAGTATCATCTAAACCTCAACAGAATGGAGTTGCTAAAGGCAAGAACATGTCACCCATCAAATGTTGAGGTGTATGGTCAAGATTCACGCTTTACCACATAGTTTCTAGCTTGAGGTTGTCATATGTGCAACATATGTACTTAATAGGTGTCCCCACTAAAGCATTGCAATATATCACTCCATATGAGGCTTGGCATGGTCACAAGTCGTCTGTTGCTCATCTGCTTGTTGTCTAGCATATGCATTAGTGCCTGAACAACATCATAGGAAATTGATGATAAAGCAATAAAATGTATTTTTGTTGGGTACAGTTTTGAAAGCAAAGGCTATCCTTTGTATCATCCACAAAATAAACGCATTTTGGTTAGCCGTGATGTTGTTTTTGTGGAAGATGCTATTCAACCTTTACTTTCATGCACGAAGGAGACATCTATTAGCTCCAACGACATGTATGATACTTTGCTACCTCTTTTTACAGGTGGACAGTCTAGTGGTAGTCCTATTGAGGAAACTTCTCACCCTTTACAACTTTCATGTGATGATGGAGATCATTCCATTTCTGATGTAGATTTGCATGATGCACTTGTTGATGAGAGAGCTGACAATGAGGAGACAAAAACTATGCCTAAATGGCTAGTGAAAACTTTGCGCGATAGAAAATTAGATGCACCTCTATCATATCATACTCATTCAGGCTCTCATAGTGGCTCTTTTGCATTAGATTGCTATGCTATGGTTGCCTCTAGTCTCTGTGATGAGACTCGGCCTGTTTTCTTTGATGAAGCACAAAATTTTAAACATTGGATGGCTACAATGCAATGTGAATATGATGCTATCATGAAAAATGCTACCTGCTCTTTATGTGACTTGCCTCCTGGCAAGAAGGAAATGGGCACAAAGTGGGTATACAAGCTGAAGCGTACACCTAATGGAACAATTTATTGGTATAAGGCTAGGCTTATTGCAAAGGGTTATGCACAGGAAAGAGGCATTGAATTTTGATGAAACCTTTGCACCTTACATGCCGAATGACTATTGTTCATAATATCTGTGCACTTGCAGCTCATCATGGTTGGAATGTACATCAATTGGACATTAAAATAAAATTTCTGAATGGTGACTTGCATGGAGAAGTGTATGTTTTTCAGGCCCATGGATTTGTGCAAAAAGGGCATGAAAACTAGGTGTGTAGGTTAAAGAAGGCATTATATGGTTTAAAGCAAGCACCACCTGATTGATATGAAAAGATACATGCCTATCTGATTGCACATGGTTTTGAGAACAGTCCAATTGAAAGCACCTTATATGTTAAGCATGCTAATGATGTACTTCTAATCATTGTTGTGAATATTGATGACATGTTGCTCGCTCTTCATGAGAAGCATATTGTTGATTTTAAGACTGATTTGCATGCCTCCTTTGAGATATCTGATTTGGGGTGTTTGCATCATTATTTGGGCATTCAGTTTATGCACATTGATGGTGGAATGGCATTGTGTCAAACAAAATATATTGACACATTATTGGAGCGTTTTGGCCTTGAAGATTGTAAACCTATTGCCACTCCTATGGAGACAAGTTTATGATTGAGTCTTCATGATGCTAGAGATGCATTTGATGTTGTTCTCTATTAGTAGGCTATTGGATGCTTGATTTAGTTATGCATTACTAGGCCAGATATTCAGTTTGTTGTCTCACAGATGAGCAAGTTTATGCTGTGCCCAAGTGTCCAGCATTGGCAAGCCGTTAAGCCCATCTTTCGCTACTTGAGTGGTACTCAGCTACTTGGGTTGTTTTATCCCAAGGGGGGATCACTACTGCTAGATTTGCATGCTTTTTCTGACTCTAATTGGGGTGGTTGCTATGACATTCTTGTGTCCACTAGTGGTTTTTGTTTCATGATTGGTAGCTCATGCATATCTTGCCTGAGCGAGAAGAAGCCTACTATGGCCACTTCCACTGTTGAGTGTGTGTGGCTCAAATGCCTTATGGCTGATTTAGGTGTTGGTCAATCTTCTTCCACCACCATCTTCACTGACAGTCAGAGCACAGTGGCAATTGCAAGGAACCCTATGTTCCATGCTTGCACTAAGCACATTGATGTGCATTATCATTATGTCAGGGAGAGGTTCTGAGCTAGAGAGATCAGCTTGGCATATGTGCCCACGCATGAGAACATTGCAGACCTTTTCACGAAGGCTCTACCTAGGGAGAAGTTTGAAGATTTCTGCAAAGCTTTAGGCTTACTTCGTTTTGTGGATTGATTCCACATAGCTTGGCACTTCTTATACATGAGTGCCAGCTCCTTGTTCATCGCATCACTCCCAGGGGAGATTTTTTGATATATTTAGGTAGTGATGTGTGTGAACACACTAGGACCGCCCGAACACTTTTTTCTCTCTTTAGAAGGTTTTTTCCCCTGGCTTGTATATATGCCTATAGTCCTAATGGGTTACTTATCTTTGTACATTCTAGTGGTAATACATTCAATATTGTGTGTTGTGCTCCAAGCTTCTTCTCTTCCTTGTGTTGTTCGAGCGCTTCTACAGACGTCTAACTCCAACAATATGTGTGAACACACTAGGACCGTTAGGTACGTTTTTCCCTCTTTAGTAGGTTTTTTTCCCTCTTTGTTCATTCTAGTGGTAATACATTTAGTATTGTGTGTTGTGCTCCAAGATTCTTCTTTTTCCTTGTGTTGTTCGCGTGCTTCCATAGACCTCAAACTCCAACAATGGGTATCAGAGTAGGTCACCACTTCATCTAGAGCATCGTCGACACCCCCTGGTCGCAGTCTCAAAATCGCACAAAATTTTGTGAGCATACTCAGAATTGCTTGTTTTGGCCTCCAAACGCACTATCGCAGCGCTTGTGTAGGCTATTTCATCTTTTTGTGCCAAAAATATATACAGATTTTGGCTCATGAGTATAAACATCTCGAAGTCTGCTACATTCTATAGGGTAATTCTATTCGACTTTTTGAGATACATTCAATTATCTACATCAAGGTATTTTACTCAGTGGCCATTGCTAAAAGCAGTGATGTATTCCGTATGTTGGCTATTTAGGATAAGTTTGGAGAGTACTAATTACCTATTATGGGCTTATATGATGCATCATGTATTGGTTGCAAAACGAATGTGGAATATTGTGCATGGTGTTGAAAAACATCCTATTACACCTACAAACATAGTTGCTAAAGGTGAAGCAGATGGCACTGAAGATGATGATATCCTTCATGTTCCTGTTTGTGCTATGATTCCTGGTACACCTACTGCATAGCAAATTCATTGGGATGGCATAAATGCTCAGGCACATGCATTGATAGCCTTGTCTATCAAACGTGCCATTATTCCTCACATTCACTCTTTTAGAATAGCTAAGGATGCTTGGGATACACTTACCACTTTATACCAGACAAGGAATGAGGCTTCTTTTGCTTACCTCCAAAAACAGTCAGAGAGTGAGCACATGAATGAAGGTGATTGCATGGACAGTTTTCTAACAAAGAGCAAAGATTTGAAGGAACAATTGATTTTCGCTGATGAATTCTTACCTGACAGCTCACTTGTGTAGGCTGTTCTGAATGGTTTTCCCAATTCATATCAGAGTTTTTCTTCCACTCTTTGTTTGATGATGAAAGGCGATCCAAATGCCTTAACATTTGAGGAGTAAGCCCCTGTTTTGTTGTAGGAAGATGATTCTAGGTAGAATAGGTCCATTATGTGTGTTCCAGATCAAGCTCGTGTGGCTAGTCAGAAGGGCAAAGGTAAATGGAGCTCTTCTACTAGTAAGCAGAAATCTGCTAATTCTACACAATCAAAGAAGGATGACATAGATGAGAAGAAAATAGAAAAGCATAAATTGTTTTGCAAATACTATAAAGCAAATGATCATGTCATAAAGAGTTTTCCAAGACTGACTACTAAAGAGGCAAAGAAAAAAGCGGATAGAATGTTTGTTGCAAAGGCCTCTACACCGAAAACAAAGTCTGCTAGTCTAGTGCAGAATGAATGGGCATTTACTACTGTTTGCAGTTTTGACCCATCATCTCTTGAACAGTGTATGTCTGTAGTAGACATAGATGTTTGGTACTTTGATAGTTGGGCAACCAAATATATTACCTCACAGCTTAGTTTCTTCACTTTACTCTAGCCTATCCTTACAGGGAATACTGTCACATGCGCCAACAACTCCTCTTATCCTGTCATGGGAGTTGGTAAGATCATTCTGACTACTGCTGATGGTAGTTCTTTTACATTATCGAATGCTTTATTTGTGTGAGGGATCAAGAAGAATCTATTATCAGTGTTAGCCAAGATTGGCTTGGTTGTGAAATGTTTTGATGAAAAATGTACAGTTCATGATCTCTCAAATGGCGACGTGATTATTGCTTCTGGCATTTTATGTCGTGGATTGTATAAGCTCATAGACTATGAAAAATCTATGAATGATTCAGCATGTGTAGTACATGATTCTCAGGCTATGTCAGATGCAAAACTTGGCATGCACGCTTTGGTCATCTGAATTTTGCTAGCTTGATATGCTTGCAGAAATCTAAAATGGTCCTCTTTGCCCAAACATGCAGCGTTCCTCCTTCCCAAAAGATGGTTCAGTTTGAGCTACTCAAAAATTGCAGCTTGTTCACACTGATGTTTGTGGTCCTATGCAGACACCCTCTTTTGGGAAATATCTTTACTTCATGACTTTCCGTGATGATTTTTCCAGGCATCCATGGCTATATACATTGAAAGCAAAGTCTAAGGTGTTTATGTGCTTCAAACAATTTTTGTTCTTGGCTGAAAATTTTTCAGCATGTAAAATGCATAGATGCTATGAATAGTGGTCATTTGGAAAGTAGGAGCAAAGGTCTCATCAAAATCAATGCCTCTTTTCTTAGCATAACCCTTTGCAACAAGCCTAGCCTTATACCTGTCAACTGTTCATCAAGCTTACACTTAAGCTTGTATACCCACTTAGTGCCAATGGCCTTCTTGCCAGGAGGCAAGTCAAATAAAGACCAGGTACCATTTTTCATCATATCATCATAGCAGCCATCAAATTTTTAGAATTTTGTGCTTCATCAAACAAAATAGGCTCATTCTCATCACTAAGACTAGAGGCAGCCATAGCATAGCAATTTGATGCAAAAGATAGACTATGAAAGCCTAAACAAGTATGATATGACAGAGGTGCATCTAACTTGTTGTCGTGCAAAGTTTGCAGCACCCTTTTTGGCATAGTTTTTGCCTCTTCAATATCAGCTCTCATCAACAAGTGCATCATACAAATCTGCATTAGAAATGGAATGATCTGCATCATCACATGAAACATGTAAAGGCTAAGAAGTTTCCTCATTAGGACAAGCACTAGATTTTCCACCTGTAAAAAGAGGCAACAAAGTGTCATACATGTCTTTGGAGCTAACAAATGTCACCTTAGTACATGAACGTAGTGGCTGAATAGCATCTTCCACAAAAACATCACATCTAACCAAAATGTGTTTAGTTTGTGGATGATAGAGACAACAACCTTTGCTTTCAGAACAAACCCAACAAAAATAGATTTCACTGCTTTATCATCCAATTTCCTGCATTGTTGTTTAGACACTAATGCATATGCCAAACAACCAAAAACATGTAGGTGAGCAACAAATGGCTTACGACCATGACAAGCCTCATATGGAGTAATAGAATACAATGATTTAGTGGGACACCTGTTAAGTACATATGTTGCACACATGACAACCTCAAGACAGAACTATGTGGTAAAGCCTGACTCTTGACCATACACCTCGCCATCTCCATGAGTGACATGTTCTTCTGTTTAGCAACTCCATTCTGTTGAGGTGTATACAGCATTGTACATTGATGTTTTATCCCATGTTCAGCAAAAAATACATTAAAGTCAAAAGACTTATATTGCCCCCCTCGATCAGAACAAAGGGTGCCCATTTTACATGCTGATAAATTTTCAGCCAAGACCAAAAATTGACCAAAAATTGACCAAAAATTGTTTGAAGCACATAAACACCTTAGACTTTGCTTTCAATGTATATAGCCATGGATGCCTAGAAAAATCATCGCCAAAAGTCATGACGTAAAGATAATTCCCAAAAGAGGGTGTCTATATAGGATCACAAACATCAATGTGAACAAGCTGCAATTTTTTAGTAGCTCAAGCTGAACCATCTTTTGGGAAGGAGGAATTCTACATGTTTGGGCAAAGAGGACCATTTCATATTTTTGCAAGCGTAGCAAACTAGCAAAATTTAGATGACCAAAGCGTGCATGCCAAGTTTTGCATCTGACATAGCTTGAGAATCATGTACTGCAAGCTATTGGATGCTTGATTTACTTATGCATTACTTCGCTAGATATTCAATTTTCTATCTCACATATAAGCAAGTTTATGCATTGCCCAAGTGTCAAGCATTGGTTGGCGGTTAAGCGCATCTTTCGCTACTTGAGCGGTACTCGACTACTTGGATTGTTTTATCCCAAAGGGGAATCACTACTACCAAATTTGTAGGCTTTTTCTAACTCTGACTGGGCAGGATGTGATGACACTTGTGTGTCCACTAGTGGCTTTTTCTTCATGCGTGGTAGCTCATGTATATCTTGATTGAGCAAGAAGCAGCCTACTATGGCCACTTCTAGTTGTGAGGCTGAGTATAGGGCAACCTTCATAGGTGTGTGTGGCTCACACACCTTATGGTTGATTTGGGTGTTGGTCAGTCTTCTGCCACCATCATCTTCACTGAGAGTGAGAGCACATTGGTAGTTGCGAAGAACCCTGTGTTCCATGCTAGCACTAAGCACATTGAGGTGCATTATCATTATCTCAGGGAGAGGTTCTCTACTGGAGAGATCAGCTTGGCATATATACCCACACACGAGAACATTGCATACCTTTTCGCGAAGGCTCTGCCTAGGGAGAATTTTGAAGCTTTCAGCAAAGCTTTGGACTTACTTCCTTTTGTGGATTGATTCCACATAGCTTGGCATTTTCTTATACATGAGTGCTAGCTCCTTGTTCACTGCATCACTCACAGGGGGATTTGTTGATATATTTAGGTAGTGATGTGTGTGAACACACTAGGACCATCGCACCACTTTTTCCCTCTTTAGGAGGTTTTTTTCCCCCGGCTTGTATATACGCCTCTTGCCCTAATGGGTTACTTATCTTTGTACATTCTAGTGGTAGTACATTCAGTATTATGTATTGTGCTCCAAGCTTCTTCTTCTTCCTTGTGTTATTTGCATGCTTCTGCAAACCTCAAACTTCAACATGATACACATCTTTGGAGCTAACTAATGTCTCCTTAATACATGAAAGTAATGGCTGAATTGCATCTTTCACAAAAACCACATCATGACTAAGCAAAATAGGAGTTTATTGTATGGATGATATAGATGATAGCCCTTGCTTTTGGAACTGTACCCACCAAAAATACATTTTTATTGCTTTATCATCCAATTTTTTGCATTTTTGTTTAGGCACTAATGCATATTCCAAACAAGCAAAGACATGCAAATGAGAAATATGCCTTTCAATCATGCCAAGCCTCATATGGAGTGATAGAATCCATTGCTTTGGTGGGACACATGCTAAGTACATATGTTGGACACATAACAACCTCAAGCGAGAAGTTATATGGTAAAGCCTAACTTTTGACCATACATCTCACCATCTCCATGAGAGACTTGTTCTCTTATTTAGCAAATCCATTTTGTTGAGGTGTATACAACATTGTACACTGATGTTTTATCCTAGATTGACCAAGAAATGCATTAAAATCAGAAGACATATATTACCCCCCTCCAGTAGAACTAAGGGTGTCTAACTTACATGTGGATAGATTTTCAGCCAAAAGTAGAAACTATTTGAAGCACATAAACACTTCAGACTTTTCTTTCAATGGATACACCCATGCATGCATGGCTCAATCATCAATAAAAGTCACGAAGTAAAGGTAGTTCCAAAAAGAAAGTCTTTGCATAGGACCACAAACATCATTGTCGACAAGCTGTAATTTTTTAGTAGCTTGAATCGAACCATCTTTTTGGAAGGAGGAATGTTGCATTTTGCCCTAAATACAACATTCACAAACATGTTTATAACATGCCTCAAGTTGGGCAAAGAGGACACCATATCAAAATTCGATACGCATAAGAAACTGGCAAAATTCAAATGAACAAAGCGTGCATGTCAAAGCTTTGCGGCTGAGATAGCCTAAGAATCTTAAACTGCACATGTTGAATCATTCATAGATTTTGTATAGTCTATGAGATTATACAGCCCATAACATAAAATTCTAGAAGTAATAATGACATTTCCATTTGAAATATCATGAACAGTATATCTCTCATCAACAAACTTTTCAACCAAGCCAATCTTAGCTAATGCTGAAACTGAAAATATATTTTTCTTGATCCCTAGCACAAACAAAGCATCTGAAAATGTGAAAGAACTACCATCAACACTGGTCAGAATGATCTCACAACCTCCCATGATAGGATAAGAGGATTTGTTTGGGCATGTGATAGTATTCCCTGTAGAGGCAAACTCAAGTGAACTGAAGCAACTACATTGCAAGGTAATATGTTTGCTTGCCCCAGTGTCAAAGTGCCAAACATCTCAGTCTACTATAGACATACAGTGTCCATGAGAAGATGGATCATAGCTCCGAATAGTAGTAAACAACCATTCTTCATTCTCCAAACATTAAGAAAATTTGTTTTAGTTGTAGAGCCTTCTACAACAACCATTCGACCTCTTCCTTCTTTGCCTCTTTTGCAACTAGTCTTGGACAACTCTTTATGACAAGATTATTTCCTTTATAATATTTGTAGAACTATTTTTTCTTTTCTATTTTCTTTTTGTCTTTGTTTTGCTTTTCCGACTGTGCAAAATTATAAGATCTATGTTTATAAGTAGATGAGCTCCATTTACCTTTGCCCTTCTGACTCGCTAAGAAAGCTTGATCTCCAACACTCATAATAGACCTGTTCTACCTACGCTAGTCTTCTTATAATAAAACAGAGACTAAATCCTGAACTATTAAGGAATTTGGATTGCCTTTCATCATCAACCAAAGTGTAGAAGCAAAACTCTTATATGAATTTGGAGGACCATTAAGAATGGTCTGTACAAGTGAACTATCTGGAAAGATTTGGATTATACCTAGCAGAGACTGGAGGCTTGCCAATTAAAATGCCCGTATGGATTCTGGACCAGTTATATGAAGCAGGCAAGCGAGGATGAGGAAGCATACCTTGAATGGCTGCTCTGCGATTACCAGGATTATCTATAGATGCCTTGCCTATGATGTGCCGATCGCAAGGGCCCTTAAATACTCACAACTGGAATTCTTCAAGGGGCGGAAGTCAGGGGTTCAACCTGCGAAAAGAATGCGTGGATCACTTTCATAGGTCCTGATCCCTCGTGAGGCCACAACAGAAGCTTCCCCTAGAGCAGAGACCCAAGTAGACCCTTTCACCATCCATCTCCAAGGAACACAATCAGGGGATAGGGTACAGCCCACTCCATCTGCCCCTCCACTACCCGCCGATGTTGAGTTTGCATCCATGGCCACATTAGTAGAGGATCCAAACTTTGACTTTGAAAACTTCCTGCAGACTGCCCACTTATCTGATAGTGAGTATTTTTCTGACAATGCCGGTCCCGGGTCATCCTCCTAAGGAGAACAGCCACAGAGTGAGGCAAGAAGGGTACATTGGGAAGATGAGACACGACATCCTCATGCTCAAAGCACACAGAATCAGGAAGAAGCACGGGGAAATGAACCAGAGGAGAGTGAAGAGGAAGCTCCTGCCTACACGGCACAACTCAAACGGCTCTACAGGACAATCAAACAGGTACAGAAAAGACACAAGTTATCAAAAGAGGCAAATAGGGCACTGGTGAACCAGATGTTGCATGCGGAGAATGTTGACCCGCATTTTGTAGAGTCATTGAACCTCTTGGCGGAAACATGCGGAATAGGGGAAGCCATGAGGACCATGGTACAGCGCACTACCCATCAATATGACCAACGGAGGATCGATACGCGACCGCGAAGGGGAAAAATGATTCAAATGGAAGTCTCTACCGCCCTGCCTACCACCACTTCAGAAGATGTTCAAATGGCCAACCCAACTCACAGTGAGGAACCTGATGTAAATACACAGATACCATCTCCACCATCACCTCCCATCTAGCCCTTAGAACCCTTCCCCACTAGCCTTCCTGAACAACCAGTATCCACCCATGGTGAAACCGTTATACACACCACCATTTCTCCATCCTTCCCTTTACCTACATCCACCCCTTCCACCCAATTTTCTGAACCCCATATAGGCCATCCTGCCACCAATCAAACTATAATAGGTCACCCTTCATATCTCCCAGCCCTCGGACAACCACTTGCCACTAACCAAACCATAACACATCCATTTCCATCCACCAATACATTTCCTCCCTCCCAACCCCTATCCACTGTATACCTTTTAACCCCCTCAGAATCAACCCAAGTCACCTAACCTTCATTATGGACAAACCTTGTAAATATACTCCAACAAGTTGAGAATTATAATAAAAAGTCCCTTCCCCAACCCAACTCCCCCACATTCATGAACCACCACTAACACACCACCTACCATTCCCGTGTTCACAATTCACACTTCACACACTATCACGTCCAAGCCCATGGACATTTCACCACCCACAGGAGCACCCACCACCACGGTTGTTCCAACATCATCACAGTTCACTTCACTCATAGGCACATCATCCACTTTTCCCTTCCCCATTTCCCGACCCTTTGCATTTTCCACCTCTACCCCTGCATCCACATCATTTAGGAATGCACTAGACACCATGTTCGAAGCGGCCACTCTACTTAAGCAAGAATATAAGTTACTAGAAGAAAATAAACAGAGCTATGCAACCTCTCGGCTCAAATCTAGGCACGAGTCAATGCCTTGGAGCTAAGTAACACAACATTACAACACGAAGTGACTGTCCTCCAACAATCGAATGCGGAGATGGAAGCCAAGTATATGGAGACAGGTAAGGCTATGGAGGAACAACTCAGAGACCAGTTGGGCCGCAATGCTCGTCTACAAAGAAACATGACTCTACTTCGTCGCCACTTAGCAGCGGCTCAAGAAGAAAACAAAAGGCTACAGCAACAAAACCAAGAGAATCTAGAAGCAGCCATGGAAAATACCCCTGGAGCACCTATAGACCCTACCAAATTCCAAGATGTTCCCTCAGAACATATTCAACAAGCGTTAGAAGCATATGCAACCCTCTTGGAGGCACATGACCAGTTGGCAGACCAAGTCAAGGAATTACAAAGACCCCAAGTGCCTACACCACACCTACTCAAATCTACAGAGATGGTCGATGCCGCTAGTTCACCAGAACCTGAACCTTCAACGACCAATGAGGTACTTGAGCTACAGCAACAGATTGCACAATTAAAGATCAAGTTGTTACAGTATGAACGACCTCCTTCTCCACCTGAGCAACCCATAGAAGAAGAAGCAGTCATCATTCCAGTGGAGGAAGCATTTGAAGAAAACTATGAGCCTCAACCTCTTCCAGGCGGCAAAATCACGGAGGAAGGACAAGATACATATGAGGAACCCCCATCGGCATGGATGAAACAAGTAGAAGAAATGGGGAGGACTCATGAAGAACGTATCTCCACCTAGATGTTGGCCATGAAGACAATTGAAGAAACCATACTTCAATCAGAATACTTCAGACATCTGGCCCCTAGAAGACTGATAACTAGTTCAGAGTTACAATATAAACCATATTTCGTACTGCTGGCTGACTATAATGCTGAAATCAAACGCCTCACCAACAAATACCCCACCTTCGCAACTCAGTTCGAACCAGAGGATATCCCAGAGGCAGCCAAAAAGGGGGCCATATTCCAACCTATCTGGAGGCAGAAATTATTGGAAACCTATCCGGAAATGCTACGGACATGGGACCATGCTCCCATGCATTTAAAATATAACCCTTGTTTTGGGCCAGCTCAAAGAAGGAGATCATGGAAAGCATTCGCCATCAAGGTTCAGAAAAATGCCAATTGTAAACAATGGCTAAATTATCCCTCCATTGCACCCCCAACATGCACACCTATAGTAGCATATATGATGGCTACTATCAGACATTGGATTCCACGCCTCCACCCCATGCCAGATGTAGCTGCCCAAATGATGCTCAAAATATTGGACATGATGCAAGTAGTGCTCAAAACCTTTCGCAATGTATGTCACATTCAGCCTCCGATTCTCGGGTTCATTAATGGTAATTATGACCTACTATATGATATGAGCACAACCCTGAGCATACGAGTTGCTTATGCATGGCACGCACGAATCAGATATCTCCTTGCCTGCTACAAGCAAACTTTTGATGATATGTTCACCACGGGGTTCTGGGAGGCACACTCAGAGGTGTTCGCGCCACGGCCCACTCATTTGCTACAACTCTTCGCATGCGAACAAACAATGCATTCAGAGCTCTACACAACGCTCCAACCGGACATACCTGGAGCAGTCGATTGGGAAACCCTTCAACGAGACCTGATCAGGGGACTACGGATCAAAGAACACGAAGTGGCAACGGACATACTGCAACACTACATTGATCAGACCGCGGAGCAAAGGTCTGTTAGAGGCGACAGACCCTAGGGGGGGGGAGAGTGTTGGCAGATGAAGCAAGTACGAGCATACATGCAGATCTAGCACTAAGGCAACCCATTAAATTTTTCCAAACCTTACACCATGTTAAAAGTGATTCTCATCACTAAAAACCCTTGTAAATATTGTTTCACCTTTTTGTAGCTCCATTTTGAGCCGAGGAGTCCTCGAGCTTGGGGAGCCTTAGAAGTAGTGGCCTGCCAATTTTCATATTTTTTAGATCTCGTTTGAGCCCTCGAATAAGCCCTGGAACCTAATTTTTAACTAGGCTGGACACTAGGTCTGGACAGGGCCAAAGATAGTCAAAAACTATAAATAGAGCTAGAGAGCTCATTTTTGGGCTAGCTTATTGTAGTTTTGAGCTTGTATGAGAATTTGGTTGCAATAGAAGTGATTCCATTGTCTTACTCTCTTTGTTCTTGTTGTGTGTGCGCGTGTGTATGTGTGTGCATGTTAGTGTGCTTCGCACTCTCACATTTGTGCCTTCACTTGCTCGAGGTCTTCATACCATCCTCATGTCTTCCCGGATTGACATTAAAGGAGGTGCTACTCATCACTGAGCTACACCAAGGTATAAAAGATAAAGGGTTATACAAGCTCACTTGCTTCCTAACTAAGGAATCACTCTCCACACTTTGGAATCAAAGATATGGACATACATCATATCTTACCAAGATATTAACATCTCAGTTGGTTAAAGGTTTTCCAAAGATTATTCAAGTTCAATCTGTTTTCCAAACTTGCACTTAAAGTAAACAACATAGAGCTCTCCCACCAAAAGAGGCATACACCTGAGCACAAAATCCTATAGTCCTTGTCCATATGGATATTTATGGACCTATGAATACACCACCTTTGAATGGGTTTCTTTACTTCTCTCTTTGGGTAGATGAACACATGATATGTTTAGGTGTATTTTCTCATGTAAAAAACAGATACCTCCTTTGAGTTCAAAGCGTGGATCTATCAAGTTGAGAAGAAAGCATTCATGAGAGTCAAGACTATCAGATCAGATGGTGGTAGTGAGTTTATAAATCATGAATTTGATAATTTCTTGAAGCAGAAAGGCATCAAACAACATGACACACATCATCATAGTCCATCTCAAAATGAGGTAACAGAAAGGAAGATTCAAAGTGTTATGGAGGTGGCACAAACCATGCTTGATAATAGGGCTTTACCTTCCAATTTTTTGGTTGAAGTAGTACACACTATTGTACACATAATCAGTAGGGGGTTTACAAGTGCACTTCAAATTGAACACCCTTTGAATCCTACTTTGGTAGAGATCCAAATGTCAGTTACTTCATTTGCAAAACAATTCTTGCTTTTCTATTTTCTTCTCATCCCTATCATCCTTCTTTGATTCTACAAAATTAGCAGATTTTTGCTTACTAGTAGAAGACCTCCATTTACCTTTGCCCTTTTGACTAGCCAGAAAAGCTTGATGTGCGACATGCATAATGGACCTATTCTTCCTAGACTGAACATCTTGCAACAAATCATATAATAACTCATCAAATGTTAAGGAATTTGGATTGCCTTTCATCATCAAACGAAGAGTAGAAGCAAAACTCTAATATGAATCGGGAAGACCATAAATAACAGTTTGCACAAGTGAATTGTCATGCAAGACTTCATCAACAGAAACCAACTGTTCCTTCAAATCTTTGATCTTTTTTAGAAAACTATCCATGAAATCTCCTTCATTCATGTGCTCACTCTCCAACTAATTTTTGAGATAAGCAACACGAGCCTCATTCCTTGCTTTTTATAAAGTGGTAGGTGTATCCCAAGCATCCTAAGATGTTTTGCAAGAGTGCATGTGAGGAATAATGGCATGTTTTGACAAACAAGGCTATGAATGCATGTGCCTGAGCATCTCTACCATCCCAACAAATATGGTCTATAGTAGGTGCAGTAGGAACTGCAACAAAAATAGGAACATGAAGAATATTGCCATCTTCAATGCCATTTGCATTACCTTCAACAACTCTGTTTGCAGGTGTAATAGGATGTTTTTCAACACCCTACACAATATTCCACAATCTTTTTGCAACCAATACATGATGCATCATATAAGCACATAATGGGTAGTTGGTACCATCCAACTTATCCTCAACAACCAACATACGGAATATATCACTGCTTTTAGCCATGGCCATTGACTAAAATACCCTGATGCAGAAAAATGATTGTATCTCAAAAATTTGAACATAACTATCCTATCGAGTTATGGTAAACCTGTAGCAGACTTTGAGACGCTTATGTTGGTGAACCAAAACCTGTATATATCTTTGGCACAAAAAGATGAAATTGCTTGCACAAGCAATATGATAGTGCATTCGGAGGCCAAAACAAGATCATATCACAATTTCGACACAGCATAGTGAAGTAGTTTTGATCTCCTAATTGAAATCATCTTCAAGCCATGAATTTTTTCATCAAACACAACATTCATACTTATAATAAATCCTTTTTTGCTTGTATTTTCAACATATACATCTTTTATTAAGGTCATATCCAATGAAGATGTATTTCTCTACCTTGGGGTCCAATTTACCTCTAATCTATGAAGGTATGTGTGCATATGCAATGCACCGAAAGATCCTACAATGATCAAGGCTAGGTCTTCTTCAATTCCATGCCTCACATGGGTTCATTCCCTCTAGAGACTTTGAAGAACGTTTATTCAATAGGTAGTTTTTGATACTACCTCTGCCCCACAAGTAGTTGGGGAGTTTCTTTTCATTTCATTGACCTTTACAACCTCCACAATTGTTCTATTCCTTCTCTGTACCACTCTATTTTTCTCAGGAGTGTATATAGTGGTGATTTCCCTTTTGATCCCTCTCTCTTGGGGATAAGAATCAAATTCATGGGAGAAATGCTCTCCCCCTCCATACAACATTAGTTTGTTTAGGGTTTTACCTGTTTGGTTCTCCACAAGAGCTAAATACTTTTTGAAACATGTAAATATTTCATCCTTATGCTTCATAAAATATAAGATAGTCCATTTGCTACAATCATCTAATAATGATAGATAGTACCTTGATCCAGAGATTGAAGGCTCCTTACTTGGTCGCCAAACATCTATGTGAACCAATTCCCATAGTTCTCCATGTATGTAGCCTTTCTTAGTGAAGGGTTGCCTTTGTGACTTACCAAATTGACAAGCACTATGTTTATATATCATATGTTGTTTTTGATATATTTGGTAGACCAAGTACATTTTGATCCCTACTCATTTTTTTGAGAGCTCTTTCTCTTATGTGAGCTAACCTCTTGTGCAAAATTTCTAACTTTGGTAGATTTTGGGTGCCATAATTGAACAATGCAATGTTCTTGGTGTCTTGGAGTTCAAAGGTGAACAATCTACCCGTCTTTTCTCCTCTTTCTATCTTTTTGAATCCTTGATATGGGTCTTTAACAAACCCTTTGCAATTGGATGCCTTGTGTGATCTTCTGTTTAGACTTCATATCTATTATTTGGACCTTCCAAATATGAGAGTAGAGCTACATTTCCTATCATATGATTTGAGCATCTTGAGTCTATATAAAACACATGCTCATTTGCCTTAACTTCCTTCATAGTCATGTTAATGAGAAGAAGTGAATCTGCTTGAGCTTGATAATCTGTATAGTTGTTGTAGTCTCTCCTTCCTTTGTATCCACCTTGATAGTTGTTGTTGGAAAAGTTGTTCTTATATCCATAGGAGTTGTTGAATCTTTGTTGCAGAGCAAAGAGAGCATAAGGTAGAGAAAAAGAAGGGCCCCAAAATTTTTCCGATTTGGACACCTTATTTTTGTATCATAATCACTTTGTAATATATATTCCCATGTAAATGCACTAGAGGAGTCCTCTAGATGCATCCCCACAAAAGATTAGTAGCTTACCCATGTAAGTTAGTAGGAAATTAGCCTTTTAGTGAATAAAGTGCCGGTGTCTTGTATGAAAGGGCCAATTTTAGGGCACAAGTATATAAGTCAATTTGTGACTCTTTGTAAATACTTTTTGCCATTGTTAGAATCAAGAGCACACAAATTCGAATTTGTGTCTTCTCCTCTCTGTATCATCTTCTTTGTGAGCTTGTGTGCATGTGTGTTGTTTGGAAAGAGTGTTAGGAAGTGGTGTCTATCCATGAAAGTGCTTGTTTGCTGTAGTTAAGGTGTGTCTGAAGTGTAGGAAGTGCTCAAGTGTAGAAAGGTCATTCCCACGAGTCAGTATTTTGCTCATAACGTGAAGTAGAAGTGTCAAAACTGAGTTAAAATACCACCATTGGATGCGTCTTCTCGAGAGCTTCGAAACGCATATGCTATTCACTATATTCGGAGTTCGAAACTGAGAGAAAAGCTCAATTTACTATTGGCTGCTGCACCAAGTATCGCGACACCATGACTGACAGTTGAACCTCGTTTGGTTTATTCTTTGCCTTGTTTGCACTCTTTGGGAAGCACATTTGCATTGATCATCATTTGAATGCATGTCTTCATACACTCGGCTAGGTTTTGATGCTCATCGGATTGATAATTAAAGCGCGAATCCCCACTATATGCACTTGAGGGGGATTGAGGTATAGTCTCTTTCTCCACAAGTCCCTAAGTTGGTTCTTAGGTACACACGTTTTTTGGCGCTGTTGCCGGGGAGTGTCGAATCAAAGCGAGGCATTCATGTGATGGTAAGTAGCTTTTTGCATTGAAGCGAGAGGAGGAGTAGTGATTTTCTCTTCTTTGGTAAGTCACATTCATCCGCACTTACTACTTCTCAATCTTGAAGTGTGTGTAGTGAGTTATTAGTCTAGGGAAGTGAGTGGAGTGAATAGAGTAGGAGGAGTAAGGGAGTAGGTTAAGTAATAAGAGTAGCTTTTAGTCTTTGTCTTGTTGTTTTTTTTCAGTGAGTAGGAAAATTCAAAAGTATAAAAGCCAAAAAATGTCATGTTGTAAGTCACTTGTCTCTTGAACAAGTATCGTGAGAGGCTGCTGTCGAGTATCGTGAGCGAATTTCGGGCTGTTTGAGCTGCAGAGAGCAAGTCAGTGTGGTTAAAGGGTTGAGGGAGAGTACCTAAGTTAAGCACATATATCATTCTCTCATCCTTATCACATAAATTAAGGATTTCAGAAAAAAACAAACTGCGTGAAATATCGTAAAGGCCACACCGAGGTAGAGAAGAAGTATTCTTCTAATTCAGGCTAAGAGGGGAGGGTAAATGTACTCAGAGAACATGTGTATGAACCCAAAATAAAAAAAAAACACTGGTAAAAAACTGAAAAGTGTCAAGTATCGGGTTCTCCCGCGGTCGAGTATCGCGATACCTGACAAGTATCATGATCTCCTGTGGTTGAGTATCGCCATACTTCCCAAGTATCAAGTATCGTGTGATCCCTGATTAGGATTCTTCCCAAGTATCGAGTATCGTGTGATGCCTGATCGCAATACTTCCCGAGTATCGAGTATCGTGTGATCCCTGATCGCAATACTTCCCGAGTATCGAGTATCGTGTGATCCCTGATCACGATGCTTCCCAAGTATCGAGTATCGTGTGATCCCTGATCGCGATACTTCCCAAGTATCGAGTATCGTGTTTTCCCGATCGCGATACCTCACAAGTATCGTGTATCATGTTTTCTCAAGTATCGTATATCGAGTATCGTGATTAATCAAGTATCGAATATCGTCTCCTGTGAAGTATCGTGTATCGTGTCTGGGAGATATCGTGTATCGTCTGAGTCAAAGGTCGAGTATCGTGAACTTTTTTGGAGGTCAAGTATTGTGACTTGAGGAATCACAGTTGGTCCTGTCCCCACCAAATTTTTTTAGAATTCTGACCCATAGTGAAGAGCTCTAGAAGCTAGAGGTTGGCAAAGGCTGATCAGAGCTTTTAAGTGGATGAACCTGAGATCTGGGAGAACACTAGGAAGCCGAAGAAGTGTGATATCTTCTGTAGGAATTGTAGCCAAACCAAGTAGCCGTTCACATTATTCTGAAACCTCTAGTGAGTCAAAGGAAGAAATTCCTATGGGTTCAGAGGATATGCAAAACACTGTACCAATGATTGGCATGATGTCAATTATTGAGGGAGAATATCGGACATCTTTAGAATATGTGACCACCAATCAACATGAGATACCTGTCTACCTAGATGGTGTAAACAGATCGGTGGCCAGACTAAAGAAAGCTTCAAATGATTACATAGTGCTTAGGCCAACAGTTAAGTATTCAGGAGGAATTTATATGGACAAGAGAGATATCCAGTATGTAGTTACAGAACACCCCGAAAACATCAATGAGCTTGGGGAAGAAAAAATTGCTCATAACCTTAATGAAGAAGGAGATGAAGTGCAAGTGACCACACCTAGAGGGAGATCTACTGCTGTTAGGGTTTGGAGAGGACACCTTCCTCAAGATGACTCCTTAATGGATGTGTACTTGATCAATGGAATGGAGAATCTCATTAGAGCCCACTCTTCATTATGGGAAGCAGCCCCTAACCCAGTGACTGTCTACGAGTTACAAGATCTTGACTTCCCCACCATCATCACGTATTTGGACAAAAACCAGAGAAGGTATTGGCCCCTAACAGATTCAGAGAGAGCTGGGTTGAAATATCATAACATTCCAGTGTTTCCCCCGAGGGATCAAGCCACTACTTCACGAAACCCACATGGAACCTCTCAGGATAATTCATTCCAACAGTCAGGACAAACACAACAAACACAAATCCCGGTTTGACCACATGTACAGTTTGCTATGCCTGCAAATAACCCCCACTATCGGCCTCAACCACCCGTTGACCCATAGAATGGAATTCCTGCCCCAGTTAGACCAACTGTAGCAAGAGGACCTGGTATACCCATAGAGAGACCTGTTTTCCCTGTGACACCTAGACCGCCTGAAGCAAGGAGAAGATTAAGGCCAATTCAAGTGGCCAAATGCATGAGAAATCACTATGATGGCTCTAGTGAACCTTACAATCATATAGCTAAATTCAAGCAAGTAATCGGAGCCAAACAAGTAGAAGATTTCTTGATCCAATATGAATCTTTTGGTCTAACTTTGACAGACACAGCTTTAGCTTGGTTCTAGCCATTAGATCCAAATAATTTTCAAAACATGGAACAAGTCTATCAAGAAATGATTGAGGAATTCACTAAGTCTGGAATTAAAAACAACTCGTCATCGTTGATTCATAGCTTTAAGCAAGCTCCTATGGAATCAGTGAGATTGGCAGCAAGAAGATTCAAGCAGTATGTGGATAGGTGCCCACTGGAAGAGAGACCCACCCAAAACAAAATGGTGTCATTATTTTTGGAAGGATTGATGAATGGATCATTAAGATCTCTTGTGTACGTGGAGAGAGTTCAAACCTTGCAAGAATGCATGAAAGAATGTATTGACCTAGAGGACAATCTAGCGGAGGATCTGAAAATACCTCAAGGTAGTATGAAGAGTGAAGATTCAGCAAGCAACACATCAAACCCTAAGATCAATGTTGAGGAAATAGCTGACCTAGTAGCAAAGAAGCTGAACGTCCAAGGACAGAGGAACTACTCCAACAACCCAATGAGAGTGCCTATGCTTAGAAGATGTATGCATTGTGGAGGTGATCATCCCTCTCATTTGTGCACTAGGGGAGTAATCCCACCACCTGCTTATGCTTACAATAGACCACCCGTTCCGGGCCCTCTACAATATTGCAGCATATAACAAAAATACACAAATCACAGCACAAAAAATTGTTCTTACAATAGGCAATCAAGACCTGTACAACCTGTCATGAGACCTTACGGATACCCTCAGAGAGATCAAGGAGGTGAAGCCTTTATATATCCCACATATCAGCAGCCGGCACCTGTACCACGACCATATGCTTATCAAAGTTACAATCAACCACAACCGGTGTTAGGACAACAACCACCCCATCCCCAGAATGTTGTCCTAGTGAAAATGGCTCAACTTGAAGAAAACCTAGAAAGAGCAATAGTCCTAGCCACACCATTGCCTAGTAATGAACCATATGACTCATCTTATGACCATAGTGAAGGAAACTATCCCAGTTATGAGAGCCCTCTAATAGAATATGGGCAAATGTACGAACCATATATCTATGGCATGGCAGTGCCAGATAGTTCCTACGGATATGAGCAGGACTATGTGTCATTGATGTACACAGCTCCGAGAGCATCCATACCCCCCCGACCTATGAACAGACTGCGTGTACCTAGAGGACCATGTTATAGATGTGGAGGTGATCATTATATCAGAGAATGTACACTACCAAACCCACCACCACCACAACGAGTCTGGGAAGGATATTGTAGTGATTGTGGTAAAGAACACCTTTTTAGAGATTGCCCCAAGAACCCCAACAAAGTTAACTCTAATGTGCAGATTAACGTGATAGAAGTGATAGAGTCATCAGGGAGTGATAAGGAGTACATTGTACCGTTGAAAGCAATAACTAGAGCCAAAGTTAAAGAGACCCCAGACAAAACTAAAGAAAATGATCAAGGTGACAGAGAAAGGAACATACCTACACCTCAAATAGTTGAAGACTCGGAAGAGCTTGAGAAAAGTGTTACAAGTAAACGAACATAGAGATGGAAGAACCGTAGAGAGAGGATGAAGGAAAAGAAACTACAACAAAAGAAGGAAAATGAAAAGAGTGAACAAAATCCAAAAGAGAAACAAGAAGAGGAAGAAGAAATTCAGAAAGGAAAGTCAAAAAAAGAAGAGGTAGGATCAGTTTTAGCAGATCCCATGCCTGAAGAATTAGCCATGTGGAATCAGGCGTACAAGGCACGAATAAGAGCAGGACCTACCATCGAACAACATGAAAGAGAATATCCTAGAGGTGACCTAGAGAAAGAAAGGTTGGAGATATGCAAAAAATTAATTGAAGTGGCTCAACAGACCTTAGAAAAACCTGTCCTTCAACTACCTAGTTCACGAATTCTTGAAAAAGAATTCCAATGTGTCATCCCTAAGGAACCCGAGAAACCCGAAGTAGGTAAGACACATAATGGAAATTACTGTGAGGATAAAAGGGAAGGATCCATTGTCCCCGAAGTAGACAGAGAATGGCCTAAAGACTTGTGGGCAAGAGTCCAAGAAGACCGATGGAAGAAAGTGGAAGGAATAGAACCACCCTTTGAAGAGCTAGAAGCAGAAGGTGTAATTGAAGACTCCATACCTGAACTGAACTCAGAAGAAATAATACCAACTGATCCAAGTAACAAAGAAAATGGTAGTGTAAAGGTTTTGGCAAATTACACAGGAGAGTACGAACATAATTCAGAATTATACTGCATTCCCTCAATGAGAAAAAAAGAACTGAACCCATCAGTCCAAACATCGGATATCATACAACATCTTAGAAAGGTAAAAATCCCTTGCACTCTGACATTGGAAGAACTGTTGAAGGTCAAACCACATTTGAAGGAGAAATTAACCAGTCAATTGGAGATCAAGGCGGAAGAAAAGGAGATGTCTGATGAAGTAAACACAGTAAAAATCCCAATCGATAAGGTTGGAGAGTTCAGTGAGGGAGATGAAGGAAATACTTGCCTTCCAATTACCTATAGGGGTTACACCACTAAAGCCATCTTAGATTCTGGAGCTGGAGTAGGAATTGCTACTAAAGAAATCTGGGAAAAATGGGGAAAACCAGCTTTAAGACCAACACGCATGAAGATACAAATGGCAGATGGACACACTGAAAGACCCTTGGGATTATTGGAACGGGTAGTTTTTACCACTTGCGGAGTTGAATTCGAGCACACCTTAGCGATATGTCAATTTGAAAGGCCTAGCAATTACAAAATGATACTTGGAAGACCTTTCATGAGACAACTAAAGGTAGTGCAAGATTGGGGAAAAGACGCTGTATACCTATAGCATGAAGGAACCATCACAAGAATAAATCTCCACACATATACATATCAAGATGTTCCCCCCTTACAATGGAATCAAATTCATAAGGAGGAAGATAATCAGTCGATTCATAGTATAGGTTCAAGTGATCAATCATGGATGAACGAAGACACTCATCTATGGATATGCCAAACTGCGAAAAAGGAAGAGGATAGGAGGAAAGGATGGCAACAAAGGCAAGGACTTACTAGATCAGTACAAGATCCAGCCTATATGCCTCAAATATTACTAGATGAAGAATTTGAACCTCATGGTTGGATGGAGATTTAAGCTACTCTCGATGTGTGTGTGAACGAAGAAGTGATAACCATGAATGAATGCATTGATGAGGAAGAATATGACGTTAGTCTATATGTGGTAGTTCTTCAAGAGGCTGAAGAAGGGGAAGTGATAGAAAAGGAATGGAAATAGGATTACGAGAGCATTGAAATGGAGCAAGAGCAAATGGAAATAGAAAATGGAAATCAAGAAGTAAGTGTCTTACCTAAGGAAATGAATCAAGAACCAACACAGGAAGAGGAGTTTGGGTTAGATAAAGCAAAAAAGGACGAAGAAAACAAGCCTCAAGACCAATTTGAAGTGCCCACCCACTTCAAAAAATATGAAGTAGAAGAGAGAAGAATTGCTATTCAAATGCCAAAACGAGAAGCACAACCAAGAATAGCATATGACAATAAAGAACAAACCAAGAAAATAGTAGTAACCTTAGAGGAAGGAGAAGAATGATGTACTTTTATAGGACAGGATGTCTCTATGGAGGAAGAACAAGAGCTAATACGCCTCATAAGGGAATACAGGGATGTCTTTGCCTAGACATATAAGGATTTGAAAGGAGTAGATCCATCTATATGTGCACATAGAATCCCTATGACATCTGAAGCTAAACCTTCCAAACAAAGACCTTACACATATAACGATGTTTACTCAGCAAAGATAAAGGAAGAGATAGATAAGTTATTAGATGTTGGATTCATATATGAGATTGAACACACGGAATGGGTGTCACCTTTGGTGATCGTACCGAAAAAGAATGGTAAGTTAAGAGTATGCATAAATCTGAAAAAAGTAAATGCCGCTACCATAAGGGATAGTTACCCATTACCCATCACGGATCATCTTCTAGAAAGAGTGGCAGGGAAGGAAGTTTACAGCTTTTTGGACGGATTTTCAGGGTATAATCAGGTAGCCATTGCTCCTGAGGACCAGCATAAAACAGCTTTTGCAACTGAATGGGGAGTGTACGCCTTTAGGGTTATGCCTTTAGGCCTAACCAATGCCCCAGCCACTTTCCAAAGATTGATGTGCCATGTATTCAAAGAGTTCCTAAGAAAGAGTATGGAGGAATACGTGGATGACTTATGCACTTATTCAACTATACGATCAGAGCATATCCCTGAACTAGGAAAGATCTTTGCCAAATGTCGATAATATAGAGTATGCCTTAACCCAGAAAAATGTGTCTTCATGGTTCGACAAGGAAAGATATTAGGACATATTGTCTCTAAAAATGGTATTTCAACTGATGAAGACAAAATCAAAGTGATTCTGGATTTGCCAAGACCAAAGACTGCTAAGGAAGTCCAAGCATTTATGGGACATTGCGGATACTACCGAAGATTTATACATATGTATGCCATAATTGCTAGACCTCTTTATGCATTATTGACTCAGTTTAACTGGACTGAAGAATGTGAAAAGGCCTTTAACGAATTAAAGAGTCGATTGAGTTCAGCCCCAATCCTCCGAGTACCAAATTGGAATAAGCCATTTCATATTCACGTGGATGTTCCAAGTTTGCCATTGGTTGCATCTTAGCTCAACCTGCAGATACCGAAAAGTTAGACCACCCTATAGCCTATGCCAGTAGACAACTAAATCAAGAGGAGCGCAATTATACCACAACCGAGAGAGAAGGCCTAGGGATGGTGTATGCAGTAAAGAAGTTTCGACACTACTTATTGGCAAACAAATTCAAATTCTTCATTGATCATCAAGCCCTACTGTACTTAGTCAATAAGCCTTGTAATACGGGATGACTAGTACGATGGTTTCTATTGTTGATGGAATTTGATTTTGAAGTAGTAGTCAAAAAAGGAAATACCCACATAAGAGCAGATCACCTATCAAGAATGACACATGGAGAACCACCCATAGGAGTACCGGATGATCTGCCTGACACATACCTTTTCAACCTCGAAGTATGTCCCCAATGGGCAGAAAAGTTGATCCCAATACTCACGCATGGACCTTAAGATGGGATCACACCAAACCGAACTCAAGACCTATGGAAGATTAAAAATCTTCATATCATTGCTGGAAGTTTGTATCACCAAGACTCAAGTGGATTACTCATGAGATGCGTAAAAGAAGAGGAACAAGAAATGTGGCTTTAAAAAGCACATGTAAATCAATGGAAAACTCATCTAAATGCGAACGGGACATGGCAAACGCTAAAGAGATTGGGCATATATTGGCCAACCATGCAGAGGGATGCGCATAACTATGTATCAGCCTGCCCAACCTGTCAAGAACGGAATCCAGAAGAGAACTCCACTCTATGCTTCTCCACTGTAGCACCAAGATGGAGCATGCCTCTGGTGAAATTCTTGAAGACCCAAGAGTACCCAGAAGGAGCCACTTTAGCTTGATTCAAAATTTGAATTTGAATTCAACTTTGCCTCTCACTAAAAAGTGATCCACTAATCTAGGAGATATTCTCTGTAAGAAACTCGTATCTTTCCTATCCATATAACTCCACAAATTCTGTGGCTCTCTTAAATATTCCTTCAAGTCAATTTGCATTTTTACAAATGGCAAAAGATAAAGAATCCATAGCAATGGTTCTCATGGGTCTTTAATCAATTTCACATGAAGTCTTCTCATGCTTAGCCAAGTGTGTAGGCTTGGCATTTGCATCAACATCTTCTAGCTCCTACCAATTGCTTCATCACTTCAAGATCCTCACACAAGTGGAGGATTGCCAATTGAAGGAAAATGCAAAGTCTAGATCACCAATCATAAAGGAAAATGCAAAGCTTTATTGAATGTATTGTTTGTACCTAATCTTTGCATGAATCTCTTCTTCATAAATTCCATCACGAATCATCACAAAGCAGGTGTTGTTTGACAATACCTGAGTCAAGGCAATTGATCCTATCACTCAAGATATTAGAGCCCAAGGTATAAAAGATAAAGGGTTATACAAGCTCACTTGCTTCCTAACTAAGGAATCACTCTCCACACTTTGGAATCAAAGATATGGACATACATCATATCTTACCAAGATATTAACATCTCAGTTGGTTAAAGGTTTTCCAAAGATTATTCAAGTTCAAGCTGTTTTCCAAACTTGCACTTAAAGTAAACAACATAGAGCTCTCACACCAAAAGACGCATACACTTGAGCACAAAATCCTATAGTCCTTGTCCATATGGACATTTATGGACCTATGAATACACCACCTTTGAGTGGGTTTCTTTACTTCTCTCTTTGGGTAGATGAACACATGATATGTTTAGGTGTATTTTCTCATGTAAAAAACAGATACCTCCTTTGAGTTCAAAGCGTGGATCTATCAAGTTGAGAAGAAAGCATTCACGAGAGTCAAGACTATCAGATCAGATGGTGGTAGTGAGTTTATAAATCATGAATTTGATAATTTCTTGAAGCAGAAAGGCATCAAACAACATGACACACATCATCATAGTCCATCTCAAAATGAGGTAACAGAAAGGAAGATTCAAAGTGTTATGGAGGTGGCACAAACCATGCTTGATAATAGGGCTTTACCTTTCAATTTTTTGGTTGAAGTAGTACACACTATTGTGCACATAATCAGTAGGGGGTTTACAAGTGCACTTCAAATTGAACATCCTTTGAATCCTACTTTGGTAGAGATCCAAATGTCAATTACTTCATTTGCAAAACAATTCTTGCTTTTCTATTTTCTTCTCATCGCTATCATCCTTCTTTGATTCTACATTATTAGCAGATTTTTGCTTACTAGTAGAAGACCTCCATTTACCTTTGCCCTTTTGACTAGCCAAAAAAGCTTGATGTGCGACATGCATAATGGACCTATTCTTCCTAGACTGAACATCTTGCAACAAATCATAGAATAACTCATCAAATGTTAAGGAATTTGGATTGCCTTTCATCATCAAACAAAAAGTAGAAGCAAAACTCTAATATGAATCGGGAAGACCATTCAGAACAGTTTGCACAAGTGAATTGTCATGCAAGACTTCATCAACAGAAACCAACTGTTCCTTCAAATCTTTGATCTTTTTTAGAAAACTATCCATGAAATCTCCTTCATTCATGTGCTCACTCTCCAACTAATTTCTGTGCATGTGAGGAATAATGGCATGTTTTGACAAACAAGGCTATGAATGCATGTGCCTGAGCATCTCTACCATCCCAACAAATATGGTCTATAGTAGGTGCAGTAGGAACTGCAACAAAAATAGGAACATGAAGAATATTGCCATCTTCAATGCCATTTGCATTACCTTCAACAACTCTGTTTGCAGGTGTAATAGGATGTTTTTCAACACCCTACACAATATTCCACAATCTTTTTGCAACCAATACATGATGCATCATATGAGCACATAATGGGTAGTTGGTACCATCCAACTTATCCTCAACAACCAACATACGGAATATATCACTGCTTTTAGCCATGGCCATTGACTAAAATACCCTGATGCAGAAAAATGATTGTATCTCAAAAATTTGAACATAACTACCCTATCGAGTTATGGTAAACCTGTAGCAGACTTTGAGACGCTTGTATTGGCGAACCAAAACCTGTATATATCTTTGGCACAAAAAGATGAAATTGCTTGCACAAGCAATATGATAGTGCATTCGGAGGCCAAAACAAGATCATATCACAATTTCGACACCACATAGTGAAGTAGTTTTGATCTCCTAATTGAAATCATCTTCAAACCATGATTTTTTTCATCAAACACAACATTCATACTTACAATAAATCCTTTTTTGCTTGTATTTTCAACCTATACATCTTTTATTAAGGTCATATCCAATGAAGATGTATTTCTCTACCTTGGGGTCCAATTTACCTCTAATCTATGAAGGTATGTGTGCATATGCAATGCACCGAAAGATCCTACAATGATCAAGGCTAGGTCTTCTTCAATTCCATGCCTCACATGGGTTCATTCCCTCTAGGGACTTTGAAGAACGTTTATTCAATAGGTAGTTTTTGATACTACCTCTGCCCCACAAGTAGTTGGGGAGTTTCTTTTCATTTAGCATTGACCTTTCCAACCTCCACAATTGTTCTATTCCTTCTCTGTACCACTCTATTTTTCTCAGGAGTGTGTATAGTGGTGATTTCCCTTTTGATCCCTCTCTGTTGGGGATAAGAATCAAATTCATGGGAGAAATGATCTCCCCCTCCATACAACATTAGTTTGTTTAGGGTTTTACCTGTTTGGTTCTCCACAAGAGCTAAATACTTTTTGAAACATGTAAATATTTCATCCTTATGCTTCATAAAATATAAGATAGTCCATTTGCTACAATCATCTAATAATGATAGATAGTACCTTGATCCAGAGATTGAAGGCTCCTTACTTGGTCGCCAAACATCTATGTGAACCAATTCCCATAGTTCTCCATGTATGTAGCCTTTCTTAGTGAAGGGTTGCCTTTGTGACTTACCAAATTGACAAGCACTATGTTTATATATCATATGTTGTTTTTGATATATTTGGTAGACCAAGTACATTTTGATCCCTACTCATTTTTTTGAGAGCTCTTTCTCTTATGTGAGCTAACCTCTTGTGCAAAATTTCTAGCTTTGGTAGATTTTGGGTGCCATAATTGAACAATGCAATGTTCTTGGTGTCTTGGAGTTCAAAGGTGAACAATCTACCCATCTTTTCTCCTCTTTCTATCTTTTTGAATCCTTGATATGGGTCTTTAACAAACCCTTTGCAATTGGATGCGTTGTGTGATCTCCTGTTTAGACTTCATATCTATTATTTGGACCTTCCAAATATGAGAGTAGAGCTACATTTCCTATCATATGATTTGAGCATCTTGAGTCTATATAAAACACATGCTCATTTGCCTTAACTTCCTTCATAGTCATGTTAATGAGAAGAAGTGAATCTGCTTGAGCTTGATAATCTGTATAAGTGTTGTAGTCTCTCCTTCCTTTGTATCAACCTTGATAGTTGTTGTTGGAAAATTTGCTATTATATCCATAAGAGTTGTTGAATCTTTGTTGCAGAGCAAAGAGAGCACAAGGTAGATAAAAAGAAGGGCCCCAAAATTTTTCCGATTTGGACACCTTATTTTTGTATCATAATCGCTTTGTAATATATTTTCCGATGTAAATGCACTAGAGGAGTCCTCTAGATGCATCCCCACAGAAGATTAGTAGCTTACCCATGTAAATTAGTAGGAAATTAGCCTTTTAGTGAATAAAGTGCCGGTCTCTTGTATGAAAGGGCCAATTTTAGGGCACAAGTAAATAAGTCAATTTGACTCTTTGTAAATACTTTTTGCCATTGTTAGAATCAAGAGCACAGAAATTCGAATTTGTGTCTTCTCCTCTCTGTATCATCTTCTTTGTGAGGTTGTGTGCATGTGTGTTGCTTGGAAAGAGTGTTAGGAAGTGTTTTCTATCCATGAAAGTGCTTGTTTGCTATAGTTAAGGTGTGTGTGAAGTGTAGGAAGTGTAGGAAGGTCATTCCCATGACTCAGTATTTTGCTCATAACGTGAAATAGAAGCGTCAGAATTGAGTGAAAATACCTCCATTGGATGCTTCTTCTCGAGAGCTTCGAAATGCATATGCTATTCGCTATATTCGGAGTTCGAAACTGAGAGAAAAGCTCAATTTACTGTTGGCTGCTACACCAAGTATCGCGACACCATGACTGACAGTTGAATCTCGTTTGGTTTAGTCTTTGCCTTGTTTGCACTCTTTGGGAAGCACATTTGCATTGATCATCATTTGAATGCATGTCTTCATACACTCGGCTAGGTTTTGATGCTCATCGGATTGATAATTAAAGCGCGAATCCGCACTATATGCACTTGAGGGGGATTGAGGTATAGTCTCTTTCTCCACAAGTCCCTAAGTTGGTTCTTAGGTACACACGTTTTTTGGCACTGTTGCCGGGGAGTGTCGAATCAAACCGACGCATTCGTGTGATGGTAAGTATCTTTTTGCATTGAAGCGAGAGGAGGAGTAGTGATTTTCTCTTCTTTGGTAAGTCACATTCATCCACACTTACTACTTCTCACTCTTGAAGTGTGTGAAGTGAGTTATTAGTCTAGGGAAGTGAGTGGAGTGAATAGAGTAGGAGGAGTAAGGGAGTAGGTTAAGTAATTAGAGTAGCTTTCAGTCTTTGTCTTGTTGTTTTTTTTCAGTGAGTAGGAAAATTCAAAAGTATAAAAGCCAAAAAATGTCTTTTTGTAAGTCACTTGTCTCTTGAACAAGTATCGTGAGAGGCTGTTGTCGAGTATCGTGAGCGAATTTTGGGCTGTTTGAGCTGCGCAGAGCAAGTCAGTGTGGTTAAAGGGTTGAGGGAGAGTACCTAAGGTAAGCACATATCATTTTCTTATCCTTATCACATAAATTAAGCATTTCAGAAAAAAACAATCTGCGTGAAATATCGTGAAGGCCACACCGGGGTAGAGAAGAAGTATTCTTCTGATTCAGGCTAAGAGGGGAGGGTAAATGTACTCTGAGAACATGTGTATGAACCCAAAATAAAAAAAAAACACTGGCAGAAAACTGAAAAGTGTCAAGTATCCTGTTGTCCCGCGGTCGAGTATCGCGATACCTGACAATTATCGTGATCTCCTATGGTTGAGTATCACAATACTTCCCAAGTATCAAGTATCGTGTGATCCCTGATCACGATACTTCCCAAGTATCGAGTATCGTGTGATCCCTGATCGTGATACTTCCCGAGTATCGAGTATCGTGTGATCCCTGATCGTGATACTTCTCGAGTATCGAGTATCGTGTGATCCCTCATCACGATACTTCCCCAGTATTGAGTATCGTGTGATCTCTGATCGCGATACTTCCTAAGTATCGAGTATCGTGTTTGCCCGATCGCGATACCTCACAAGTATCGTGTATCATGTTTTCTCAAGTATCGTATATCGAGTATCGTGATTAATCAAGTATCGAATATCGTCTCCTGTGAAGTATCGTGTATCGTGTCTGGGAGATATCGTGTATCGTCTGAGTCAAAGGTCGAGTATCGTGAACTTCTTTGGAGGTCAAGTATCGTGACTTGAGGACTCACAGTTAGTCCTGTCCCCACCAAATTTTTTTAGAACTCTGACCCATAGTGAAGAGCTCTAAAAGCCAAAGGTTGGCAAAGGCTGATCAGAGCTTTTAAGTGGATGAACCTGAGATCTAGGAGAACCCTAGGAAGCCGAAGAAGTGTGATATCTTCTATAGGAGTTGTAGCCCAACCAAGTAGCCGTTCACATTATTCTGAAACCTCTAGTGAGTCAAAGGAAGAAATTCCTATGGGTTCAGAGGATATGCAAAACACTGTACCAATGATTGGCATGATGTCAATTATTGAGGGAGAATATCAGACATCTTTAGAATATGTGACCACCAATCAACATGAGATACTTGTCTACCTAGATTGTCTAAACAGATCGGTGGCCAGACTAAAGAAAGCTTCAGATGCTTACATAGTGCCTAGGCCAACAGTTAAGTATTCAGAAGGAATTTATATGGACAAGAGAGATATCCAGTATGTAGTTATAGAACACCCCGAAAACATCAATGAGCTTGGGGAAGAAAACACTGCTCATAACCTTAATGAAGAAGGAGATGAAGTGCAAGTGACCACACCTGGAGGGAGATCTACTGTTGTTAGGGTTTGGAGAGGAGACCTAGTTCCTCAAGATGACTCCTTGATGGATGTGTACTTGATCAATGGAATGGAGAATCTCATTAGAGCCAACTCTTCATTATGGGAAGGAGCCCCTAACCCAGTGACTATCTACGAGTTACAAGATCTTGACTTCCCCACCATCATCACGTATTTGGACAAAAACCAGAGAAGGTATTGGCCCCTAACAGATTCAGAGAGAGCCGGGTTGAAATATCAAAACGTTCCAGTGTTTCCCCCGAGGGATCAAGCCACTACTTCACGAAACCCACATGGAACCTCTCAAGATAATTCATTCCAACAGTCAGGACAAACACAACAAACACAAATCCCGGTTCGACAACATGTACAGTTTTCTATGCCTGCAAATAACCCCCACTATCGGCCACAACCACCTGTTGACCCATGGAATGGAAATCCTGCCCCAGTTAGACCACCTGTAGCAAGAGGACCTGGTATACCAATAGGGAGACATGTTTTCCCTGTGACGCCTAGACCACCTGAAGCAGGAAGAAGATTAAGGCCAATTCAAGTGGCCAAATGCATGAGAAATCACTATGATGGCTCTAGTGAACCTTACAATCATATAGCTAAAATCAAGCAAGTAATCAGAGCCGAACAAGTAGAAGATTTCTTGATCCAATATGAATCTTTTGGTCTAACTTTGACAGACACAACTTTAGCTTGGTTCCAACCATTAGATCCAAATAATTTTCAAAACATGGAACAAGTCTAACAAGAAATGATTGAGGAATTCACTAAGTCTGGAATTAAAAACAACTCGTCATCGTTGATTCATAGCTTTAAGCAAGCTCCTACGGAATCAGTGAGATTGGCAGCAAGAAGATTCAAGCAGTATGTGGATAGGTGCCCAATGGAAGAGAGACCCACCCAAAACAAAATGGTGTCATTATTTTTGGAAGGATTATTGAATGGATCATTAAGATCTCTCGTGTACGTGAAGAGAGTTCAAACCTTGCAAGAATGCATGAAAGAATGTATTGACCTAGAGGACAATCTAGCGAAGGATCTGAAAATACATCAAGGTAGTATCAAGAGTGAAGATTCAGCAAGCAGCACATGAAACCCTAAGAACAATGTTGAGGAAATAGCTGACCTAGTAGCAAAGAAGCTGAACGTCCAAGGATAGAGGAACTACCCCAACAACCCAATGAGAGTGCCCATGCTTAGAAGATGTATGCATTGTGGAGGTGATCATCCCTCTCATTTGTGCACTAGGGGAGTAATCCCACCACCTGCTTATGCTTACAATAGACCACCCGTTCAGGGCCCTCTACAATATTGCAACATAGAACAAAAATACACAAATCACAGCGCAGAAAATTTTCCTTACAATATGCAATCAAGACCTGTACAACCTGTCATGAGACCTTACGGATACCCTCAGAGAGATCAAGGAGGTGAAGCCTTTAGATATCCCACATATCAGCAGCAGGCACCTGTACCACGACCATATGCTTATCAAAGTTACAATCAACCACAACCGGTGTGAGGACAACAATTGTCCCATCCCCAGAATGTTGTCCTAGTGAAAATGGCTCAACCTGAAGAAAACCTAGAAAGAGCAATAGTCCCAGCCACACCATTGCCTAGTAATGAACCATATGACTCATCTTATGACCATAGTGAAGGAAACTATCCCAGTTATGAGATCCCTCTAATACAATATGGGCAAATGTACGAACCATATACCTATGGCATGGAAGTGCCAGATAGTTCCTACGGATATGAGCAGGACTATGTGTCATTGATGTACACAGCTCCGAGAGCATCCATACCCCCCCGACCTATGAACAGACTGCCTCTACCTAGAGGACCATGTTATAGATGTGGAGGTGATCATTATATCAGAGAATGTACACTACCAAACCCACCACCACCATAGCGAGTCTAGGAAGGATATTGTAGTGATTGTGGTAAAGAACACCTTTTTAGAGATTGCCCCAAGAACCCAACAAAGTTAACTCTAATGTGCAGATTAACGTGATAGAAGTGATAGAGTCATCAGGGAGTGATAAGGAGTACACTGTAGCGTTGAAAGCAATAACTAGAGCCAAAGTTAAAGAGACCCCAGACAAAACTAAAGAAAATGATCAAGGTGACAGAGAAAGGAACATACCTACACCTCAAATAGTTGAAGACTCGGAAGAGCTTGAGAAAAGTGTTACAAGTAAACGAACACAGAGATGGAAGAACCGTAGAGAGAGGATGAAGGAAAAGAAACTACAACAAAAGAAGGAAAATGAAAAGAGTGAACAAAATCCAAAAGAGAAACAAGAAGAGGAAGAAGAAATTCGGAAAGGAAAGTCAAAAAAAGAAGAGGTAGGATCAGTTTTAGCAGATCCCATGCCTGAAGTATTTGAAAGACAATAGTTACGCAATATAACACAGGAGCAATAGCAGAGAAGATAACAGATATAGGAGAATCTCAACAATTTTCTACTAGCAGCAAGTACAAAGATGATGGCGTTGTCCACCCGTGCGCTCTCAAGGTAGAGCTTAAATGGTGATCTAGACAACTCTAGATAGGGAGATACAAGGTAGAGGTATGCTGGCTCAACTCGGTATCTTAGGAAGTGCAGAAGTCATGTATATATAGGATCATGGGTGGCCTGCCATGGACGGCTATACATGGGCGGTAGAGCGTGGGCGGCCACCGCCCGCGTAATTGCCATACACGGCTTAGACTGGTTGAACCGACCTAACAAATATAAATGATTTCTGACTCCGACAGGGAATATTCCATGGAATATTCCCTTTACCGTCGCGCCGGGGGCGCTGCCCCCGGACCCCCACCAGGGGGCCCGCTGGGACCCCCCAGCCAGGGGGCCCGCTGGCCCCCTTGGACCCCCCAGCCGGGGCTGCTCACCGCTGCCCCGGACCCCACAATTGGGGACCCTGGTAACTCCCTTTCCTTATAATATCTTACATGGTCCAATATGACCTTCATCCAACATTCAAGTTGGGATTCCCATCAATTGGGTAATGCACGCTTGGCTTCTCCTCATAAAGGGGGCCTTACAAAATGTGCATACAATCATGAGGGGTAGACATTGATCATATACTAACAGTATTAGCCATGTGGATTCAGGCGTACAATGCACGAATAAGAGCAGGACCCACCATCAAACAACATGAAAGAGAATATCCTACAAGTGACCTAGAGAAAGAAAGGTTGGAGATATGCAAAAAATTAATTGAAGTGGCTCAACAGACCTTAGAAAACCTGTCCTTCGACTACCTAGTTCACGAATTCTTGAAAAAGAATTCCAAGAGTGTGTCATCCCTAAGGAACCCGATAAACCCGAAGTAGGTAAGACACATAATGGAAATTACTGTGAGGATAAAAGGGAAGGATCCATTGTCCCCGAAGTACACGGAGAATGGCCTAAAGACTTGTGGGCAAGAGTCCAAGAAGACCGATGGAAGAAAGTGGAAGGAATAGAACCACCCTTTGAAGAGCTAGAAGCAGAAGGTGAAATTGAAGATTCCATACCTGAACTGAACTCAGAAGAAATAATACCAATTGATCCAAGTAATAAAGAAAATGGTAGTGTAAAGGTTTTGCCAAATTACACAGGAGAGTACGAACATAATTCAGAATTATACTACATTCCCTCAATGAGAAAAAAAGAACTGAACCCATCAGTCCAAACATCGGATATCATACAACATCTTAGAAAGGTAAAAATCCCTTGCACTCTGACATTGGAAGAACCGTTGAAGGTCAAACCACATTTGAAGGAGAAATTAACCAGTCAATTGGAGATCAAGGCGGAAGAAAAGGAGATGTCTGATGAAGTAAACACAGTAAAAATCCCAGTCGATAAGGTTGGAGAGTTCAGTGAGGGAGATGAAGAAAATACTTGCCTTCCAGTTACCTATAGGGGTTACGCCACTAAAGCCATCTTAGATTCTGGAGCTGGAGTAGGAATTGCTACTAAAGAAATCTGGGAAAAATAGGGAAAACCAGCTTTAAGACCAACACGCATGAAGATATAAATGGCAGATGGACACACTGAAAGACCCTTGGGATTATTGGAACGGGTAGTTTTTACCACTTGCGGAGTTGAATTCGAGCACACCTTAGCGATATGTCAATTTGAAAGCCCTAGCAATTACGAAATGATACTTGGAAGACCTTTCATGAGACAACTAAAGGTAGTGTAAGATTGTGGAAAAGACGCTATATACCTATAGCATGAAGGAACCACCACAAGAATAAATCTCCACACATATACATATCAAGATGTTCCCCCCTTACAATGGAATCAGATTCATAAGGAGGAAGATAATCAATCGATTCATAGTATAGGTTCAAGTGATCAATCATGGATGAACGAAGACACTCATCTATGGATATGCGAAACTGCAAAAAAGGAAGAGGATAGGAGGAAAGGATGGCAATAAAGGCAAGGAGTTACTAGATCAGTACAAGATCCAGCCTATATGCCTCAAATATTCCCAGATGAAGAATTTGAACCTCATGGTTGGATGGAGATTTTAGCTACTCTCGACGTGTGTGGGAACGAAGAAGTGATAACCATGAATGAATGCATTGATGAGGAAGAATATGACGTTAGTCTATATGTGGTAGTTCTTCAAGAGGCTGAAGAAGGTGAAGTGATAGAAAAGGAATGGAAGGAGGATTACGAGAGCATTGAAATGGAGCAAGAGCAAATGGAAATAGAAAGTGGAAATCAAGAAGTAAGTGTCTTAACTAATGAAATGAATCAAGAACCAACACAGGAAGAGGAGTTTGGGTTAGATAAAGCAAAAAAGGATGAAGAAAACAAGCCTCAAGACTAATTTGAAGTGCCCGCCCACTTCAAAAAATATGAAGTAGAAGAGAGAAGAATTGCTATTCAAATGCCAAAACGAGAAGGACAGCCAGGAATAGCATATGACAATAAAGAACAGACCAAGAAAATAGAAGTAACCTTAGAGGAAGGAGAAGAACGATGTACTTTTATAGGACATGATGTCTCTATGGAGGAAGAACAAGAGCTAATACGCCTCATAAGGGAATACAGGGATGTCTTTGCCTGGACATATAAGGATTTGAAAGGAGTAGATCCATCTATATGTGCACATAGAATCCCTATGACATCTGAAGCTAAACCTTCCAAACAAAGACCTTACACATATAACGATGTTTACTCAGCAAAGATAAAGGAAGAGATAGATAAGTTATTAGATGCTGGATTCATATATGAGATTGAATAGACGGAATGGGTGTCACCTTTGGTGATCGTACCGACAAAGAATGGTAAGTTAAGAGAATGCATAAATCTGAAAAAAGTAAATGCCACTACCATAAGGGATAGTTACCCATTACCCATCACGGATCATCTTCTGGAAAGAGTGGCAGGGAAGGAAGTTTACAGTTTTTTGGACGTCTTTTCAGGGTATAATCAGGTAGCCATTGCTCCTGAGGACCAACATAAAACAGCTTTTGCAACTGAATGGGGAGTGTACGCCTTTAGGGTTATGCCTTTCGGCCTAACCAATGCCCCAGCCACTTTCCAAAGATTGATGTGCCATGTATTCAAAGAGTTCCTAAGAAAGAGTATGGAGGTATACATGGATGACTTATGCACTTATTCAGCTATACGATCAGAGCATATCCCTGAACTAGGAAAGATCTTTGCCAAATGTCGAGAATATAGAGTATGCCTCAACCTAGAAAAATGTGTCTTCATGGTTCGATAAGGAAAGATATTAGGACATATTGTCTCTAAAAATGGTATTTCAACTGATGAAGACAAAATCAAAGTGATTCTGGATTTGCCAAGACCAAAGACTGCTAAGGAAGTCCAAGCATTTATGGGACATTGCGGATACTACCGAAGATTTATACATATGTATGCCATAAGTGCTAGACCTCTTTATGCATTATTGACTCAGTTTAACTGGACTAAAGAATGTGAAAAGGCCTTTAACGAATTAAAGAGTCGATTGAGTTCAGCCCCAATCCTTCGAGTACCCAATTGGAATAAGCCATTTCATATTCACGTGGATGTTCCAAGTTTGCCATTGGTTGCATCTTAGCTCAACCTGCAGATACCGAAAAGTTAGACCACCCTATAGCCTATGCCAGTAGACAACTAAATCAAGAGGAGCGCAATTATACCACAACCGAGAGAGAAGGCGTAGGGATGGTGTATGCAGTAAAGAAGTTTCGACACTACTTATTGGCAAACAAATTCAAATTCTTCATTGCATCAAGCCCTACTGTACTTAGTCAATAAGCCTTGTAATACGGGACGACTAGTACGATGGTTTCTATTGTTGATGGAATTTGATTTTGAAGTAGTAGTCGAAAAAGGAAATACCCACATAAGAGCAGATCACCTATCAAGAATGACACATGGAGAACCACCCATAGGAGTACCGGATGATCTGCCTGACACATACCTTTTCTATCTTGAAGTATGTCCCCAATGGGCAGAAAAGTTGATCCTAATACTCACGCATGGACCTAAAGATGGGATCACACCAAACCGAACTCAAGACCTATGGAAGATTAAAAATCTTCATATCATTGCTGGAAGTTTGTATCACCAAGACTCAAGTGGATTACTCATGAGATGCGTAGAAGAAGAGGAACAAGAAATGTGGCTTCAAAAAGCACATGTAAATCAATGGAAAACTCATCTAAATGCGAATGGGACATGGCAAACGCTAAAGAGATTGGGCATATATTGGCCAACCATGCAGAGGGATGCGCATAACTATGTATCAGCCTGCCCAACCTGTGAAGAATGGAATCCAGAAGAGAACTCCACTCTATGCTACTCTACTGTAGCACGAAGATGGAGCATGCCTCTGGTGAAATTCTTGAAGACCCAAGAGTACCCAGAAGGAGCCACTTTAGCAAGAAAACAAGCACTTGTAGAACAAAGCAAGGACTATGCTCTTATTGGAAAACAACTCTTTAAACGAGGAAGAGATAATCATTTGCGAATGTGTATTCATGAAGATGAGTATCTTGCTGTTTTAGAGATGGCACATACAGGAGCTGCAGGGGGACATTTTTCTGTAGATAAAACTGGAAAAATGATTCTCTTTGCAGGAATGTGGTGGCCAACTTTACATCAGGATGCAGCCACATATGTTCAACGGTGTGATACATATCAACGAACAAAATATCCTATTAGAAGAGATGAAATGCCACTAAACCCATGATGAGTGCTCGAGCTTTCACAAAATGGGGAATAGAATTCATAGGACCTATTAGCCCACCAGCTAAAGGATCCCATGCCGAATACATAATTGTAGCCACAGACTATCTGACCAAATGGGTTGAAGCCAAAGCAACCAAGAAAAATGACGCAAGAACTACAGCCAAGTTTCTCTTCGAGAACGTTTTCACTAGATTTGGACTACCAATAGAAATTGTGAGTGATAGAGGTACGCATTTTGTGAATGAAGTGATAGAAGCCTTACTGAATGAATTCTTGGTAATTCATAAGAAATCAACCCCTTATCACCCACAAGCCAATGGACAAGCTGAAAGTTCAAATAAAATCTTATGCACAATTCTCACTAAAATTGTGAACAATGGTAGATTTGATTGGGATAAACAATTACATCACGCTTTATGGGCATTCAGAGTAGCTTACAAGACCGCCATAGGAACTACTCCTTTTAACTTAGTGTATGGAAAAAATGCTATTTTACCAATTGATTTCTTAATACCCACTCTCAGAGTAGCAACTACTTATGAGTGGACGGGACATGAACTCTCAGCTCAGTTGGATCAAATAGAGAAGTTACATGAAACTAGGTTACAAGTGGTAGCAAGGATTTATGCTGCTAAAAGGCGACAGAAGGCATATTTTGATGCTCATGTTAAAGACAAAAATTTGAAGGAAGGAGATTTAGTTTTGGTATATACCCTGAAACAACACGCAAAGAAATTGCATAAAAGAGGATATGGGCCATTAATCATCAATCACATATCCACCAGTGGAGCCATCAATTTAGCAACTCCAGATGGAGAAGTATTGCCAAACTATATCAGTGGATGTCGAGTGAAAAAATACTTAGAGCCATTAACTGAAGAAATAATGTCATGATTGATAATGGGTAAAAATAGACGCATCGAGGAAGAAAGGATACGAGAAGAATCCAGATAGGAAGCACTAGAACAAATCAAGAAACGAAAAGAGTGGATGAGAGAGAGAGATGAAAGATATCGCCTAGGAGAGGAACTCATCCCAATGGCTAATTTTAGAGCCACTGAAAACCTAGGTCAACAAAGGATACAACCATATTTGAATTTGGGAGCCGGAAAAACGGAGTACCTTAGTGGATGCTCTCATTGACACAGGAGCCGCTATAAGCTGTATCAAGTATTCATTGACACAGACACTCAAAGAGGAATTACGGCCATCTAAGGCACAACTGATTGGAATAGGAGGAAAGATCACCAAGTGTATAGGAGAGATTATCTTGCCTCTACACTTAGGAAACAACACAATGGAACAAAAACTCTTAGTATGTCACGATCAGGACTTATTGGAAGAACTTGTGTTATGTCAAGACAGGATATACGAATATGAAGTAACTATTCAATTGGCCTTAGGATACATCTCAGCCAGGATAGGACATCGTGAAGTATTCAGCATGCTAGATGAACGACCAATCAAAGCCGCAAGTATAGAACCGAAAACTCACCCAAATGAACACAGTGATGAATGCATGTTCACTAGCACTATGGAAACCCTTTCATCGAGTACTTCATGTGAGGATACACTGAATTCGACCTACACACCATCTTCTAATCTAGAAAGTCACAAGAGTATCATTCTATTTGAAAACAGGCTTAGCGAAGAACCACGCACAAGAGATACTCGTTCTCCAAGTAATCACAAGTCGGCACCTATTAGAACATACCCCATTCCTTACACTCGACAAGCCTGGATAAGGAAGGACCAAATGGCTCCATTTCTTCAACAAAAGAACTACTTGCTACAGCAGAAGAACCCACAGAACCAGTATGTAAATTGCTCTGGATATCCAGTTCCACAAAGAACTGCTAAAGTATGGATTCCGAAGAAGGTGATAGCCGCCCAGTCGAACCGAACACAAATATGGATTCCCAAGTCATGTACTCAAAGGACAATCACCAAGAAGGATGAACCAATGCGCAAAGAAAATCAATATGGTCTAAAGGCAAAACAACCAAAGATGAATAGCTACAGGACAAAAAAGGAGTCTAATATGCTTCAAAAACTATTCCAAGATTCAAAAAGCAGATAAAGCAGACGTACAACATGAGAAGCACCACATTCTTCAGGAATGATAGGATTACAATCTGTCCCAATGGAGTAAAGCATATTTGGATGCTGACAGGCAGGACAATCTGTATGCATCTACCGAGTAATTTGAGTTGCACACATTTGGAGTTACCAGAATCCAAAGTATGCATAATAGGGCCACATTACAAGGCCAAGCATTCGGCACATTCTTTTTCTATTTCAAGATAGTGAAGCACATTTTCCTCTTGGGAAATAGGAGAACACTTGTACATAATCTAAAGAAAATTACTAAAAAAAATTAATAACCTTCGGCTATGAACTAACTTTTCTGTTTTTCTTTCAGACAAAAACATAAAAATACCTAAAAATAGAAAAAATCCTAGGTATTACCTTTCTCACACCCACGGGGAAGAGACGACACCATTCACGCGGAGCAATATCAATCTTATGAAAGACAAATGAAGGAGGATTTCTGATACTATCTTGCCACTAATTCATACTCTATATTGAGTGCAAATGGCATCTACTAATTCCGAAGCTACGCAAGAGGAAGAGGTCCAACTTCTTCCATTGGAATCAATAACAAAAGCAAGAGGCCATTGGTTTCTGGATGACCAACCAGTATTGGAACTCATTTTCATGGCGACCATCAAGATTATGGACAGGGATCACTACTTTCCCATCATGTCGCAAGATTTCAAGACTATTGTACAAGGATTACCGTGCATGACAGATGTCTGGACACAAGCAGGAATGGATGCATTTCTCAGATTACCTATTTATCTACCAGATTTCCAGAGGTGTATGCAAGTGATGAATACACTTCAGCCTGCATCAAATAAGATGTCAGTTCCTGAGGCACGAGTACTGGATAAAGTTGGCGCATGGAAAACCATTCAATTTACTCAGGAGCTAATTAACAGAGCTTTCAGATGGAATCAAGAAGGACACACTAATGTCAAAGATGAATGTCATGATCCTAAAAAGTGATCCTTTTTGGAAATCAATAGAACTGATATTGAAGAGGCTGTTCGCTTAGTGCACTAGCACTTTTGTTTTCCAAGCATGCATAGATATACAGCACCCCAAAAGATCGTGGTGCAACTGCTCTCACATGCTATGAGGCAAGTCGGAAATCAAGTAAATATGACTCCCTATGTTCAAGAACGTCTATTTGAAGCGAAGAAGAAGTGGAGTCAGAAAAAGTTCTTGAATGGTAGTTCGGCCTTGCCCCTACTTATTTATGAGGCACTGGATATGAAGAATTGCTTGCGTGTGATGCCAACCTCAACAGAGTTAGCCAAATATGCCAAGTCAGCAACTGTCCCAAAGAAAAACAGTCATCACAGTTGAAGAAGTAGGAACCAACTCAAAGACACCTATGAGAGGGACTAAATGCTAACCAAGTATCACGACACCATGACTGACAGTTGAACCTCGTTTGGTTTAGTCTTTGCCTTGTTTGCACTCTTTGGGAAGCACATTTGCATTGATCATCATTTGAATGCATGTCTTCATACACTCGGCTAGGTTTTGATGCTCATCTGATTGATAATTAAAGCGTGAATCCCCACTATATGCACTTGAGGGGGATTGAGGTATAGTCTCTTTCTCCACAAGTCCCTAAGTTGGTTCTTAGGTACACAATTTTCCTTGGGTTTCCATAACCTCATCTGTTGTATCCTCTTCCTCTTTAGTTCCTTGGGTTCCTGAAAAAATTATCTATAATTTGATTGGTTAAACCACACATAGCATAGGGTGATGAGCTTTGAGCTCTCCCCTTGCCTTGTCTACCTCCTTCACCACTTCTTCTTGAGCCCTTACCTCTACCTTCAAACTTGGCTTGAGAGGTACTTCCTTGATCATTTGACTTCTTACCTTTGCCTTTTTTATCCTTATTTTTATTCTTATCTGTATGTCTCCATTCTTCATAAGCTTTGACTCATATGTGAATAATTGTCCCATGAGTGTGTTGAAGTCAGTAATTTGCATGTCCATGTAGAGGTCCATCGTTGTGGTGAAGGCTTCCGATTTTTCATCATCTTTGATTCCATTGATGAATTATCTTACTATTTGGTCTTCATCAATGACTTCTCCAATGATTTCAAGCTTTTCTGCAATGTCCTTCATCTTGGTGACAAAATTAGTCACACTTTGCTTGGGTATATTCTTGATCATTGTATACTCCATACATAGTTGATTCTTTCTTGCCTTGGTGCTTGATGAGAAGGATGCTTCCAAAGCATTCCATGTCTCTTGTGATGACTTGCAATTTTTAATGTGAGGGCGTAAAAAATCAGAGATAGATAGAATGTATGACCTTGCCAAAGAATCCTTTGTGCACCATACACTCAACCTTTCCTACCCCTCTTGTGTTGGTTGGCCCTTTCTTCTAAATATTAACATCATCTCATCTCCAGATATGTAACCAAATAGGTTCCTTACTTATAGAGAGGCTTCCATCATAAGTGACTATGCTAAAAAATTATCTCTGTCCAATTTGTCAATAGATGAGAGGAATCCATCACCCATAGTGCTTAGAGTTTAGCTTTGCTCTGATAACGCTGTGAAGAGGTGATGGGATATAGATAGTTATGAGTAAGTGTTGGCAAAAAACTACTCAACATATGCCAAAAGGCAGATTTTTGAATGTCTAATATACTTATTTAGCTTCCAAAATATGCACAAAGCACCACTAAGTCCTTTGGAAAATCACTCTCAAATGATTGCATCAAAAGAGCTAAGTTTGTACTTCACAAGGCTTAGAAAACCTTTTATTTTGGGAAGCGAAGCTCTCAATAAAATGCTCAGAGCTCATGACCTGGTTCAAATTGACTAGAAAGATTTTGCACACATTCAATTATAGGTTCAAGATAACTAATGCAAGTTTTCATGAATTTAGCCTCACTATACAGGAGCAATAAGTATAACAAGTCTAGGGGGTCACCTTGACTTTCAAGGAAGAAGATGAAGTACACACACAGTCACATTCAAATGTTCATAACACAAGTTGCTTAGCAACAGATAACAAAACTTCATATATAAGCTCACAAGAGTCTATATAATTGATTGAAGCTAAATTTTGGAAATTGGATACTCAAACATAGAGAGATGAATCACACAAGATGACTCTATACCTCAAGATACTGCAGTAGTACACAAAGAATGAATACTCAAGATTTATGAATCATAATGTGTATTAATATTGCACATATGATACAAGGGAGATATGACAAATTACTTTTTCTTGATGTGAGTACAATGTATGCTCTAAACCTTAGCTTAAAACTCTCAAAAAAGCTCACTCTACCCCGTGACTAGAAGGGAGTCTATTCATACATGATTTTTGAATTTGAATCTTGATGATTCATCCACCTAAAAGTGAACCTAAACTTTAGGAGTGATTTGATTTTGAATCCCAAGTATAGTCGTGGGTTTTGGCTCCCTTCATCCACAAGATTCCTCTCTACTTTTAGCTTTTACATTTGACCAAGGTAAGTTCAAGGTATTTAACATTTGGACTCTTACAAACATGGGTTCATATGAATACATCGGTGTGAGATGATTAATGAGAGTAATCCAAGAACTTGAACAGATCTCTTAGGCTTGCTTCTTGCACCAACACAGAAGTCATGCATATATAGGATAATGATGAGGTGTGGCCTTCATCGGATGATTAGACATGGGTGGACACCACTTGTGTAATCTCCATATGCTAACAAATGTGAATGATTTCTAAGTTTGATAGTGAATATTCCATGGAATATTCCCTTTATCATCATGTCTGGCGCATTGCCCCTCGGACCCCCACTAGGTTAACTTCTAGCCCCTTGCCCCCCCACCCAAGAGGACGAGTAGTCACTTGAGGCCCCCCAATTGGGGCTCCTCACCACTACCTTGAACTCCACAACTGGGGACCATGGTAATTCCCTTTCCTACAATACGTTAGATGGTCCAATTTGACCTTTATCCAACATGCAAGTTAGGATTCCTATCAATTGGGTAAGGCACGATTGGCTTCTCCTCATAATGGGGGTCTTAAAAGATGTGCATTACAATATAAAATCATGAGGAGTAGACATTGATCATATAGTAAGAACCCCCCTCACTATTTACTACATGATAAATCAAGTGGGCCTAGGACATATGCCAATTTGTTGAAGATGCTTGTTGAGCTACTCTTTCCCGAGTGCTTTTGTGAATATATCAACACAATTCACCTTTGTTGAACAATATTCAAGATCCATAACTTTGTCTTGTATTAGCTCACAAACATAATGATATTGTACTTTTGTATGCTTGGTCCAAGCATGAAATATTGGATTCTTTGCAATGGCCATACAAGCTTGATTATCACATTTAATTATAGTCACCATCCATACTAGATTTCCTTACAAGAGGCAAAGCAAGAGAATCACAATCTCCACTTGAGTCTGAATCATGATACCCTTGAAGCATATCACCTATGGTATAAAGAATACCAAAATCCAAGGGTCTTGCAATGTGTCTTAGAATTTGCATGCTTGGATTCCAATGGCTCTCTTTTGGTTTGTTAGAGAACGTGCTCAATACTCCAAACAACATAAAAAATATGTGGCCTAGTGGTTCACAAAAAGATAAGCCTCCCAATAAGCTTTTTATACTGCTTAGGATCTACTTTTGGTGTATGATGTCCTGTGTTGAAAGTTTAAGCTTTGGCTCCATAGGTATGCTACTAGCTTTGCAATCCATCGTCCAAAACTTTAAATGGTTTTTGTAGCATATTTCTCTTGTGATATGAAAATCCCATCATCCTTTTGCCATACTTATATGCCAAGACAATAATGGAGTAGCCCAAGATCTGTCATCTCAAACTCAATGCTCAAGCTAGCACGATTTCTTTTAATTTGCATGATCTCTTGTAATGATCAAATCATCTACATATAAGATGAAAATCACTAGTCGAATACCTTTTCTCATAACATAAAAATTTGAATTGAAGTACTTCTTTGAGAGTGTAGGTTTTGGAAAAAAATGTCAATTCATTGGTACCAAGCTCTTTTAGCCTGCTTAAGATCATATAATGCCTTCTTAGGTCTATAAATCTTGTGTTCTAAATGAGATACCTCAAGAATTTGTGGTTGAAGTATACCTCCTCTGTGAGGTATCCATTCAAATGATTTTACATCCGTCTGAAATAAATGCCATCTTTTATATGTAACAACTGCAAGTACCATGTGAATTGTAGTCATTTGAGTTGTTGCCAAATGTCTCTTGGACATCAAATCCCTCCACTCATAAGAATCCTTGTGCAACAAGCCAAGCTTCGTACTTCTCAAAAATATCATCTACTTGTATTTCACTTTCCAAATCCACTTGGTTCCAAATACCTTTTTCTTTGGTTGTAAATCAACCAATTCCCAAGAGTCATTATTTAGTATGCTATCATACTCAGCCTTCATTGCTACTCTCCACTTGGGGTCTTTGAGGGCTTCATCTAGAGTTGTTGCTTTTATTGATCCCATAATTTCAGCCATAAGAGCCATATTGATGATATAGTGCAAGTCTCTTTGTTGCTCCTTGTTGGTAGCAGCCAGGGTAGTCAAGGCATTATGAGACAGGGAAGCCACCAAAGGGAGTCAGAACAAGGGAGAGCCAAGCAGGATTAAACATGCAAAGTAGTCAAGGCAGATCTGACAAGTAAGCCATATAATTTCTCATGAAGAAATATCTCCCAAACAGTGATTTTAGTCACTTCACACCATTGTAAATACCATTTTCCATTATTTCTACTCCATTTTTTGCAAGCCGAGGAGTTCTTGAACTTGAGGACTAATTAGAAGTATCTATGTAACAAATTTTCATAATTTTTAGAGCTCATTTGAGCCTCCAAAATAGCATAGAAACCTAATTTTTAACGAGGCTGGACACTAGATCTGAACAGGGCCAAAACCTAGTCAAAAACTATAAAAAGAGCTAGAGAGCTCATTTTTGAGGTTAGCTTGTTAGAGTTTTGAGCTATTGTAAGAGGCTTTTTGAGTAATAGAAAGAACTCCATTGTTCATCTCTTTGTTCTTGCCTTGTGTGCGGGTGTGTGTGTATGTGTGTGAATGCTTGTGTGCTTCTCACTCATGCACTTGCACCTTCACTTGCTCACAGTCGTCATACTAGTCCTCACATGTCCACGGATTGACATGAGGTGGATCTCCTCATGTTGGTACTTTCCATTGTGCTAGGACGAGCGTGTGATGGTAAGACGTAGAGTTTTCATATGTAATTCCTCTATTCTCATTTTCTCTTTCTTACTTCACCATCATCATCCTCACCATCTCCCACCTCCATCTCCATCCTCGCTGAATTTTCAGTTTTTTGGTCATATCACCTTCCCCACCTCATTTCCCTCATTTCACTTGTGAGAGAGAGCAATAGAGCAAATTTGCATGTGTTGTTTTTGCATGTTTCTTGGGCGTCCCTATAGGTACAAGCATCCATAGCATCTACAACAACTCCAACAGGTACAGAAAATGTTTACACAGGTCCCGGGGCATTGATCTTTGTCAATCCCGATTGACAAAAAAATCGATCAATGTAAAATTGAGTGCTGAGTGCACCACTATAGAGTAGAAGACTTGCACAACACAAATCCATAAAAACTTCTAAAAAATTTGCAAAATTTCTGTCCATCATGATTGACACCATCAATCATGTTTGAAAATGTCCATTGTGATGGACTACTTGTCCATCGCGATCGATAGACCTCAACGGACACCTCTATCCATTGCGACAGATAGTATCCATCATGACAGAGACCCCTATCCATATGATCGACACAAAAATTGTGATTGACAGTGAGATTTGGCAAAAATCTAGTCCGTCGCGATGCATAGAGGCCCGATTGACACAAGGTAACACAAAAATCTGGGAAAAATCAATCAATCACGATTGACAGCCCACGCCAGTCCGCCTGTGGATCATGATTGATACATGTCCATCACAACAGATAGGTGTCCATCATGATGGACACCCCTGTTCATCGCGACTGATAGAAAAACTGTGATTGGCACTCCAATTCAATGAGAGACTCATCCATCATGACTTAGAGGTCCTTGATTGATAGGTATTCACAACAAAACCCAAAGAAATTAGTCCATCGTGACAAATACCATCAATAGCGACTGACACCATCCATCACGATTGACACCCATCAATCACGATTGACACTTGTCCATCGTGATTGATAGGCCATGACAAACAGCTCTATCCATCGTAATTGATAGCCCTATCAATCACGATTGACTGGCTAATTCGACTAATTTTTAGGGTTTTTTAATTTGAAAATTTTGGCTAATTTTGGTTACGAGACAATCTATATACCAAGAACATGAATACGAGACGATACTTAATTGGTTACAAGACAATCTATATATCAAGAACATGAATCAAACTCTAAGGATTTGCGGGATGTAGAATCTTCTCAACAAAAAATTATAAGGTGAACTAGAGAGAAGAAAAAAACCAAAAAGGTATGGCTATCTACGAGGAAGCAAAGAAGAAGCCTAATTGGATGAATGCCATGGAGGAAGAGATTGATGCCTTACAGAAAAATCAAACTTAGGAATCGGTTCCCAAGACTCCATCTATGAAGATCATAGGTTCAAGATGTATATACAAGGTAAAGACAAATTTTGGTGGGTATATAAATAGGTAAAAATCAAGGCTTGTGGCCAAAGGGTATGCACAAACACAAGGAATTGATTATGAAGAAACTTTCTCACTAGTTACAAAGATTCTAACCATTAGAGTGCTTATGAGTGTTGTTGCTTCCAAGAATTGGAAGATATACCAAATGGATGTAAAAAAATGTTTTTCTAAATGGATGGATATCTGAATAGGTATGCATGACTCAACCTGTTGGTTTTGAAGACTCATCATGTCCTCGGTATGTGTGAATGTTAAGAAAGGCTTTTTATGGTTTGAAGCAAGCCTGTAGGGCTTGGAATCATAGACTTGTTACCTATTTGTAGGATAGAGGATTCAATGTGAGCAAAGAAGATCCTTCCCTCTTCATCAAGAGGAATCAATTTGAAGTCATTTACCTATGTGTATATGTTGATGATATCATAATTACAAGTAATGATGCTAAAGGAATAAGGAAGATCAAGCTTCAAATGAAAGAGGAATTCAAAATCAATAGAACTTGAGCAAAGCTCTTAGGATTTCATCTTGCACCAACAACTCCCCCTCAAGCCTAACAAGCTTGAGTATTCAATCCTTTATTATCTCTTGCAAGCCAATAATTTATTTGAACTTATTCAACTTGACTCCATCCAATGCCTTTGTCATCATATCTACATATTGTTGAGTTGATACATAAGATAATTGAATCTCATTGCTAATCTTTTCCCTAACATAATGATAGTGTACTTCTATGTAGTCTTGGTATGATAGATTGGGTTGGCAACAAGAGTAATAAACTAATATTATCCCCAAAGATATGAGGGATAGATTACTTAAGACCCAAATCAAAGTATAGGGTATTAATCTGTTGGAGTTAGACGTCTGCGGAAGCACGCGAACAGCACAAGGAAGAAGAAGAAGCTTGGAGCACAACACACAAGACTGAATGTATTACTAGAGAATGTACAAAGATAAGTAGCCCATTAGGGCAATAGGCGTATATACAAGCCGGGGGAAAAAAACCTCCTAAAGAGGGAAAAAAGTGCCCCGGCGGTCCTAGAGTGTTCACACACATCACTACCTAAATATATCAACAAATCCCCCTTGGGAGTGATGCGGTGAACAAGGAGCTGGCACTCATGTATAAGGAAGTGCCGAGCTATGTGGAAATCACTCCACAAAAGGAAGTAAGCCCAAAGCTTTGCGGAAAGCTTCAAACTTCTCCCTAGGCAGAGCCTTCGTGAAAAGGTCTGCAATGTTCTCCTGCCAAGCTGATCTCCCCAGCAGAGAACCTCTCCCTGACATAGTGATAATGCACCTCAATGTGCTTAGTGCGAGCATGGAACACAGGGTTCCTCGCAACTGCCAATGCGCTCTGACTGTCAGTGAAGATGGTGGTGGCAGAAGACTGGCCAACACCCAAATCAGCCATAAGGCGTCTGAGCCACACACACTCAACAGTTGCTGTGAAAGCTGCCCTATACTCAGCCTCACAACTAGAAGTGGCCACAGTAGGCTGCTTCTTGCTCAACCAAGATATACATGAGCTACCAAGCATGAAGCAAAAACCACTGGTGGACACACGAGTGTCATAGCAACCAGCCCAATCTGAGTCAGAAAAAGCATGCAAATCTGGCGGTAGTGATCCCCCCTTGGGATAAAACAACCCAAGTAGCCGAGTACCACTCAAGTAGCGAAAGATGCGCTTAACCGCTTTCCAATGCGTGACTCTTGGGCAATGCATAAACCTGCTCATCTGTGAGACAGCAAACTGAATATCTGGCCGAGTAATGCATAAGTAAATCAAGCATCCAACAGCCTACTGATAGAGAACAGCATCAAATGCATCTCCAGCATCATGAAGACTCAATCGTAAACCTGTCTCCATAGGAGTGGCAATAGGCTTACAGTCTTCAAGGCCAAAACGCTGCAATAATGTGTCAATATATTTCGTTTGACACAAAGCCATTCCACCATCAACTTGCATAAACTGAATGCCCAAATAGTGATGCAAATGCCCCAAATCAGACATCTCAAATGAGGCATGCAAATCAACCTTGAAATCAGCAATATGCTTCTCAAGAGGACCAGTGAGCAGCATGTCGTCTACATAGACAACAATGATCAGAAGCACATCATTAGCACGCTTAACATATAAGGTGCTTTCAGTTGGACTGTTCTCAAAACCATGTGCAATCAGATAGGCATGTATTTTCTCATACCAAGCACGTGGTGCTTGCTTTAAACCATATAACGCCTTCTTTAACCTGCACACCTGGTTTTCATGCCCTTTCTGCACAAAGCCACGGGGCTGAAAAACATACACTTCTTCATGCAAGTCACCATTCAGAAATGCTGTTTTAATGTGCAACTGATGTACATTCCAACCATGATGGGCTGCAAGTGCACAAATGCTCCGAACAGTAGTCATATGGCATGTAGGTGCAAAGGTCTCATCAAAATCAATGCCTCTTTCCTACGCATAACAAGCCTAGCCTTATACCTGTCAACTGTACCATCAGGTTTACGCTTCAGCTTGTATACCCACTTAGTGCCAATGGCCTTCTTGCCAGGAGGCAAGTCACATAAAGACCATGTACCATTCTTCATTATAGCATCATATTCAGATTGCATAGCAGCCATCCAATTTTTTGAATTTTGTGCTTCATTAAAAGAAACAGGCTCATTCTCATCACAGAGACTAGATGCAGCCATAGCATAGCAATCTGATGCAAAGGAGGTACTATGAGAGCCTGAACGAGTACGATATGACAAAGGTGCATCTAATTTGCTGTCACGCAAAGTCTGCACCAGCCATTTTGGCATAGTTTTTGCCTGTTCAATATCAGCTCTCTCATCAACAAGTGCATCATGTAAATCTGCATCAGAAATGGAATGATCTGCATCATTATATGGAACCTGCAAAGGCTGAGAAGTTGCCTCATTAGGACCAGTGCTAGCCTGTCCACCTGTAAAAAGAGGCATCAAAGTATCATACATGTCTTTGGAGCTAACAGATGTCTCCTTAGTACATGAAAGCAATGGCTGAATAGCATCTTCCACAAAGACAACATCACGGCTAACCAGAATGCGTTTAGTCTGTGGATGATACAGACGATAGCCTTTACTTTCAGAACTGTACCCAACAAAAATCCATTTTACTACCTTATCATCCAATTTTCTGCGATGTTGTTCAGGCACTAATGCATATGCCAAACAACCAAAAACACGCAGATGAGCAACAGATGGCTTGCGGTCATGCCAAGCCTCATATGGAGTGATAGACTTCAACGCTTTGGTGGGACACCTGTTCAGTACATATGCTGCACACATGACAGCCTCAAGCCAGAAACTATGTGGTAAAGCCTGACTTTTGACCATGCACCTCGCCATCTCCATGAGTGACCTGTTCTTTCGTTCAGGAACTCCATTCTGTTGAGGTGTATACGGCACTGTACACTGGTGTTTTATCCCACGTTCAGCCAGAAATGCATTAAAATCTGAAGACATATATTCCCCCCCTCGATCAGAACGGAGGGTGCCCATTTTACATGCTGACAGATTTTCAGCCAAAACCAAAAACTGTTTGAAGCACATGAACACTTCGGACTTTGCTTTGAGTGGATATACCCATGCATGCCTGGAAAAATCATCAATGAAAGTCACGAAGTAAAGGTAATTTCCAAAAGAGGGTGTCTGCATAGGACCACAGACATCACTATGTACAAGCTGCAATTTCTGCATAGCCCGAACTGAACCATCTTTTGGAAAGGAAGAACGCTGCATTTTGCCCAAAATACAGCCTTCACAAACATGTTTTCCAGGTGCCTCAAGTTTGGGCAAAGAGGACACCATTTCAGATTTCTGCAGCCATAACAAACTAGCAAAATTCAGATGACCAAAGCGTGCATGCCAAAGCTTTGCATCTGACATAGCCTGAGAATCATGAACTGCACATGCCGAATCATTCACAGATCTTTCATAGTCTATGAGCTTATACAGCCCACGACATAAAATGCCAGAAGCAATAATCGACATCGCCATTTGAGAGATCATGGACTGTACACCTGTCATCAACGAATTTCACAACCAAGCCAATCTTGGCTAATGCAGAAACTGATAACAGGTTCTTTTTTATCCCTGGCACAAATAAAGCATCTGACAAAGTGAAAGAACTACCATCAGCAGTAGTCAGAATGATCTTACCAACTCCCATAACAGGATAAGAGGAGTTATTGGCGCATGTGACAGTATTCCCTGTAGGGGCAGGCTCGAGTGAAGAGAAGAAACTGCGCTACGAGGTAATATGTTTGGTCGCCCCACTGTCAAAGTACCAAACATCTGAGTCTACTGCAGACATGCACTGATCATGAGAAGATGGGTCAAAACTGCAAACAGTAGTAAACGCCCATTCTTCTTCCTGCACAAGATTTGCAGACTCTGTTTTTGGTGTAGAGGCCTCTGCAACAACCATTCCAGCCTCTTTCTTCTTTGCCTCTTTAGCAGCCAGTTTTGGACAGTTCTTTATAATATGATCATTTCCCTTACAGTACTTGCAGAACAATTTCTGCTTTTCTGATTTCTTCTCATCTTTATCCTGGTTCTTCGATTGTGCAGCATTTGCAGATTTCTGCTTACTAGTAGAAGAGCTCCATTTTCCTTTGCCCTTCTGACTAGCCAGGAAAGCTTGATCTGCAACACGCATAATGGACCTGTTCTGCCTGGGTTGATCTTCCTGCAACAGAACAGAGACTAATTCCTCAAATGACAAGGCATTCGGATTGCCTTTCATCATCAATCGAAGAGTAGAGGCAAAACTCTGATATGAATCAGGAAGGCCATTCAGAACGGTCTGCACAAGTGAGCTATCTGGTATAACCTCATCAGCAGAAATCAATCGTTCCTTCAGGTCTTTGATCTTTGTAAGAAAATTGTCCATCGAATCACCTTCATTCATGTGCTCACTCTCCAACTGTTTTCGGAGGTAAGCAACACGAGCCTCATTCCTAGCCTGGTACAAAGTGGTAAGTGTATCCCAAGCATCCTTTGCTGTTCTGCAAGAGCGAATGTGAGGAATAATGGCACGTTTGACAGACAAAGCTATCAATGCATGTGCCTGAGCATCTCTGCCATCCCAACGAATCTGCTCTGCAGTAGGTGCAACAGAAACAGCAGCACGAACAGGAATCTGCGGAATATCATCTTCGACACCATCTTCATCAGCTCCAACACCTGTATTTGCAGTACCTGTCGTTATAGGTGTAACAGGACGTCTTTCAACACCTTGCACAATGTTCCACAATCATTTTGCAACCAGTACATGTCGCATCATATAAGCCCATAATGGGTAGTTGGTACCATCCAACTTATCCTCAACAGCCAACATACGGAATACATCACTGCTTTCAGCCATGGCCGGTGACTAAAATACCTTGATGCAGAAAATTGACTGTATCTCAAAAAGTTGAACAGAACTGCCCAGACGAGTTCTGCTAGACCTGTAGCAGACTTCGAGACACTTAAACGGGCGAACAGAAACTGGTATATACCTTTGGCACAAAAGGACGAAATAGCCTGCACAAGCACTGCGATAGTGCGTTCGGAGGCCGAAACGAGCTCAGATCGCGATTTCGGCACCACATAGCGAAGTTGTTTTGATCTCGAAAACACCCTGAGTATGCTCACCAAATTTTGTGCGAATCTGAGACTGCAAACGGGGGAGTGTCGACGGCGCCCTAGAAGAAGCAACGACCTGCTCTGATACCAATTGTTGGAGTTAGACGTCTGCGGAAGCACGCGAACAGCACAAGGAAGAAGAAGAAGCTTGGAGCACAACACACAAGACTGAATGTATTACTAGAGAATGTACAAAGATAAGTAGCCCATTAGGGCAATAGGTGTATATACAAGCCGGGGGAAAAAAACCTCCTAAAGAGGGAAAAAAGTGCCCCGGCGGTCCTAGAGTGTTCACACACATCACTACCTAAATATATCAACATAATCCACATTGCTTCTTGAGTTGCATTAGGAATTCATGTATATTCAACTTCAATTGATGAGAGTGCAATAGTGGTTTGCTTCTTAGAGGACCATGAAATGAATTTTGTGCCTACAAAAGTGAGGTACCTAGATGTGTTTCTCTTATCATCTTTGGAGCTTGCCCAGTCTGCATCATAGAATAACTTGATGTTTATATCAGATATAGAATGATAGTACAAATCTTCATTGATGATTCCCTTCTCATATTTGAGTATTCTTTTGGTTGCTTCCATGTGAGATTTCCTTGGAGTATGCATAAAATGACTAAAGACACTTACTCCACAGAAAATGTTAACCCTTGTCAAGGTAGCATAGTTCAAGCTACCAACTAGACTATGATAACTAGTTATATCCTCTATTTGTTCTCCACAAAAATAACCTAAAGGAAAGAACTTAAGTCTGACGGAATGAGAACTCAAAAGTACAACGGAAAGTGGACTCCTGACGCATACATTGAGACAAGATAAGGATCTAAAGGAATTAAAAACGAAACAAGCAATTAAGAACAAAGAAACTTTGATGATCAGAGTGTGTATTGAGTGATTCAGGAAGTAAATTCATGAACCTTAGATCAGGCAAGCATATAGGTAAGTCTAATGGACGAAGCCTTAGGTCATCAGAAGCAAGTTTAGGAACTACTGCACGCTTGTGGGCTCAACAATTTAATAGTTAGGTGCTCGTATCTATGAGGATGGTTTGCAAAGATCAGTTGTGTAGTTGCACAACCCTGACCAACCCATTGGATTGGAACGTCCAGTGGTGAAATTCGAGAGAGATGTATACATAGACAAAGAAGGAACAATGTACATAATAAGTACATAATAAGTACATAATAAGTACTCAACCAACCACTTAGGTGCTCGTATCTATGAGGATGGTTTGCGAAGATCAGTTGTGCAGTTGCACAACCCTGACCAACCCATTGGATTGGAACGTCCAGTGGCGAAATTCGAGAGAGATGCATACATAGACAAAGAAGGAACAATGTACATAATAAGTACTCAACCAAATCAGACCAATTATTTTGGTGTACTTCATCTCGATACAAAAGCAAGAACCCAAGGAAAATAACCACTAGGAGACGAACCTAGGACACCTAGAGGGAAATTTGTACTGACAAGAGTACTAAACCCGAAATGGATCCCTCAGGACAATAGAAGCATAGAATTGTTTCTAAATAGGGAAATGATGAAGTGTTTTTGAGGTACCAAATGGAACAACCTAATGAGGTAGGATCCGTCACGATTTACGAATTCAAGGACCCAGATACACCCAGAAAGGTTGTGTACATGGATGATACTTCAAAACCAATATTTGTAGTTCCGGACCATGCAAGACTTGTCTACACATGGAGAGGCGAATTAGTATTCCCCCCATCATGAAAAAATGTAAACACTAGCCATGAGGGTGGTGGGACATCCTCAGCCCATGCTACTCAAAGAGAAAAGAACAAAGAGAGACCAGAAGTAAGTTTCACTCATCCCATAGGGAGAGATAGAACAACCATGGATACTGATAGATTGGAAAGACAAAGGGAACCAAGAGTACTAGGTGGTAGAGATGGCTTTCGTCTACCTAGACCATGTGAACACCCCAAGATACTAAGACCCACTCAATTAGTAAAGTCAATGAGAAATTACTTTGACGGAATTTAAGTAAGTGCTACTAGCTGAGCAGGTAGAAGACATGTTCATGCAATACAATGCATTTGGACTAACATTAAAGAACACGACTTTAACTTGGTTCCAACCATTGAAACAAAGGAAATTTAGGGATATTCATCACTTGTTAGATTCATTCATCACGGAATCCTCTAAAAGTGGAATCAAACATGATATTTCTTAGTTAATTCACAGCTTCAAACAGACCCCACAAGAAACGTTCAGACTGCCAGGATGTAGGTTTAGACAATATGTTGAGAGATGTCTGATGCAAGAACTACCCTCATAGGCCAAGCAAGTGTCGTTGTTTTGAGATGGCCTCTTGAGCTCTAAACTACGCTCCAATGTGTACTTAAAGGAGCCTAGAACACTAAAGAAATGTGTAATAATATGTATAGACATTGAGGAACATTTGGGAGATGAATTGGAACTTTTGAAAGTCTATAAAGACTCAGATAGCTCATCTCAATCATCCTCAAAACTTTCCAGCTCGCTAGAAGACGTAGCAGAAAAAGTGGCCCAAAAACTTAGAGTTTCTAGTAAACAGATGCCTAGTTTAAGAACAAACAAGTGCTATTACACGTGTGGTGGTGATCATATGGCAAATGTGTGTCCCAATGTAACACAACTGCAAGCCAACCCTAGTGGCCAATACTGTACGATTGAGAGACGATACACAAATCACACGGCTCAGGATTGCCCATATAACAAACAAGTAGTACGATAGAACTACCTGCAAGCATACCCCCAACTAGGTAGATATCAAGGTCATACAATGCTCAGCCTCATTACTATAGGCCTCCACAGAACTATCCTTATCAGACTCAACAAAGACCACAACCTATTTTAGCTCAGCAGTCACCCCCGCCAGCGAATGTCATCTCAGTCAAATACGCTACTGCAGAAGAGAACCTCAATAGGGCTTTAGTGCCTTCTTCACCCCTAATCAGTGAAAGTGACCCTAATTCTAATAGTTTTGACTCTATCCATGTAGGTAGCCCATCTGCATATTATACAGAGTCACCAAAACATGTGGAAACATATCAATATGATAGTCCACCATTGGAACCCAATTGGAAGCCCATCTATGCCAATGTCATGTACACAAACCCTAATCCATGACCCCAGCTCAGACAATAGAGACCACATGGCCCTAAAGGACCATGTTTTAGGTGTCAAGGAGATCATTTCATAAAGGATTGCCCACATCCTCTGATAGCGGGACAGTCCCAATACTATAACATACAAGGTTTTTGTGCCGAGTGTGGTAAAGAGCATGTCATCAGAGATTGTCCTAGGAACCCTGCTAATGCCTCAAAAGTGACACCCATTAACGTGATAGGTATTGTGCATAACTCAGATGGATCCAACCCTACATACGTGCCTATTCAAGCTATAACAAGAGCCCAGGAACTCTTACGGAATCAACAGCTTAATCCTAAAAAAGTAGCCAAAACTAGTGAAGTTGGAGAGCCGAGTAATAAAAAGACAAAATCTTGGAAAGATTCTAGAGAAAGAATTAAGAAAAAGTGGAGTAAAAAGATAATTGAGTTGGAAGGAATTCTAAAGGAATCTAGAGCCAAAATCCTAGAACTGACTTCTCAAGAATCTTATCAAGAGAACCTAGCTCAGAGATCAGGATCAGTTCTAACTCAACCCATACCAGAAGATCTAGACATGATGTTTTGTGCATATCAGGGGAGATTAAAAGAAGGAACCTAGGTAGCTGAATTGAGTAAGAACTATCCGAGAGCAAACTTAGAAATTGAGAGGACTAAACTTTGCATGAAGATGGTAGAATTAGCATAAGCTATGTTCGAAGCCTCTCGTTATATTAATTGGACAACATGGCAAAACCGGAATTACACTTTCAAGGACTACTGGAGAGGTTAGAATACTTGATCAATAGAAACGAGAAGAAAAATTGCAAGGGAACCCTAATGTCTCTAAGACACTCGAAAGGAATGCACCATCCCTCTCTCAAGTACCAAATACAGAGGTTGAAGAATGTTGGAACATCAAGCTTACACTATGCTTGAGGTGAATTTGATCTACATCAAAGGCTATCGCGTCGAAAGAATATCCGTTGGAGAATTCTTTTTCATATGCTCATTTATTGTATTTTTTGAGAATATTTTGATGGCTCATTTACCGTTGTAAAAGCCTTGAGTTGTACACATGTAAAGGTACAAATATAGGGCCAAAATCCCACGAAATTTTGGTGGTTGAAGTTGCATTCAATCAAGCAATCAATCACCTAAAAGTAGATCAATCAAGATCTTCACTTTTCCTAGATTGTAGGGAAGTGAATTGAGTCCCTCCAACAACCATTCCCACCTTCATTTGAATTCAAATTCAAGTTGTAAAAGTCGTGGAACACTCCTAGAGGCTATATAAGGAGTTGAAATCACTTGTACATTACATAGAAGCAATATACATACACTTGTGACCATCATTGTCTTGCTCCTTCAATTTTCTGCATCATCTTCTTCGCCAACAGTAATCTTGCAGAGGCTGCTGCTCTCTCCTCAGAGCTCCAAATTGAGTGCAAGAGGACTCATTGGAAAGGTATCAGTGTCTAGTTTATGCCTGTAAATTTTCAAAGCATTTGGTTCAGCAGATTTGGAGAAATCTTAGTTTTTCTGCCTCGGGGTCAATCTCTGCATATTCCTGAAAAATAGGAAGTACCACCGGTGAATGTCGCATTCATTCCTATAGCATATTTTGCTTATTCCTTATACTTTTGTGCATTTTATACACTCAACCCTATGTGTATCACTCCCATAAAAGGATTTTTTCTAATTGTAATCACGCTGGTCGCTATGGGCATTTGAAGTTCATTGTCTCTTCCATAGATAGTAAGTTTTTTTGAGCTAGTCGACCAGCAAACCTATCTGTTTTGTATCGACTCATTCTCCTTGATGCTCCAAGGTACATAGTGTGTTTCTTTGCACTTATAGCATGCCTATAAGGTCTATTTGAGTCTCCAAAAGCTCAAGGGCTGGTCTTGTGCCGGTTGGCTTGACCAAACTTCATCGCTTCGAAACGCACTTTTCTACCTTCGACAAGCTTCTCCAAGTTCTTTCAAAGACAACCTGTCTTCCATACACAAATATTCACACAAACTTTTAAGAGAAATCCAAGAAGAGAAGTGGAGAAAAGAGCAAGAAACCCATCCTCCTATTCAAGAAATAGACGACTTGCAGGAACAATTTCCCCAAGACATCTGCTCTATCTATGATGATGTCGAGGAAGAGCAACTGAGTGAACAAACAGATTTTGAATCCAATTCTTTGCAAGAATTACCTCAGTTCACAGGACCTTGGGAGGCAAAGTCTATTAGCATGAGAGCACCCACTATAATAGTGAGGAATGAAGAATCAGTAATCCCTAGAAACTCAAAAGTAATCAAGAACACTAAAGAACAGTGCCATCTCACTCTAGAGGAGTTGTTAAAGATTAAACCAGAATTGTGGAAGCACGAAGCAAACCAATTCCCTGAGCTTGCTATTGCTCCCTCTCAGATAGGATCACACAAGAAGGTACCAGAGATACCCATAGAAGGAATTGGAGATGTGAGTGAGGGAGAGGAAGGTAACACTTATCTTCCAATAACCCACAAGGTCTACACCACCAAAGCCATCTTAGATTCAGGAGCCGTAGTAGCCATCGCTACCACTGCTTTATGGAAATGTTGGGGTAAGCCAGCACTAAGACCCACGAGGATGAAGCTACAAATGGCTGAAGGACATATAGAAAAACCATTAGGCTTACTTGAAGGCATATCTCTCACTACTTGTAGTGTGGAGTTTGAACATACTTTCGCTATTTGTGATTTTGGGAACCAATTCTTTGTACTTGCAACATTTAGGTGTGACTACTAAAGTAAATCTTAAGGACTATTCCCATCGAGATGTACCCCCAATCCAAGGGAACACCATCCATAGGACACAGGGAGAAACAGAGTCTATACACTCATTGGAATCAGACCCCTCATGGTTGCACGAGGATACTCATCTATGGATGTGTAAGGTAGCAAAACAAGAGGGAGAACGATTAGAGGCCAGGACCTTAGGCTCAGAATGACATCCACGAATTCTTCATGACCCAGCTTATGCACCTATAGTATTTCCAGATGAGGAATTCGAGCCTCATGGTTGGATAGAAATCTTAGCTACAATGGCCATAGCGGTGAATGAAGAACAATGGACCCCTCATTGTGATGAAGACAGATATGACATTTCCCTCTTTATGATTGAACCTCTTGAGGAAGACTTTATCCTAGAAGAATGCACGGAAGTGACCCAAGAACTGGACGAGAGTGGTGATGAGGATCTAGAATCCATCATCATGGAACCCCAACAGAAGAGGAATATCTTTATTCTGTAGAAGCCAAAACCCCTGAAGAGGACAAGGAAAATCAAATGGAACGACATGAGTCACTCACAAAATGTACAGAGAATATGCAAAAGAAGAGAAAGAAATCACCTAAGATAGAAGAAGAAGAAGAACCTCCCATGGAAGTGCCCCGAGAATTTCAAGAAGTATGAAATAGAAGATAGACGAATCATGGTATGAATGCCTATAAGAAAAGCCGACGTTGGAGAAGTATATGATAATCGAGAGAAAACCAAAAAAATCATAGTTACCATAGAAGAAGGAGAAGAAAAATGCACATATATAGGGCATGATTTGACGAATGAAGAAGAAGAAGAGTTAATCGCCCTATTACGAGAATATAGAGATGTGTTCTCTTGGAGTTACAAAGATTTGAAAGGAATAGACCCAGATATATGCTCCCATAGAATTCCTATGACTCCAGATGCAAAGCCTACGAAACAAAAATCATACATGTACAATGATAACTACGCTGCTAAGAGTAAAGAAGAAATAGATCATTCGATAGAAGCATGATTCATTTACGAAATTGAGCATACAGAATGGGTATCCCCCATTGTGGTTGTGCCCAAGAAGAATTGGAAATTGCACGTGTGTATTAACCTTAAAAAAGTTCATGCTGCCACTATTACAGACAATTATCCTCTTCCTATCACGAAACACTTATTGGAAAGAGTTGCAGGCAAGGAAGTTTACAGCTTTCTTGATGGTTTCTGAGGCTATAATCAAGTAGCCATTGCTCCTCAAGATCAACATAAGACAACTTTTGCCATAGAATGGGGCATATTTGCATTTCGTGTGATGCCCTTTGGGTTGACAAATGCACCCACCACTTTCCAACGATTGATGTGTCATGTTTTTAAGGAGTTCTTACGCAAGAATTTGGAAGTTTACGTCAATGATATATGTAATCATTCGAATATGAGCCAGCCACATATCCCATAATTAAGGCAAGTATTTGACAAATGTCGAGAATATCAAGTTTTTTTGAACCCAGAAAAGTGTGTTTTCATGGTCAGGAAAGGCAAAATTCTAGGATACATTGTGTAAAGAATGGAATTTCTACGGATGAGGAAAAAGTGAAAGTAATTGCAGACCTACCAAGGCCAAAGAACGTAGAAGAAGTATAGGCTTTCATGGGCCATTGTGGATACTATCAATGATTTATACACATGTATGTTATCATAGTCAGGCCTCTGTACTCTCTTTTGACCAAGTTCCACTGGACGAATGAGTGTGAAAATTCATTCAATGAACTTAAATGATGCTTGTGCTCAGCACCAATATTAACAACCCCTGATTGGAGCAAGCCATTCCATGTACATGTGGATGCATCCAGCTACACCATAGGATGTATCATGTGTGTTGGCACAACCTACGAATGAAGGTAATGCAGATCTCCTCATAGCTTATGCGAGTAGAAAGTTGAATGCAGTAGAAAGAAACTATCCCACTACGGAGCGAGAAGGATTAGGAATTATCTACGCAGTAAAGAAATTCAAGCATTATTTGTTGGCAAATAAGTTCAAGTTCTTCACGGATCATCAAGCATTATTGTACTTAGTCAATAAGCCTTGTAATACCAGACGATTGATATGTTGGTTTCTATTACTCATGGAGTATGACTTTGAAATAGTAGTCAAGAAAGTGAAGTCCCACCTTAGAGCCGACCATCTCTCAAGACTAACCACGGGAGAAGCTCGTCAAGAAATAGCAGATGAACTACCCGATGCACATTTGTTTAACCTCGAAATAGTACCTAAATGGGCTAAGCCGATTGTCCATATTCTCACATTTGGACCCAAGAATCCTAGGATAAGGATCAAAGAAGGAGAAATCACCAAGTCAAAAAGTTATCAAATAATAGCAGGAAGTTTATATAAACAGGATAATCAGAAGATTCTTGCTTGTTGTGTAGACGAATCAAAATATGTGAATTCGTTACAATTAGCACATGTAGGTACATTAAAGCAACATCATTCAAAACATTGTACATTGCAGACTCTGCATAGACTAGGAGTATATTGGCCTTCTATGGAAGCAGATGTCTATAAGCTATGTAAACAATGTCCTTTTTGTTGTGACAGACCACTGGTAGAACATGCCACATTATATCACATGTCTCTCACACCAGAATGGAGTGAACCTTTAGTGACATACTTGAGGATGAAAAAATTCCCTCAAGGAATGACTTTAGCAAGACAACGAAGTCTAGAGGAGGAAGCTCAAGACTACTCACTTATTGGTGACAATCTATACAAACGAGGAAGAGACGGATACCTAAGACAATGTGTTCATGAGAGCGATTATTTGAGTGTACTAGAGACTGCACACCAAGGTGTTGTTGGAGGTCATTTTGGCCCCGATAGGATAATCAAATCCATACTACTTGTAGGTTTATGGTGGCCCACTCTTCACATGGATGCACATACCTATGTTAAGAGATGTGATGTGTGCTAGAGAACTTAGTTTCCTACTCGTAGAGATGAAATGCCACTTAAACCAATGATGGGAGGACATGCATTCTCCAAGTGGGGTATAGACTTTGTAGGACCCATTAACCCCCCCTGCAAAAGGAACACATGCCAAATACATTATTGTAGCAATAGATTATCTTACAAAATGGGTAGAGGCTAAGGCCACAAAAAAGAATGATTCACACACGACTGCAAAATTCTCATTTGAAATGTCTTTACAAGATATGGATCGCCTATAGAGCTAGTGAGCAATCGAGGAATTCACTTTCTAGACCAAGTCATTGAATATTTGTTACAGGATTTTATGGTGATTCACAAGAAATCCACACCATATCATCCTTAGGCCGATGGTCAAGCAAAGAGTACTAATAAGATCCTTTGCACTGTATTGACCAAAATTGTGAACAACAGAAGTTCAGATTGGGACAAATAGTCACATCACGCTATTTGGGCATATCAAGTGGCCTCCAAGACCGTACTCAATGCAAGTCCCTTTCAGATGGTTTTTGGTTAGAACATTGTGCTTCCTTTGGACTTTTTGATACCCATCCTTAAGGTTGCACAAGAACACCGGTGGATCGGCCATGAATAATATATCATCAAGGATAATGGACTTGGAATGATTAGGAGAAAATAGGTTGAAGCAGTGATAGGTATATATGCAGCAAAGAAGCAACAAAAAGCCTATTTCAATGCACATGTGAAAGACAAAGCCTTAAAGGAAGGTGATTTAGTCTTAGTGTATACATTGAAACAACATGCACAAAAATTAGAAAAGCGAGGTTATGGATCTATGATTATTAACAAACTCTTAACAAGTGGAGCGGTACAATTAGCCACCTTAGAAGGAGAAATAATGCCTAATTACATTAGTGGCTATAGAGTCAAGATTTACCAGGAACCTCTTACTGGGGATATGCTTAGAAGACTCACGTTGACAAAGAAGCGTAAGGAGGAAGAAAAGAGAATACGCGCGGAAGCTCAGGCAGAAGCTATAGAATGCATTAAGCACATGAAGCTAAGAAGACAAGGACTAGGGAGAGAACATTATAACCATCTCGAAACAACATCCAGATACCTCATGGCCATGTGTCAAGCAAAGTTAATTACTCATCCTAGCATAGTGGATAGGAGACCATTCATTATTGTCAGGCTAGAGTATGGCAACCCTCACCACGAGCTTAGGGATTTAATTGATTTAGGTGCTACGATGAGTGCCATTAGATGGTCCCACTATAAGGATTTAGGTATAGAAATACGGCCAATTGAGGCATACCTCATAGGGCTAGGAAGCATGGAAACCCCTTGCATGGGCGAGGTGGACCTTCCTATCCTCATACACGAAGTGACCATGACATTGAAGCTCCTAGTGTGCCATGATGATGACCTGATAGAACCCCTAATCCTTGGCCAAGATTGGCTATACGATCACTCAGTGGACCTAAATCTTAGACAAGGCTCCTTGCATATTGGAAGCTTAGAACAGCAGTGAGTGTTACCGCTTGACTTTGCTAACAACACTCTGCCCGATGTATGTAGCCCTAGCCCCTATGAATGATTGCTACGGTGGACAGGAAGCTCTTTGGTCAAATCCATTGGCTAAGCACGCTCCTTCCAAAGTCAACCCATGAGATCTTGGCTATGGATAGTTGCCAAACAAAGGATGTCAGGAGATCTTCCCTTGGTCTTCCATCAGTGGACAAATGGGGACCATCAGCGGTCAGGTGGACTGCATCAGTGGACAAATGGGGACAATAGCCTCCTGTGTCCATTCCTCCACACCTATTGCGGATTGGCCTAGATTTGTGGTACAAAATGCCTCACTTCCTAATGGGCAAGTTTTGCAAGTGTTGGACCTTCCTTCTTTTCCAAAGCAGAGTGTCAACCCGACCTCTCACCGTCAACCACGAAGGAGTCACCCATGACTGAGGAACCCAAACCGACGATCATACCCGATGACACAAAGCAGGCAGTAGTATCAACATCCCAAAGCAAGCGACATTGTTGGTGCATGACAATCATCAATTGAAGAATTATAGAGGAATGAAGTCAAGGAGTCAAGAAGAAAACAAAGTCAGATGGTTGAAGGAAGGACATGTTCAGAAAATCCAAAGATATGTACACATATGTACATTAGCTGACTTATATTTTTGTTTAGTCATACACTTGTATATATTCATATATAAATATGTTGGAAAATGTCGGGCAAAGAGAGCAGAAGAAGATTAGAGAATAGGGAGAGAGAAATTAGTGTCATTAGACACATTGGAAGTGAGTGAATCATCCATCCTCACTTGTATGTAAATTTTTCTGAAGAAATCGAGAAACTTGCGCCCGATGTTTAGCAGTCTGCTCCTTCTGTGTTTAATCTTTTGAGAAATCCTTCTGCACGTGTCTAAGTCCATAGCTAATCTATCTATGGCTAGAATTTGAGAGGTTACTTGTAATCAGGCTGAGAGAATTTTGATTAGGAACATTCATATGTAAGAATGTTCTAAGAGTCGTAAAATCTGGCGCACATTTCATCTTCAATGAAATGATCATTGCTCAGTCCACAGTGTAAAGTTTTACACAAATGAGGGCTTAAAATCTAAGTTGGAAGGTAAGCCATCTATGGCTAAAAGATCTTGATCAAACGGGTTCAGAGTTGGGAGAACCAGTGCTAAGAAATTGCAGGTGTCAAAGTCGCCATTGCAGAGAAGCTCTTTCAGACATAGGTAAAGTGTTTCACACATTTCTCAGTATATACTCAATCTTTTTGAGAGATTTAACTTGGTAAAGTTGCGCAACCTTAAGGCGAAGTGTTGTGCAAAGTTTTATCAAAAACTTTACAGGATTGATTAGTCAATGAGTGATTAATCTGCAGCAGACTTTTCTGAAGAAGCTGAATTTTTCAGAATAATCAATTTTCTGATAAATTGGTGAATGATCTCTAAGTTTGGTGGAGTCTAAAGTTAATCTTGATATAGAGGTGATCTAAATTCAAGGTTAACTTGTTCTTTTGGAGATTAACACTCTCCATCAGTGGTATCAGAGCAGGTTGTGTCAAAATTGAAGTGAAGGAGACTCCAACTACTGCAGAAATACAAAACTTTACATTTCGAAGGTGCAAAAGGTTAAAGTGTGAAGAAAGATTGAAGGAAGACATACAAAGAGCATCAAAAGGATCAGAAGGAGCAACATTCGAAGTAAAGGTACATTCATTATCTGTAAAGGTTAAAGATTTGAAGCTACAAGTGAAGTAAAGATGGGAGATAGTCTCCAAATTGAAAAGTTGGATAGAGAGAACTATCCTGCATGGTCTATGAGGATGGAAGCTCATCTTATGAGCAAAGATCTGATAGGATACATCACAGGAGATGAAGAAAAGCCAGAATTCAAAGATCCTAGTGTTCCAACTAGGGAGGAGCTTGCAGATTTGAAGAATTGGATGAAGAAGGATGCTCAAGCAAGAAGCATCATCTACATGGCAGTCAATGACTATTTGCTTCCTCACATTAGAGGACTTGAAAGTGCATGTGACATTTGGAATGCTTTGGAAGAGCATTTCCAAAATACAACCAAATCAAGGAAGGCTTCACTATGGGCAGAGTTTACTACCTTCAAGAAGAAGGCCTCACAATCAATCTTTGATTATGTGACAAAGATGAAGGACATTGCAGATTCTTTAGGTGCAGTGGATGAAGATATTGAAGAAGACAAATTGGTAAGACAAATACTCACAGGGCTAAGAGGAGATGAGAAGTGGAAGCCTTTCATTTTATCTACAGAACTTTCATTAGATCACTTTACTCCTGATTTGAATCAATTGTTAGGTCATATGCTAACTTTTGAGAATGATGTCAAAGGAGATGTTGATAAGAGTGCAGGTCATGCAATGTATTCTAAAGACAAGAAGAAAGCCAACAAAGGGAAGCAACAATCAGGTGAAGAAGAAGGTACTTCAAATCAAGCAAACTTCATAAGAGGAAGAGGAAATGGCAGAAGTAGAGGAAGAGGCAGAAACAACAAAGAGAATGCAAGAGCTTTTTGGATATGTGGTAAGACCAATCATTTATCTCATGATTGTTGGCATAGTAATCAAAACAATGGTAATTATCAGAACTTTAATCAAAGAGCAAGAGGTGGTAGATTTCAGAGAGGAAATTTCAGAAGTAGAAGTGGTAGGAGTTCTTTTGGAAGAGGTGGTGGAAGAAACTTCCAAAGTCAATCCTATAATAACACCTACTACAACTATGCATCAGATCAAAAGGAGGACTCGACTCTCATTATGAATACATGTGAAACTTCACATGAGGACATGAGAGTGTTTTATATTGATTCAGGATGTAGTAATCATTTGAGTGGAAATATTGCTTTGATGACTGATCTAGATCATAATGCAATTAATCATACAGTTCAGACAGGTGATAATACAAAGCATAAGGTAAAGTCAATTGGTTCAGTCAAAGCTAAGGATGGGAGCACTCTTCTGAGTAAGGTACTTTATGTTCCCACAATTCCAAAGAATTTGATCAGTGTAGGTCAAATTGTGGAAAAAGGTTATGAGGTAAGGTTTACCAATGATGGAGTTTATGTGGAAGACCCTAGTCAAGGGTATAAACAAGTTATTGCAGGAAAGAAAGAAGGAAGGCTCTTCACATTGAAGGTACAAGGAAATGTTGGACATGCTATGTTCACATATGGAGAGCAGAAGGTGTCAGAATTGGATCTTTGGCACAAAAGACTTGGACACTTTAATGAAAGAGGTATCAAAGAAATGATTAACAATGATTCAGTGCTTGGAATGCCTAACATTGCAGGTCAACACATGACATAAAGATGTGAGGCATGTCAATTAGGTAAGGCTCATAAGCAATCCTATTCCAAGCATGGGTTTATGTATTCAGAAAGACTTGAATTGGTGCATACAGATGTGTGGGGTCCTTCAAAGGACTTTAGTATAAATGGTTCAAGATATTATGTCATATATGTTGATGATGCTACCAGGTGGATCACAATTTATGTGATTAAAGAAAAGTCAGAAGTGTTTAATACATTTAAACACTATCATGCATATGCAGAAAGGATTACAGGTCAAAAATTGAAGAGACTAAGGTCAGATGGAGGGGGAGAGTATTTTTCAAATGAGTTCAATGATTATTTGTGGAATGCAGGTATAAAGAGAGAAGTCACTTGCAGGTACTCTCCTCAACAAAATGGGGTAGCAGAAAGAAGAAACAGGACACTTGTTGAATTTGCAAGGTCCATGATGAAAGAGAAGAATTGCCCAAATTATTTGTGGGCAGAGGCTGTAAACACAGCTACTTATTTGGTTAATAGATTGCCTTGTAAAGCTTTGCAGGATATGACACCATATGAAGCTTGGTGGGGTAAGAAACCTACCTTGGATCATTGCAGAATATTTGGATGCTTGGCATATGCATATGTGCCATCTCAATTGAGGCATAAGTTGGAGCCTAAGGCAGAAAAGTATGTATTCATTGGCTATGATGATAAGCAAATGGGATACAGGTTGTGGAGTCCATCCACAAAGCAATTTCTTGTATCCAAGGATGTTACATTTGATGAGCAAGGTACTTGGTATGCAGGTAAATATAATGTACATGCAGATGATGAAGAAGTAGTGGATCAAAGAAAAGGTAAAGCAAAGATTCAATTACTTGATGAAAGTGAGAACAATGAAGTGCAGGTTGAAGTTGAAGAGAGGCCAAGGTTTGATCCAGAATGTGATGAACCAGAAACTTCAAGAAGTGCAGAAGTTAGGAGGTCATCTAGGCACAAATGGCAACCTACAAGGTATAGCTATGACACTTCATTCTTAACTACTAAAGATTATGCTTATTTGGTAAAAGCAGATGAAGACCCTTCTACATATGAAGAGGCCAAAGGGAAAAAGAATTGGGAAGATGCTATGCAAGAGGAGTATGATGCATTGATAGAGAATCAAACATGGGATTTGGTTCCTAAACCCAATAGTCAGAAGATCATTGGATGTAAGTGGGTTTACAAAACAAAGAGATTTGCAGATGGAAGTGTGTCTAGGTACAAAGCTAGACTTGTTGTGAAAGGGTATGCACAGACATATGGAGTGGACTATGATGAGACTTATAGTCCTGTGGCAAAGATGACAACCATCAGGACACTCATAGCAATTGCTGCTTGCAAAGGTTGGAAGTTATCTCAATTAGATGTAAAAAATGCTTTCTTGAATGGTTACATTTCAGATGAAGTCTACATGGAGCAACCAGATGGGTTCAAAGATCAAGTGAGTCCAAATTATGTGTGTAAGCTCAAGAGAGCTTTGTATGGGTTAAAGCAAGCCCCAAGGGCTTGGAATTATAGGCTTGTAAAATTCTTGAATGATCTTGGATTTCAAGCATCAAAGGCAGATAGTAGCTTGCTAGTCAAAGCAAGTGAAGATGGGTTCATTTATGTTTGTATTTATGTTGATGACATAATACTTACAGGAACAGATGATAAGGGAATACAAATGATCAAGAAGCAGATGGAGAAAGAGTTTAAAATCAGTGATTTGGGGAACCTATCATTCTTCTTGGGAATGGAGATCTCTTATACTCAACATGGAGTATATGTGACCCAAGAAAGGTATCTTAAAAATTTGCTAACCAAATTTAAAATGGAAGATTGCAGGGTTGCACCTACACCTTTGGAAGTGAACCATAAATTGTCTAGGTTTGGAGGAGAAGAGTTCAGAGATATGAAACTCTATCAAAGTTTGGTTGGTAGCTTGATTTATGCTACATTAACAAGGCCTGATTTGTCATATGCAGTTGGTGTGCTTTCACAATTTATGCATTGTCCTAGAAAGGAACATTGGATTGCAGGACAAAGAGTACTTAGGTACATCAAGGGTACACTCAGAGAAGGGTTGTACTATGGATTTACTTCTGATACAAGAGTGAAGATATATAGTGATGCAGATTGGGCAGGTAATGTGGATGATAGAAGATCAACACATGGATACTTGTGCTATGTAGGAGACAAATTGATTTCATGGTGTTCCAAGAAGCAACATACAGTTGCTTTGTCATCTACAGAAGCAGAATATAAAGGTATGGTGGAAGCTGCAAAAGAGGTAATATGGCTAAAGACACTTTTGAAAGTTTTTGATGTGATTCAGAGTACTCCTATTATTTGTGGAGACAATATGAGTTCATTATACTTGGCAGCTAATCCTGTATTTCATGCTAGAACTAAGCATATTGAAATACAGTATCATTTTCTGAGAGAGAAGGTCATTGAGAAGGAGATTGAAGTCATACACACTCCCACAAAAGATCAAGTTGCAGATATGATGACAAAAAGTCTAGATGGACCAAAACTACAAAGATTCAAGGATATGGCTGGAGTAAAGAAGATAGAGAAGAACCTCAATTAATGATTGAGGGGGAGCTGTTGGTGCATGACAATCATCAATTGAAGAATTATAGAGGAATGAAGTCAAGGAGTCAAGAAGAAAACAAAGTCAGATGGTTGAAGGAAGGACATGTTCAGAAAATCCAAAGATATGTACACATATGTACATTAGTTGACTTATATTTTTGTTTAGTCATACACTTGTATATATTCATATATAAATATGTTGGAAAATGTCGGGCAAAGAGAGCAGAAGAAGATTAGAGAATAGGGAGAGAGAAATTAGTGTCATTAGACACATTGGAAGTGAGTGAATCATCCATCCTCACTTGTATGTAAATTTTTCTGAAGAAATCGAGAAACTTGCGCCCGATGTTTAGCAGTCTGCTCCTTCTGTGTTTAATCTTTTGAGAAATCCTTCTGCACGTGTCTAAGTCCATAGCTAATCTATCTATGGCTAGAATTTGAGAGGTTACTTGTAATCAGGCTGAGAGAATTTTGATTAGGAACATTCATATGTAAGAATGTTCTAAGAGTCGTAAAATCTGGCGCACATTTCATCTTCAATGAAATGATCATTGCTCAGTCCACAGTGTAAAGTTTTACACAAATGAGGGCTTAAAATCTAAGTTGGAAGGTAAGCCATCTATGGCTAAAAGATCTTGATCAAACGGGTTCAGAGTTGGGAGAACCAGTGCTAAGAAATTGCAGGTGTCAGAAGCTCTTTCAGACATAGGTAAAGTGTTTCACACATTTCTCAGTATATACTCAATCTTTTTGAGAGATTTAACTTGGTAAAGTTGCGCAACCTTAAGGCGAAGTGTTGTGCAAAGTTTTATCAAAAACTTTACAGGATTGATTAGTCAATGAGTGATTAATCTGCAGCAGACTTTTCTGAAGAAGCTGAATTTTTCAGAATAATCAATTTTCTGATAAATTGGTGAATGATCTCTAAGTTTGGTGGAGTCTAAAGTTAATCTTGATATAGAGGTGATCTAAATTCAAGGTTAACTTGTTCTTTTGGAGATTAACACTCTCCATCAGACATGAGACAAGTATGGGTGCCAAAAGGACAGCAAGTGCCAATAGTTTCCAACAACATAGACAACGATAAGGGAAATTAAGACAAAAGCAGATTCAACATCCAACATGTCCTCGACCTTCTTCTACATGTATGAACATTCGATAGATTTGGATCGCCAAGAATTACCTGACAAATTGATCCACACCCACACAAATTTGGGTACCTAATCATTGTATTATAGCTCAAAACTCAAGCCTTGTAATATATACCCCTTTGAAATCTCTTCACCCATCGACACCACAACCACCAAACTCACCTTTTGTCCCTCAACAACAAAATACTACCTACTCATCAACTCTTAGGAAATGAATACCGAAATGTGTTGGAGCAAGTCTATGACAAGCCTAAGTATTGGCTTGAGTCCCACAAAGTCATAGAAGAAGCTTTAAAATGAATACTATGCAAAGTTCACTTGTGAACTACCTCTTGTAACTTTTGAAAAGTTTACTTAATGTAAAAGTGAGAGAATCTTAAGTGGTTGAGTCCACTTGATCAAAAAGGGAAAGAGGAGCCACGAATTCGTGATTTGTGGTAGGTAGAGAATCAAATCAATCACTAATTGATTGGAGAGTGATTGAGGGAAGTTAGCCTCCCAAACTCAACTATAAATAGATGGCAGCTTTAGTCGTGGTTAGAGAGACCTATGTGAAGACCTCCAAGAGCTGAGCTTTATGCCATATCAAGGTGTGCTTACAAGGCACACATATGTATCAGTAAGTCCATTGTATTGTACAATCAATATACTTTCATTTTCATGATCATTTGAGTTCATATTTCCATGTTCTTGTGAAGTGTACTACTCACTGCCATATCTCTCAGTTTTCTCAGTCAGATTGCAGAGATGGTTTCTCTGAGCTTGGTGCATCATTTTCAGTGATTTAACTTGGTAAAGCTAGCTCTATAAGTCTATTATGTTCTCACCAATTTTAATTTCATTTGGATGTTTCAATCTTCACTTATGTTCAGTTGAAGTCAACCCTATCTGTCATTTTCACTTCTCTGTCAGGTACCCGACTTTTTTACTCATCTTGTTAGAGCTGTTTCTTAGTGTGTACTTACCCAAATTCAATGATTTAAAGCTTATTAGATTCAGCTTACTGTCTATTATAAAGATACAAATTTTCATAATCATTGAATTCTTAAATCTGGAGTTATGTTCATTTTTCTGCTCACTAGTCTCAAATTATAGCAGCCCGTGAAAATCGGGATGATGTCATCACTTGCTAAACATCATTCTCAGTGTGTGGTTAATTATTTTTTATGAGATTACTCTTGAAAGTTAGCTCTTTAATTTAATTAGACTTCCCCAAGAGGAATTGAGTTAATTGCTGCTGTGCTCAGAGAATTATCCAAAACACTGGACAGGTGTATGAACCAAAATAGCAAGTTCTTCACCTCTGAGCTAACTCCAACTTATCTATTTTGATCTATCTTTTTGTGAGTGATCTTCCAAGGTACATAGGGTGTCTAATACATCCATTGGCAAGCTAAAAGGGCCCACCACATACTCTTGGAGTTCATTTGGCTGGTGTAGATCAAGGATTTTGCAACACCTCTTCATCTTCAAGCACATACCTATCCATCTCTTCACAAAACGTATCCAGAAGTATTCTCATAATCCATTGTATAACATAACACCCATCTCGACTAGCTCCTACCTTTGTAATAATTCACTCACCACTAAACTCTATATAATTTCACCCACAATAACCCACTGTCACTTGTAATGCAAGACTCATCAAAAGCAATGTATGCATTAATTAAAGCATGTAGGTGTCTAGAGACCTGCATTATTCTTTGCAAACAATCTTTCCATAAACCACCTCACAACACTCGGCTACATGGGTTACACATCAGTTATGGAAAGGGATGTTGGAGTTAGACATCTATGGAAGCACGCAAACAACACAAGGAAGAAGAAGAAGCTTGGAGCACAACACAATACTGAATGTATTACTAGAGAATGTACAAAAGATAAGTAGCCCATTAGGGCAATAGGCGTATATACAAGCCAGGGAAGAAAACCTCCTAAAGAGGGAAAAGAGTGCCCCAGCGGTCCTAGTGTGTTCACACACATCACTACCTAAATATATCAACAAATCCCCCCTGGGAATGATGCGGTGAACAAGGAGCTGGAACTCATGTATAAGGAAGTGCCAAGTATGTGGAAATCACTCTACAAAAGGAAGTAAGCCCAAAGCTTTGCGGAAAGCTTCAAACTTCTCTCGAGGCAGAGCCTTCGTGAAAAGGTCTACAATGTTCTCCTATGTGGGCACATATGCCAAGATGATCTTCCCAGCAGAGAACGTCTCCTTGACATAGTGATAATGCACCTCAATGTGCTTAGTGCGAGCATGGAACACAGGGTTCCTCGCAATTGCCAATGCGCTCTGACTGTCAGTGAGGATGGTGGTGGCAGAAGCCTGACCAACACCCAAATCAGCCATAAGGAGTTTGAGCCACACACATTCAACAGTCGCTGTGAAAGCTGCCCTATACTCAGCCTCACAAATCGAATTGGCCACAGTAGGCTGCTTCTTGCTCAACCAAGATATACATGAGCTACTAAGCATGAAGCAAAAGCCACTAGTGGATACATGAGTGTCATAGCAACCAACCCAATCAGAGTCAAAAAAAGCATGCGGTAGTGATCCCCCCTTGGGATAAAACAACCCAAGTAGCCGAGTACCACTCAAATAGCAAAAGATGCGCTTAGCTGCCTGCCGATGCTTGACTCCTGGGCAATGCATAAACCTGCTCATCTGTGAGACAACAAACTGAATATCTGGCTGAGTAATGCATAAGTAAATCAAGCATCCAACAGCCTGTTGATAGAGAACATCATCAAATGCATCTCCGGCATCATGAAGACTCAATTGTAAACCTGTCTCCATAGGAGTGGCAATAGGCTTACAGTCTTCAAGGCCAAAATGTTGCAATAATGTGTCAATATATTTTGTTTGACACAAAGCCATTCCACCATCAATGTGCATAAAATGAATGCCCAAATAATGATGCAAATGCCCCAAATCAGACATCTCAAATGAGGCATGAAAATCAGCCTGAAAATCAGCAATATGCCTCTCATGAGGACCAGTGAGTAGCACGTCATCAACATAAACCACAATGATCAGAAGTACATCATTAGCACGCTTAACATATAAGGTGCTTTCAGTTGGACTGTTCTCAAAACCATGTGCAATCAAATAGGCATGTATCTTTTCATAACAAGCACGTGGTGCTTGCTTTAAACCATATAATGCCTTCTTTAACATGCACACCTGGTTCTCATGCCCTTTCTGCACAAAGCCATGGGGCTGAAAAACATACACTTCTTCATGCAAGTCACCATTCAGAAATGCAGTTTTAATGTCCAACTGATGTACATTCAAACCGTGATGGGCTACAAGTGCACAAATGCTCCGAACAGTAGTCATACGGCATGTAGATGCAAAGGTCCCATCAAAATCAATGCCTCTTTGTTGCACATAACCCTTTGCAACAAGCCTAGCCTTATACCTGTCAATTGTACCATCATGTTTACGCTTGAGCTTGTATACCCACTTAGTGCCAATGGCGTTATTGCCAGGAGGCAAGTCACATAAAGACCAAGTGCCATTCTTCATTATTGCATCATATTCAGATTGCATAGCAGCCATCCAATTTTTTGAATTTTGTGCTTCATTAAACGAAACAGGCTCATCCTCATCACAGAGACTAGATGCAGCCATAGCATAGCAACCTGATGCAAAAGAGGCACTATGAGAGCCTGAACGAGTACAATATGACATAGGTGCATCTAACTTGCTGTCACGCAAAGTCTGCACCAGCCATTTTGGCATAGTTTTTGTCTGCTCAATATCAGCTCTCTCATCAACTAGTGCATCATGTAAATCTGCATCAGAAATGGAATGATGTGCATCATCACATGAGACCTACAAAGGCTGAGAAGTTGCCTCATTGGGACCAGCACTAGACTGTCCACCTGTAAAAAGAGGCAAAAAAGTATCATACATGTCTTTGGAGCTAACAGATGTCTCCTTAGTACATGAAAGCAATGGCTGAATAGCATCTTCCACAAAAACAACATCACGGCTAACCAGAATGTGTTTAGTCTGTGGATGATACAAACGATAGCCTTTACTTTTAGAACTGTATCCAACAAAAATACATTTTACTGATTTATCATCCAACTTTCTGCGATGTTGTTCAGGCACTAATGCATATGCCAAACAACCAAAAACATGCAGATGAGCAACAGATGGCTTGCGGTCATGCCAAGCCTCATATGGAGTGATAGACTGCAGCGCTTTAGTGGGACACCTGTTCAGTACATATGCTGCACACATGACACCCTCAAGCCAGAAACTATGTGGTAAAGCTTGACTCTTGACCATACACCTTGCCATCTCCATGAGTGACATGTTCTTTCGTTCAGCAACTCCATTCTTTTGAGGTGTATATGGCATTGTACACTGGTTTTTTATCCCATGTTCAACCAGAAATGCATTAAAATCAGAAGACATATATTCCCCCCTCGATCAAAACGGAGGGTGCCCATTTTACATGCTGACAGATTTTCAACCAAAACCAAAAACTGTTCGAAGCACATGAACACTTCGGACTTTGCCTTCAATCGATATACCCATGCATGCCTGGAAAAATCATCGATGAAAGTCATGAAGTAAAGACAAATCCCAAAAGATGGTGTCTGCATAGGACCACAGACATCACTATGTACAAGCTGCAATTTGTGAGTAGCCCGAATTGAACCATCTTTTGGAAAGGACGAACACTGCATTTTGCCCAAAATACAGCCTTCACAAACATGTTTTCTAGGTGCCTCAAGTTTGGGCAAAGAGGACATCATTTCAGATTTCTACAAGCATAGCAAACTAGCAAAATTCAGATGGCCAAAGCATGCGGCCAAAGCTTTGCATCTGACATAGCTTGAGAATAATGTTCTGCCATTGCCAAATCATTTACAGATCTTTCATAGTCTATGAGCTTATACAGCCCATGACATAAAATGCCAAAAGCAATCACATCACCATTTGATAGATCATGAACTGTACACCTGTCATCAACAAATTTCACAACCAAGCCAATCTTGGCTAATGAAGAAACTGATAACAGATTCTTCTTGATCCCTGGCACAAATAAAGCATCTGACAAAGTGAAAGAACTACCATCAGCAGTAGTCAAAATTATCTTACCAACTCCCATAACAAGATAAGAGGAGTTGTTGGCGCACGTAACAGTATTCCCTGTAGGGGCAGGCTCGAGTGAAGAGAAGAAACTGCACTACGAGGTAATATGCTTGGTCTCCCCACTATCAAAGTACAAACATCTGAGTCTACTGCAGACATGCACTGCTCATGAGAAGATGGGTCAAAACTGCAAACAGTAGTAAATGCCCATTCTTCTTCCTGCACAAGATTAGCAGACTCCGTTTTTTGGTGTAGAGGCTTCTGCAACAACCATTCCAGCCTCTTTCTTCTTTGCCTCTTTTGCAACCAGTTTTGGACAGTTCTTTATGATATGATCATTCCCTTTATAGTACTTACAAAACAATTTCTGCTTTTCTGATTTTTTCTCATCTTTGTCTTGGTTCTTCAAATGTGCAGCATTTGCAGATTTCTGCTTACTAGTAGAAGAGCTCCATTTTCCTTTGCCCTTCTGACTAGCCAGGAAAGCTTGATCTGCAACACGCATAATGGACCTATTCTGTCTGGACTAATCTTCGTGCAAGAGAACAGAGACTAACTCCTCAAATGACAAGGCATTTGGATTGCCTTTCATCATCAACCGAAGAGTAGAAGCAAAACTCTAATATGAATTAGGAAGACCATTCAGAACGGTCTGCACAAGTGAGCTATCTGGTATAACCTCATCAGCAGAAATCAACTGTTCCTTCAAGTCTTTGATCTTCGTTAGGAAACTGTCCATAAAATCACCTTCATTCATATGCTCACTCTCCAACTGTTTTCGGAGGTAAGCAACACGAGCCTCATTCCTACCTTGGTACAATGTGGTAAGTGTATCCCAAGCATCCTTAGCTATTGTGCAAGAGTGAATGTGAGTAATAATGGCACGTTTGACAGACAAAGCTATCAATGCATGTGCCTAGGCATCTCTGCCATCCCAGCCCGAATCTGCTCTGCAGTAGGTGCAGCAAAAACCGCAGCACGAACAAGAATATGCAGAATATCATCAGCTTTGACACCTTCTGCATCAGCTTCAGTACCTGCAGTTGTAACAGTTGCAGGTGTGATAAGATGTTTTTTGACACCCTATACAATGTTCCACAGTCCTTTTGCAACCAACACATGTTGCATCATATAAACCCATAACGGGTAGTTGGTGCCATCCAACTTATCCTCAATAGCCAACATATGGGATACATCACTGCTTTCAGCCATGGACGGTGACTAAAATAACTTGATGCAAAAAATTGACTATATCTCAAAAAGTTGAACAGAACTGCCCAGACAAATTCTGCTAGACCTCTAGCAGACTTTGAAATGCTTATACTGGCGAATAGAAACTGGTATATACCTTTGGCACAAAAAGATGAAATAGCCTACACAAGCGCTACGATAGTGCATTTGGAGGCCGAAACGAGCTCAGATCGCGATTTCGGCACCACAAAGCAAAGTTGTTTTGATCTCGGAAACACACTGAGTATGCTCACCAAAATTCGTGCGATTGTGAGACTCCAAATGGAGGAGTGTCGAACCCTAGATGAAGCAACAACCTACTCTGATACCAATTGTTGGAGTTGCGTTTGCGGAAGCACGCGAACAACACAAGGAAGAAGAAGAAGCTTGGAGCACAACACACAATATAGAATGTATTACTAGAGAATGTACAAAAGACAAGTAGCCCATTAGGGAAATAGGCGTATATACAAGTCGGGGAAAAAAACCTTTTAAAGAGGGAAAAAAGTGCCCCGGTGGTCCTAGTGTGTTCGCACACATCACTACCTAAATATATCAACAAGGGATTGTGGTCTCACCTTATTGGCATCATGATTAATTTCCATACTAATGTGCTAATCTTTTGTAGCAGATCTCCTCCACATTTGTATCACTCATCATGCAGATGGAAGGACCCTCCATAGCTAGCCCCAGCACGCCTGTGGTCAACTTTGGTAACCTATTAGCGGAGCCATATCCTACGTTACAACCGCCAGAGTTTCAAGGATTCCCAGGACAAATGCCGATAGATGATCCTCCTATGGGATACACTGAAAAAGTGCATAGCAATTCTCATTGGTTCCAAGGTCTAGCAGGACCTTTAGTGGATGCAGACTTCATCTTTGATGCCATGTTGAGTTTTGACAATATTAAGTGGGGCAAGTATCCATTTTTCTCCATAGAATTCGAAGCACTTCAAAATTCAGAAGAGTTGAAGCGCATCTGGGCTAGAGCAAGTTTTACGAAATATTTCAGTGATCCATTGCACAAACCTAACTTTTATAGATGCTACTACCTGCTAACTACACTTCAGGCCTCCAAGAACAAGGACTTGCCCAGAACTTTCATTCTTCCATCCTTGGTAAATGACCCCCCTTACACAAAGTTTTATATTTCAAAAGATCTCATTCAAGCAGCAATTAAGATCCATGGGGCTCACACGTCGATAGAGCGAGAAAGGATTATTCCAGAGCTGATGAAGCGTGGTGATGTTTTGAAGTGGGCAGATATTTTGGCCATTACATCAGAACTCTCTAAGTCGTTACGCATATGTATGCAACATTTTGCATTTCCAGCCTAGGATGGCTTCACCATCCCTCAGAAATGCATCTGTTTCGGATTATATCTAGCATGCATCGGGCCCCAAACCATAGATCTTGCAAGTTGGATTATCAAGCAATTGTATTTGGCTCAGCAGAGATGGGAACTAAAACATGTCATCCATGGATGTTGTGCCCTTACTAGAATTGTTTACATGTGTTTGGCATATGATTTGCCCATAGAACACGCGATGACTAGCGAAGAATTGAAAGCATTCAAAGGAACTACCGAGAAGGCCAAGAAAGCTAGCAAGGGATGGGTAGGCAAATGCATGCACGGTTCTATCCCATGCTTACAAGTTCCAGAGTCCCCGTCACCTCAGCCATCCCTAGAACAGTCGCCAACGGAACCCCCCGCATCTGTACATCCCATCCGTATATGCCTTTCATGACCTGTTATCACCGAAGGTAAAACCAGTGCGATAACTTCTCAAGCAACCACCATTCAGGAACCTACCACTACAGTAGGAGAATTTCCCATCACCATCGGTGTGGAAGCCTTTACTTTCCCTATACCTAACTTGGAGGCAGAACCAACGAACACCACCTTTGATTTTGAAATGCATGATGCTTTCTCCAGTGAATTCCAATTTTCAGAAGGGCAGTTTTTCTCACAAGCAGCTCTGGATCAATCGGATGAACCTCTGAGTCCCAGCCGCTTTAAAGAAGTACCATCGGAATCTATGCAAATATTAGAAGATCATGCACGACTATTAGAGGATTATGACAATATGAATGAAGCATATCAAAAACTCTAGAACGACCATAAAGTGCTACTGTTGTGAACACCTGCGCAAAAACCACCACCAGCTCCTGAAGTCACCTCTCCAGAGATTATAGAGGAACTCAATACTTTACACCTTGAGATACTTACTCTTCAAGCACAGATTGCTGCTTTCTCTGAGCCCCCCAGGCTTGATTCCCCACCTGAACTCTTGAATGATGAAGAAACTATGTCTATCCCGGTGGAGGAAACTTATGAAGAGGCCTACGAACCACAACCCATCCCAGGCGGGCGTGTCACGGCAGAAGGCCAAGACACCTTTGAACTCCCTACACCCGCATGGATGAAGACTTCGCCCATTTGGCCCCTCAAAGGTATATCTCAGTCCATGAGCTTCAATACAAACCGTACTTCATGCTGATGGTAGAATATCAATTGGCAATAGAAAAGGAGACGGGTAAGAAACAATCCCATGCCACTCAATTCGAGCCTAACGACTTGCCATCAGAAGCAAAGAAAGGTGAAATCTTTCAATAAACTTGGTGTCGGGAGTTGCTACAAAAATATCCAAAGATGATGCACACATGGGTCAAAGCACCCTTGCATTTGAAGTACAACCCATGCTGGGGACCGATGCCAAGATGCCGCTCCTCGATAGCCTTCGCAATTAAAGTTTAGAATAGTAAGTAGTGCCAAGATTGGCTTAATTATCCTTATTTCACTCCACCCCATGGACCCCCTACAGTTGGATACATGATGGCCATGACTCGCCACTGGCTCCCCTACTTAGACCGCATGGATGATGTTGCAGCACATATGATTGTCAAAATATTTGACATGATGCAGACGCTATTTAAGATCTTCTGCCGCGTCAAAGCACCGCATGTCAACACCCTCAAATTTGAGCATGGTAACCAGTAATTAGCATATGATATGAGCATTATGCCATCGCTCCGAGTGTGTTATGCTTGGCACCACCGAATCAAGTACTTACCGGCATGTTATAAGATGACATTTGAAGAGATCTTTACCACTGGCTTTTGGGAGTACCATTCTGAGGTTTTTATAAGAAGGCCCACACATCTACTTCAATTATTTGCATATGAACAACTTGTGTACTCCACACACTACCGAATTCCACCTCCAGATGAACCTCAGCCCATAGATTGGGAAAAACTTGAAGCTGATCTTGCAGGAAGTATTCGCATCACGGAGCACACCCTCACTCATGCAAACCCCGCAACCAGGTTCTATCGAGGATGACAGACGTGAGAGGGAGGGGGGTTTTGGCAGTAGCCAAAGGCACAGACAATGAGGAAGCATGTGAAGACGGATTACAAAGAGTCATGGGGAGACAAACAGTCATTTTTTCTCTAAGAAATATATTTGATAATACTTTTTCAAAACTCCCAACATTGATTTTCATCACTCTTGTATCATATGTATCATAGAAGCACATGCTTTTGTTATTAGCAGCTCCATTTTGTGCAAGCCGAAGAGTCCTCGAGCTTGAGGAGCTTAGGTAGAACAAGCATACCAATTTTGGCTATTTTTAGATCTCATTTAGACCTTCAAATAGTGCCAAGACGTTGTCTTTTAACTGTGTCAGACACTAGATGTGAAACCATTCAAAGCTAGTAAAAAAACTATAAATAGAGCTAGAGATCTCATTTTTGAGGTTAGCTAGTGTACACTAGTGTGATCTTGAGATTTTAAGAGTGTTCTTGAGTAATAGAATCTACTTTCAACCTTCCATTGTGTCTTGCTTGTCTTTTCCTTGTGTGTGTATGTGTGTGTGCACCTCTATGCTTCTCACCTTCACTCTCACTACATTTTGCGTTCACGATCTTTGTATCACTCCTATTCTTCCGTGGATTGACATTAAGGAGGTGGAGCTTCTTAACGTGGTGCTTACCATTGTACTAGAGCAACAAGTTCCATTCTTGCTTCCTCACTCACTCACATAGCCAACAATGGTATTAAATCAAGTTCAACTCCTTCTCATTGCTTCTTTGTATGTCATGCGTAATGAAGCATATGTTGCTTATTGGAAAAAAAAAACTCAAAGATGTATATATGGTTCAAAATGCATATCATTCCAGATGCACCACTCATTTCTACACTACCCAAAGAGTTACTAAAATGGTTTCAAAGCTTTGTTACTACACTTCGTTTGGTTGCAAAAGGAAATCCAAATATGGAAACTTTTGATGAGCTTGTGTCTCTTCTTTTACAAAAAGAGTAATCAAGAGTGAATAGAAGTGGTTTTCTTGAGGGAACACAAGCACTTTCTATTACACAAAAGGGAAAAAGCAAATATGGTTAAGCTTTGGGTTCATCAAAACCAAGGCACACTCTTCCTCTTCCACTTCCTCCTCTCTTGATCGTGATATGCAAAAGTAAAAGAGATGCAAGTATCATCAAAAGGTTGGACATATCATTGATGAATGCAGAAAGCTTACCAAGCCAAATAAAAAGAAGAAAGAATCTAGCATGTCCATTGTTGAGAATAGATATAATGAAAGAATGATGAAGCTAATGTTGCTCAAGATGTTTGGGAACGTGTTGTTCCATGTCATTATGATTCATCATCACATTCTACATGTGTGATTGTGAATGAAGCTAATTTGGATTGGTGCTTTGATAGTGGTGCTTCAAAGTATATCACTTCATGCTAAATATTATTTGCATCTTTGAAAGATGCACACAAGATAGAAGTTGGAGAAATTCAACTTACTACTCCAAATGGAGTTATTATTACTCTCAAGAATGCATTGTATGTACTTGATATCAATAGAATTTGATTTTGGTTCCTACTATTACTAGTGTCGGACTTCATGCACACTTTGTTGATAAAAATTGTATGGTTCATGATCTTAACAATGGTGATTTTATTGTGATCTCCAAGACTTTATGAAATGGCTTGTATCATTTGGATATATATAAGAGGGTTGCCTCCAATACCTTTCTTACACATACTTCTACTATGGCTGAAATGGATCTATGGCATGCTTGTTTTGTTCATTTGAACTTCAATAGTTTGCTTTACTTGCAAAAGAAGGATATGGTGATTGGTTTTTCCACACTTGATTCCATTGAAAGACATGCATGTGAAGGTTGTATACTTGGAAAAATGCATCATGCTGCTTTTCCCTAAAGATGATGTGATACATGCTACATAAAAATTGCAACTTGTTTATAATGATGTATGTGGTCCAATCATAACCCCTTCATTTGGAAAACATGTATATTTTGCTACCTTCATTGATGATGAAACATGCCATACTTGAGTGTATCCTATGAAAGCAAAGAATGAGGTATTCTCTTGCTTTAAAATACTTTTAGCTACGGCTGAAAAGTTTTGTGGAATTAAGCTTTTGACTCTTTGCATGGATCATGGGGGTGAATACATGTCACATGAATTTAACGCTTTTCTTTTCTGAAAGACATATTGCACACCGATTTGAAGTGTCATATACACCTCAACGAAATGGTGTTACATAGTGCAAGAATAGAACACTTCTTGAAATGGCATGATGTATGGTTAAAAGAAATCATGTTCCAAATATGTTTTGGATGGAAGCGATCATGCATGCAAACTATGTATTGAATCTCTATCCTACAAAAGCATTGACATTCATCATAGCTTATGAGCCTTGGAATGGGTGGAAGCTAATGGTTATTCATATGAGCATATTTAGTTGTTTGGAATATGCTCTTATTCCATCACAACAACATCAAAAACTTGATGACGATGCAAAGAAATGTATATTTGTTGGATATAGTAATGAGAGTAAAGGTTATCGCTTATATCATCCACTCATAGACAAAATTATTGTAAGTTAAGATGTGGTATTTGTTGAAAATTCAGCTTATCCTCTTCTTGAATCCAAATTTCAGACAACACTTAGTTCACAAGATGTATTTGATATACTCATGCTTTTGTTTCAAAGTGATGTGCTTGACTATGGCTATCTAGGCTAGCAAAATGAGGTTCAAAGAGCTTAAAATTTTCAGCCAGATATAGCTGGAAAATTCCACCCAAACATGGCTGAAAATTTCCAAAATTTAGATAAAAACATGGCTACAAATTCAATCCAAAGATGGGTAAAAATGTCCAACCAAACATGGCTAAAAATTTGCAAAATTTGCAGCCACACATGGCTGAAATTCAGCATAATATTTAGCTGAATTCTAATGAACATTTTGATGATGTATTACATGAGGAACACATTTCTATCAAGGATGCACAATCGATGCCAAAATGGCTCAAAAAAACATTGAGAGATAGAAAGTTGAGTGCTCCTTTATTTGGTAGGACAATATCTAGCTCTCACCATCCATCAAGTGATTTTGTGGATGTATCCCTTATTGCAACTGCATGTAATAAAGAGCCGCAAACTTTTGAAGATGCATGTGATGATTCAAAAATGGTATTGGAAGGTCATATAGAAAGAGAGAATCAATGGAACAATAATCCCAATATATCCCCACATATCCAATGTAGATGGTCATATCTCGAAGTTGTTTCCTCATATCCTTCCCCTTATGAAGATGCTTACGAAGATAACCTAAAATTGGGAAACCATATCTAAAGGGTGCTAACCCGCTCCTACATTAGGAAAAAAGGTGAACCCTGCATGGGCCTTGTAAGGATCCCTAATTTTTAGGGATTAAACCTAATTCTGTTGTTGTTTAAGGGGCAAAGTGCATTTAATAGGGCACTTTTTAGTAGGCTGAAGTAGGCTTTTTTAAGGCTTACTAGGCTCCTCTCTCTCTTCTATTAGAGAGAGAGAAAGGGAATCTACTTTCCACATCATCAAACTCGAGGATGTATGGGAATAAAAAAATGATTTTTTTTTCAAAGTCTCAATTTCAGTGTTTATTTACTTGAAAGGGCTCATTTTTTAATATATATGTCAGAAATGACCTTTTTTTAGTTTAGTTTTTAATTTTCCTTTTGAAAAAGTAATATTTTTAAAATCCCTCCAAAAGTAGAGTGCCACATCATCAAATCCGTAACTACTCTTCACCCAAAAAATGACTTTTTCAAAATTTCATCATTTTTGGCTATTCTCAGTGGAAAAACACACTGTGACCCATCCACATCCAAGAAAACAAAATTTTCCTGAGAAAATCATGCTCTAGGATCTCTTCCAAACAAATTTCTGGTCTCTTTCTCAGTATTGTCTAATTGTTGGAAAAGATGGTTTGACACCTATTACAAACCTCACATTAGGACGTCCTCATGCCCCAGCCTCAACAAGTACCCATGTTCGTGTGCCCAGAGAGTTTGCTCCAAATACACAGTACAACAATGATGTGAACTCTCAAAATGAGTGTCGTGAAGCTGGAGAAAAGAATATTGATCTTTGGACTCATGGTTCATTATACCCTCCTGATCCAATGTCTTCTTACCATCCAACATTCCATAACCTCTCAACTTTACTTCAGTTCATCGGTGCCAGTAAAGCTAGGCTCTTAGGTTATTATCAACAATTATCTACACATTCAACTATCCTTACTAAGTATTGGATTCAACAATATCAACTAAATCATACAATGTTGGTCACTTTAGAAAGCACAATCATATCTTTACAAGAAAAGCTTTCAGAGCTTGAAAAGCATATGGAAGAAAAGGAGAGAACAATTGAGAAATTAAAAAACATTGTCCAACACTTGAGAGAGACTCCACTTGGGATGCGACGTAGGAGACGATCATTAACATCCTTTGACTCTCTTTCAATTGGTGGTGGAGCACGCAAACAACGAGTTTTTGCGATAAGTTTTGGCTTGTATTTGTTTCTCTTTTTGGAAGATTGTTATATATATAGATATATATTTTCTTGTTATGTAGGTCATTCGTTGAAGATGTTAGTGCTTCATCAACAACAGAGAATCAATTCAAGTTATTAAATTCCTGTTTGACCAACAAGCAGGTGGTTAGTATTTTGGAGTCACAAATAGGAAACATTATCAAGAAGCAAGTGATTAAAGATTTCACAAAAAAGTTACAAGATATTATCACTCCTAGAGACGTGCATATGGTATGTGATGAAGCAGGAATTAGTACTAAAGGATCCAATGCATTGTACAACTTTTTGAAGCATTCATTACAAAGAGAAGGTATTTTGTAGAATATGTTTCCATCTCCTTACAAGGTATCGCTTAAGAAGTCAATGTCCAATGAAGATATAGCTAGTATTCTTGGAAACTACTGATATATAGAGGATATTATGCCTATGTCTATTTATCATTTATCTACATCCAAAAAAGAATTGAAAAGTGCAGCTAGAAATGGATTTCCTTACACAAAGTACAACAAAATATTCGTGGATTTGGAGAGGCTTCAATAGGCAATGGTTCGATTTTACAAATCTACTATACCAAGTATGTCCACTATTGTTACCTTGATATACATTGTATTTTGACGTTATAAAAATTTTGGTAATTTATGCAGATTGTAATACCAAATTAAAGTTTATATTGAAGTTAGATGAATGCCAGATCATAAAGGGACGACGACTGGAGAGATTGAGTTTGACACTCATGAATGAAGCTATGACAAATGCCATATCTGATGAAAGTAGTAACTCTAGCTCTAACTCTACATATAGTGTTCAATCCGAAAAAGAAATATGGTGGTTAGGTGCTATTGAAGTACCTAAAGAATCCAATGATGTTCTTTCATGGATTTTTTTTTTTAATATAAAGGAAGTTCGGCATTAGCCTACTCTCCCGGACTTGAATTAAATAAAGAAAAGTACAAGAGAAGGGGACTAGTGCCCACGGGACCCCCCAAATCCCACAAAGCAGGGGAAGCTTTTACAGAGCTTAGATGACATTACAAAGAAGGTTAATTACCCTCTCATCACCCTCATGTGGCGCCCACTTGGGTTTAAGCTTGTTGTCGATCAAAAGGAGTGCTTGATGATGCCTAAAGGGGGGGGATTTTTTACAGTTGACAATCCTTTTGCCAAGGAGGAACAGCGATTTCTCAATTGACCACTCCTTGGGGGAGTCACCGAAGTTGAAAGCACATCTTTCCCGCCAGATTTTCCATAGGACCTCCCCTCTGATGGCGTTCCAGAGAGACGCGGAGCAGCCGATCGCTTCTCCCAGCAGGGCTTGCTGCCAACTGAGACGTTTTTGAAGTCTAATTCTCTTTCCAACCACCTGCCAGAGTCTGTTGGAGTTGGGGCAGGTAAAGAAGATGTGTGAAACATCTTCGATAGACCGGTAGCAGCGTTTGCACCAGGGAGGGGTCCCACAAATTTTGCTAGCCTTAAGGTTAGTCTAGATTCCATGATGAAGAATTTGCCATAAGAGGACAGACTTTTTGATTTCTATGAGGGGGTGCCAGATAGCCATGAACTTCATGTCCCACCGAAGCCGCGTCCATGACAGGCACCACTTTTTGTTGAGGTTAACCTGATAGTCGATCGTTTCTTTGATGTTCGGGATTTTTGATAGGCTGTTCCCATTGTGCCATTTGAGACCAAGCGAGCTTGACATGTCGTGTCCCATGAGAAGGTGAACTTTGTGTCGGTCCCAGGTGTTACTCTAGCACAATGGTGAGTACCAACGTGAGGAGATACACCTCATTAATGTCAATCCATGGAGAGGTGAGGACCGGTATGAAGACCGTGAGCAAGTGATGGCACAAGTGCGTGAGTGAAAGCACACAAGCATGCACACACATACACACACACACACACACAGTAAGAGCAAGGAGTGGAACAATGGAAGATCTTCGATTATACAAGAGCTCTCTTACAAAGCTGAAATCTACAACAAGCTAGCCTCAAAAATGAGCTCTCCGGCCCTTTTTATAGTTTTTGAGTGGTTTTGGCCCTGTCCAGACCTAGTGTCCGGCCTAGTTAAAAAATAGGTTCCAGGGCTTATTTGGGGGCTCAAACGGAGTCTAAAAATTATGAAAATTGGTAGGATGGTAGTTCTAATACTCCTCAAGCTCGAGGACTCCTCGGCTTGAACAAAATGGAGTTACAAAAATGGACAATGGTATTTACAATGGTTTTTAGTGATAATAATCACTATTTTTATAGGGATTTCATCTGAAAATTTGACAGGTGCTTCTTGGAGCTCCCTACTTGCTCCTTCTTCTTGTGTGTCCACTTCCTTGATGCACTTCCATTCTTTGTCCTTGATCTTGAGCTTCAACACTCCCCCCCCTCTTGAGTCTGTCGTCCCTGACAGACCCTTGTTGTAGTGGTCGTTCCATGTAGTACGTTGAGAGGTAGCGTCCTTTGCGTCCAACAGGGGCGATCCCTCTTCGCAATGTATCCTGGTCATTTGTCTAGTTCTTCACTTTGCCACTGTTATCTCTTGCAGTTTGTAGTCCCTTTGTATGTACTTCTGCCTTGTATTCCATCTGGATGGTGCATTTGTGAGTTTTCCAAAACTACTAGTTGCTCAAAGGAGGTGTTCACTGTTGATTATGAGCAACTCTCAATGGTGGATGGCTCCCTTGTTCTTGTAGTGGTCACCGTGATGTCCGCTGATTCTTCCAAAGATGGCTTTCATAGTTTTCATGCCAAGTACTTGTAATCCATAATGGATGATGGCTAAGTGCTTTAGTGCGTGGGTTGAACAAAATATGTGCCTTGTGCAAGGCCTTGTAATGTGGCCCTACGTATGCGTACTTGGAAAATGCATGGCAAGAAGTATGGTGCAAGAGATTGGGTCTTGAGCTAAGTGCTCAAGGGTATGCTGACGAAGAGGTTTCCTAATCGATCATGGTTATAGTGTTGTTGAAGCATACACGTCTTACCCTGGTGAAGGGTCCGTTGATTTTCATCTCTTTGTGTTGTAGTTCCATCATGGTGTTTGACCATCGGCTTGTCCTTTTTGTTGATGGATGTCCTTGCTGAAAGTTCGCTGATGAGCATTTTCAAGCACAGTCCTCTTCTTTGCCCCTTACTTTTTTTTTTTTTTTTTTTTTTGGTTCACGATGGTATCAAACAAGAAGAAAGAGGTTAGTATCAATAACATATTTTGCATGTGAAAATTGTGTCTCATGTGCCTGGGATTTCTCAATTGTGTCTATGCACGGCCATGTAATGTGGCCCTATGTTGATGCATACTTTGGAAGTGCATGACCTCAATGGTGCAAAAGAAAAGGTTATGCCAAAGGCACATGGTTGCTGCACGTCGAGGCTTTTGATGTTACTCGCATAGTTGATGCATTCTTTGTTTGGAGGTGTCGATTGGATCTCGAAATGATGTAATCCTCCTAATGGGAACCCATTTTCGAATAGTAGTTGGCCCTATAGAGATAACCTCAGGCCAGTTCTTCTTTGGATGCTGTCCAAACTTTGGTATCCAGTGTGGTTGGCCCCTTGGTTCTGTGGATGTTGCTTGTGCTTTTGGCTTCCAAACCCATGTCCTGGGTGAGTGCCTGCTTGTTTTTGTAGAAGGGTTGAGTTTATCTTCTTCTGGTCTTTGTAATCTATTCTTACCCTTTGATTTCCTTGACTTCTTTGTTGAGGCCTTTTGCATGGTGGGGAGCATAGGCCTTTGTACGTGTAAGAGCTTCTTGGGTACCCACATCTGTAATCGCCCTTGTTGAGCAGTAGCTAATTTTTTTATGCACCCAAATTTGTACCTGATTGTGGTCGGCCTTCATTGATAACTTCGGTACCCAAATTTGTTGGAGTCTTCGTGCTTGAGCCTGTCGTGGGTTCTTGGTCCTTTTGTTGTCATGGTTGATCTGGTTGGGTGGGAGTCTTTGAGGCAACATCGATGGTTGTACTCCTTTCTTTACCCAGATCTGTGTCATGCCCAACACTTCTTTCTTCTTGAAGGCTCTTTGTCTATTTGATAGACTGGCTGTCTTGCACTGTTTTGCTTGCTTCTGAGGTTGAGCTCCTGTGGATGCTTTGCTCTTTAAAAAAAAGGAAGAAGGTTCATCTTGCCTTTGCGACTGTCCGTCCGTGATTGCGTCCGTCTGGATCATAGAGCTTTTGACATCTACAACATCTTGTTCGAGAAGATTAGCCTTAGAGGAACAAAGAGAGTGTGTGGTGTCAGTGTCAGTGGGCATGCGATTCTCCAATTCTAATGTAATGCATTGATTATATACCCAAACTTGAAGAAGTTGACTTCTTAGGTTCAAGTTGACAGCATGGTCGTAAATCCAATCTTGACCCAAGACAAGTGGCTCTATGAGGTCCTCATCATGACACACTAGCATTTTGACTTTTATTGGAACATCTTGAAGGTAGATGGGAAGTTCCACCTCTCCCAAACAAGGGGTTTCCACACCTCCCAATCCTATGAGATAGGCTTCTATGGGCTTGATGTCCAATTGCAGGTCTTGGCAGTATGAAAGTCGAACTGCACTAGTTGCTGCACCTGAATCAACTAATGCTCTCACAGTCTTTACACTCTTTCCTTGTCCTACCTCTATAGTCACAAAGGGCCGTCGATCAATTATTTGAGAAGTAGTTATGCCCGATTTTTGGCACATGTCCATGTGATATTTTGGAGCTTTTGTGTTGACATCTAGGCCTAGCCGTCGTAGCTTATTTCTTCTGATGCGCTCTCTTGCCTCTGCTTGTGCTTCTTCTCTAACCCTTAACTCCTCTTCTTTTCGCTTCTTAGCAGTGTTGAGTCTCATGAGCATTTCCTCTGTAAGAGGTTCTTGATATAACTTGACTCGGCATCCACTAATATAGTTTGGTAGGATATCACCTTCTAAAGTGGCCAATTGAACTGCACCGCTAGTGGAGAGTCTATTAATGATCATGGGCCCATATCCTCGTTTCTCCAATTTGCGGGCATGTTGCTTTAGCGTATAAACCAGCACTAGATCTCCTTCCTTCAATCCTTTATCTTTTACATGGGCATCAAAGTATGCCTTTTGCCTTTTCTTTGCAGCATAAATGCCTGCTGCTGCCCGTAGCCTCGTCTCACCTAAGCGTTCTAGGTCAAAGATCCTGGAAGATAACTCATGTCCATTCCACTCATGCTCTTGTGCTACTTTCAAGGCTGGGATTAGGAAGTCCAATGGTAGCACGGCATTCTGTCCAAAGACCATCTGGAATGGGGTAGCATTGAGTACCGTTTTGTAGGCAACTCGGTATGCCCAAACAACATGATGAAGTTGTTTGTCCCAATCAGAGCGTTTATTATTTACAAGTTTCGTCAATACGTTACATAGGATCTTATTCGTGCTCTCGGCTTGTCCGTTAGCTTGTGGGTGATAGGGGGCAGACTTCTTATGTATCACCATGAATTCTTGAAGGAGATTTTCAATGACCTCATTCAAGAAGTGCGTACCTCTATCACTAACCAACTCTATTGGTAACCCATATCTAGTGAACACATTTTCGAATAAGAACTTAGCCGTCGTTTGAGCATCATTCTTTGTCGTGGCTTTTACTTCCACCCACTTTGTGAGGTAATCTGTGGCTACAATAATGTATTCTGCATGGGAGTTTCTAGCTAGGGGGTTGATGGGACCTACAAAGTCTATACCCCACTTTGAAAATGCACGTCCTCCCATCATTGGCCTTAAAGGCATCTCGTCTTTTCTTATCGGATATTGGGCACGTTGGCATGTGTCACATTTCTTCACATAAGTATGTGCATCCATATGAAGAGTGGGCCACCAAAGTCCTGAGAATAGAATGGTCTTAATTACTCTATCAGTCCCAAAGTGTCCACCTGCAGCACCGCTGTGTGTAGTTTCTAAGACTTTCAAATAGTCTGATTCATGAACGCATAGTCTTAGGTAACCATCCTTGCCTCTTCGATATAGGTTGTCTCCTACTAAGGCATAGTCTTGAGCCTCTTGCTCCATGCTCCGTTTTCTTGCAAGACTATCCTGATTGGGTAATGTTCCCGATCTCATGAACTCAACCAATGGAGCACTCCAATCTGGGATTAATGACACGTGATAAAGAGTGGCATGCTCCACTGGGGGTCTCTTCTGGCACGCTGGACAATTTTGGATCCACTCTTGTATTTCTTTGTCCATGCTAGGCCAATACACTCCTAAACGTTTTAGATTCTGCAATGTTCGTTGTTTAGAGTAGTGATTTTGTTGGAGACCTCTTAATCTCCAAAGGTTTGATCTATACTGACTTAAGAACACTTCTATGTCAGTTATAAACCAAACTTTACACAAACAATGTTCTTCTTTACCAAAACTTCAATCAACACTTCTCTGAGTGAAGAAGTGTCTACTTCAGAAAGTCTGCTTCAAGAATCAACTTCATTACTTGCATAAAACTTCAAATTTCTTCAAGTAAATGATGCACAAGTATTCACAATACCTTTGCGCAATCATGTCAATCATTAGTTCTCAGAACTAATCACCAAAAGTTTAATTTGATCATTAAGATCAAAGATATGTCAGAAAATGTCTCTCAGAAGTTGCGCCTTCGACATAGTCAACTTCTTAAGTTGATTTCTCCCAATCTGAAACCCGTTTTGCTAAATGCTTTTAGCCATAGCTTCCTTATCTTCTAACTTAAATTTTAAGTGCTCACTCATCAAAAACTTTACAGTATACACTCAGATCTGATCAAAATACTGAGACGGAAAAGTGCGCTACTCTCAGACTTCAGTTTTCACATTCTACATATGAATGTTTCTATTGATCATTCTCACAGTAGGAGAGGAATTAGATTCTGAAACTCTAGACATAGCTTTATTAGCTCCTCAATTAGATGTGTACAAAAGGATTTCTGATCCACATGATCAGATAGAGAGCACTAAGAGAAAAACCCGTCGCTACTTTCTGGAAAAAACTCTCTACACATCTTTCTGAAGTTTGTCATCTACAAATGACTCTCCTACATATTTCTTGTCATCATTAACTTATATATACATGACTTTAGACTCATCCCGTATCTATGACATTGCTCTTTATCATCCTAAGGGTTTGGCTATACTCAATTTACAAGATTCTTCACTTATATGTACATATGTGTACAAGACATCAATCTGAAATCTTCTTCACTTTCACAAGTATCTTTCTTTGCTTCATTCCAACCATAAGCTTTCTTCAAGATCTCTATAATCATCAATTTCTGATTGGCTTGTTCCAACAGCTCCCCCTCAATCACTAATTGTGATTATTCCATTCTTCTTCACTCCTGCCATCTCTTTGAACCTCTGTAGCTTAGGTCCATCCAAGCTCTTAGTCATCATATCTGCCACTTGTTCTTTTGTTGGAGTGTACATCACTTCAATCTCTTTATCAAGTACCTTTTCCCTCAAGAAATGATACTGAATCTCTATGTGCTTAGTCCTGGCATGAAAAACAGGGTTAGCTGCCAAATACAAAGAACTCATATTATCTCCAAAAATAATTGGAGTACTATGATCAGTCTCAAAACTTTTCATCAAGGTCTTCAACCATATCACTTCTTTTGCAGCTTCTACCATTCCTTTATACTCAGCTTCTGTGGATGATAAAGCAACTGTATGTTGCTTCCTTGAACACCAAGAAACTAGTTTATCTCCAACATAACAGAGATACCCATGAGTAGACCTTCTATCATCTGAGTCACCTGCCCAATCTGCATCACTAAACACTTTGATTCTTGTATCAGAAGTGAAACCATAATACAAACCTTCACTTAGGGTTCCTTTGATATATCTGAGTACCCTTTGAGCTTCAATCCAATGAGTCTTCTTTGGACAATGCATAAATTGTGACAACACACCTACTGCATATGATAAATCTAGCCTTGTCAAGGTAGCATAGATCAAACTACCTACCAAACTCTGATATTTCTTCATATCATTGAATTCTTCACCTCCATACCTGCTTAATTTATGATTTACCTCCAATGGTGTAGTTGAGGTCTTGCAATCTTCCATGTTAAACTTGACTAGAAGATTCTTCAAGTATCTCTCTTGTGAAACATATACTCCATGTTGAGTATACACAATCTGCATTCCTAGAAAATAAGATAAGTTTCCCAAATCACTTATCTTAAACTCCTTCTCTATTTGCTTTTTGAGTTCATTGATTCCTTGAGCATCTGTTCCTGTAACAATAATATCATCAACATAAATGCACATGTAAATGTACCCATTTTCACTTGCCTTCACTAGCAAGCTAGTATCTGCCTTTGATGCTTGAAATCCACATTCATTCAAGAACTTGACCAATCTGTAATTCCAAGCTCTTGGGGCTTGCTTCAACCCATATAAGGCTCTCTTGAGCTTACACACATAATCTGATCCAATTGATTCTATGAAGCCTTCTGGTTGCTCCATGTATACTTCATCTGCAATGTATCCATTTAAAAATGCATTTTTCACATCCAATTGTGATAATTTCCATCCCTTACAAGCAGCAATAGCAATCAATGTCCTAATTGTAGACATCTTAGCAACAGGACTAAAGGTTTCATCATAATCTACCCCATAAGTTTGGGCAAAACCTTTGAACACAAGTCTAGCCTTGTATCTAGACACCTTACCATCTGCAAACCTCTTTGTTTTATATACCCACTTACATCCAATGACTTTCTGATTCTTTGGTCTTGGTACTAATTCCCAAGTTCCATTTTCAAGTAGAGCATCATACTCTTCCTGCATTGCCTTCTCCCAATTCTGTTTACCTTTGGCTTCTTCATAAGTGGTTGGATCTTCTTCTGTCTTCACAATGTAAGCATAATCTTTTGTTGTTAGGAAAGATGTATCATAACTATATCTTATAGGTTCTTTCCTTTCCCTTGTAGATCTTCTGATTTCTGCACTTCTCGAAGTTTCAGCCTCATTTGACTCTGGATCAAATCTTGGCCCTTCTTCTACATGATCCTGCAATCTACTTCTAGAGTCAACTTCATCAACAATTTCTTCATACACTTTTACTTTTGCCTTTCCTTTCCTTTGTATTTCTTCAACACCTGCATAATCATTTGGTGATCCTGTATACCATGTATTTTGCTCATCAAATGTCACATCTTTGGTAACAAGAAATTGCTTTGTGGATGGACTCCACAACCTGTAACCCATCTGTCTATCATCATATCCAATAAACACATACTTCTCTGCTTTAGGTTCTAGCTTATGTCTTAATTGTGAAGGAACATAAGCATATGCAATACATCCAAATACTTTACAATGATCAAGGGTAGGTTTCTTACCCCACCATGCTTCATAAGGGGTTTCTCCATCCAATGCTTTACAAGGCAACCTGTTCACAAGGTATGTTGCAGTGTTAATGGCTTCTGCCCATAAGTAATTTGGACAATTCTTTTCCTTCATCATAGCTCTTGCAAATTCTACAAGAGTCTATTCCTCCTTTCTGCTACTCCATTCTGTTGAGGGGAGTACCTGCAAGTTACTTCTCTTTTTATACCTGCATTCCACAAATAATCATCAAACTCTTTAGAGAAATACTCTCCCCCTCCATCTGACCTTAACCTCTTAAGCTTTTGCCCTGTGATCCTTTCTGCATAGGCATGAAAATGTTTGAATGTCTTGAAAACTTCTGATTTATCCTTGATTACATACAAAGTAATCCACCTGGTTGCATCATCAACAAACAACACATAATATCTAGATCCATTTATGCTATAGTCCCTTGAGGGACCCCATACATCTGTATGAACCAATTCAAGCATATTTGAATACTTGTACCCTGACTTATTGTAAGAACCTTTATGTGCTTTACCTAATTGACAAGCTTCACACTTGTACACCATATGTTGCCCTTCAATATTTGGCAATCCAAGCACCACCTGATTCTTTGACATTTCCTTTATAGCTCTCTCATTGAAATGACCTAGCCTTTTATGCCATAGGTCTAATTCAGATACCTTTTGACTTCCATAAGTAAATAATGCATGTCCCACATTACCTTGGACTTTGAGAGTGAACAATCTTCCTTCCTTTTTCCCTGCAATTATGTTTCTATATCCCTGATTTGGATCTTGTACATATACACCATCATTTGTGAATCTTACCTCATATCCTTTCTCCACAATTTGCCCTACACTTATCAAATTTTTAGGAATAGTAGGAACATAAAGTACCTTGCTCAGAAGTGTACTTCCACTCTTTGTCTTTACTGATCCAATGCTCTCCACTTTATGTTTGGTATTATCACCTGTTTGAACTGTATGTCCATTCACCCTTGCTTCCATATCAGTCATCAAGGATAGATTCCCACTCAGATGGTTGCTACACCCTGAGTCAATATAAAACACTCTTTGATCTTCTCCCATTGATTCATGAGTTGCATTCAAGATAAGAGTCATATCATCCTTCTGATCTGATGCATAATTGTAATAATTGTTGTTGTAGGACTGAGATTGGAAGTTTCTTCCACCTCCTCTACCATATGATGTCCTACCACCTCTTCCTCTGAAGTTACCTCTTTGGTTTCTGCCTCCTCTACCTCTTTGATTATAATTCTGATTATTGCTTCCACCATTTTGATTGTTATACCAACAATCATTTGCCAAATGATTAGTTCTGCCACAAATCCAACAAGCTTTAGCATTATCTTTGTTCTTACCTCCTCTTCCTTTACCTCTGAAATTCATCTTCCCTTTTGTGAAGTTAGCTTGATTTGAATTCCCTTCATCATCATTCGATTGCTTTCCTTTGCCATTCTTTTTCTTGTCCTTGGAGTACATAGCTTGACTTGTACTTCTATCATTGTCTCCTTTAAGGTCCTGCTCAAAGGTTAGCATGTGTCCTAGCAATTGATTAAGATCAGGAGTAAAGTGATCAAGTGACAACTCTATGGACAATATGAAAGGCTTCCACTTCTCATCTCCTCTCAAACCTGTAAGTATTTGTCTTACCAACTTTTCCTCTTCAATGTCTTCATCCACTGCTCCCAAGCTATCTGCAATATCCTTCATCCTTGCCACATAATCAGAAATTGATTGTGAGCTCTTCTTCTTGAAGGTTGTGAACTCACCCCATAGTGAGGACTTCATTGACTTGGTTGTATTCTAGAAATGCTCTTCCAAAGCATTCCAAACATCTGTTGCACTTTCCAAACCTCTAATGTGAGGTAGCAGATAATCATTTACAGCCATGTAAATAATACTCCTTGCTTGAGCATCCTTTCTCATCCAAGCCTTCAAGTTTGCAAGCTCTTCCCTAGTTGGAATACTAGGATCTACAAATTCAGGTTTTTCTTCATCTCCTGTAATAAATGTCATCAAATCTTTACTCATGAGGTGTGCCTCCATCCTCATGGACCAAGCTGGATAGTTCTCTCTATCTAGCTTATCAATCTGCAAACTTTCTCCCATCCTTGACCTTCTGTATCTGCAATTACTATGGTTTATGAGGATAAAGTGTACCTTTGATATAAGCTTTGTCCTTCTTGATTCTTTTCTAACTCGTGCTTTGAACTTCTGCAGGTTATCTTCAATAATTTGTCCTTGTCCTCCTTTGATTTGGAAGATCTCCAATATCTGCACCACTCGGAACTTCAATTGTCTTTTCTTCTCTTGTATTTCACCTTCAGCTCTGATACCACTGTTGGAGACCTCTTAATCTCCAAAGGTTTGATCTATACTGACTTAAGAACACTTCTATGTCAGTTATAAACCAAACTTTACACAAACAATGTTCTTCTTTACCAAAACTTCAATCAACACTTCTCTGAGTGAAGAAGTGTCTACTTCAGAAAGTCTGCTTCAAGAATCAACTTCATTACCTGCATAAAACTTCAAATTTCTTCAAGTAAATGATGCACAAGTATTCACAATACCTTTGCGCAATCATGTCAATCATTAGTTCTCAGAACTAATCACCAAAAGTTTAATTTGATCATTAAGATCAAAGATATGTCAGAAAATGTCTCTCAGAAGTTGCGCCTTCGACATAGTCAACTTCTTAAGTTGATTTCTCCCAATCTGAAACCCGTTTTGCTAAATGCTTTTAGCCATAGCTTCCTTATCTTCTAACTTAAATTTTAAGTGCTCACTCATCAAAAACTTTACAGTATACACTCAGATCTGATCAAAATACTGAGACGGAAAAGTGCGCTACTCTCAAACTTCAGTTTTCACATTCTACATATGAATGTTCCTATTGATCATTCTCACAGTAGGAGAGGAATTAGATTCTGAAACTCTAGACATAGCTTTATTAGCTCCTCAATTAGATGTGTACAAAAGGATTTCTGATCCACATGATCAGACAGAGAGCACTAAGAGAAAAACCCGTCGCTACTTTCTGGAAAAAACTCTCTACACATCTTTCTGAAGTTTGTCATCTACAAATGACTCTCCTACATATTTCTTGTCATCATTAACTTATATATACATGACTTTAGACTCATCCCGTATCTATGACATTGCTCTTTATCATCCTAAGGGTTTAGCTATACTCAATTTACAAGATTCTTCACTTATATGTACATATGTGTATAAGACATCAATCTGAAATCTTCTTCACTTTCACAAGTATCTTTCTTTGCTTCATTCCAACCATAAGCTTTCTTCAAGATCTGTATAATCATCAATTTGTGATTGGCTTGTTCCAACAGATTTCCTAGCAATCCCTCATGGGCTTGTTGCATCCAACTAGTATGTTTGTCGTCCTCAACACAACAAGCTAGTACACCCTCGGTATCTTGCTTGTACATACTTCCGGCCAATATTTGATACTTTTGTGATTTTACAATTTCTTCTTTGCTTGTTTTCACATTCTTATTTGCAGGCCCGAAGGTTAGGACTGGTACCAACTTATTTGCCCATTTAGGAACAACTTCTAAATTGAACAGATAAGCATCGGGCAATTCATCAGACACTCCTTGCGGTGGCTCTCCTGAAGTGATGCGAGAAAGATGGTCTGCCTAAGATGGGTTCTACCTTTCCTGACAACAACTTCAAAGTCGTATTCCATTAGTAAGAGGAACCATCTTACTAAGCGGCCTGTATTGCAAGGTTTATTGACCAAATATAGTAAAGCTTGATGATCGGTGAAAAACTTAAACTTATTGGCCAATAGATAGTGTCTAAACTTCTTCACGGCATATACCATGCCTAAGCCTTCTCTTTCCGTTGTGGTATAATTTCGTTCAGCTGCATTTAATTGCCTACTAGCATATGCTATCGGCAAATCTAGGTTTCCCTCACCTGTGGGTTGTGCTAGCACACATCCTATTGCATGATTGGAGGCATCTACATGGACATGAAAGGGTTTGCTCCAATCCGGAGTAGTCAATATTGGTGCTGTGCACAAACGTCTTTTCAGCTCGTTGAAGGAATTCTCGCATTCCTCATTCCACTCAAAATTTGTTAACAACCCATAAAGAGGTTTAGCTATGATGGCATACATGTGGATAAACCTACGGTAATATCCACAATGGCCCATAAAGGCTTGTACCTCTTTAACATTCCTTGGCCTGGGCAGCTCTGCTATTGCTCTTACTTTGTCTTCATCTGTTGAAATTCCATTCTTAGAAACAATGTGACCTAAGATCTTACCTTGTCGTACCATGAACACACACTTCTCTGGGTTCAGACACACTCGATAATCTCTACACTTGTTGAAGATTTGTGTGAGCTCAGGGATGTGGTAACTTCTTTCTTGGGAATGAGCGCATAAATCATCCACATATACTTCTAAGCTCTTTCGCAAGAACTCTTTGAAGACATGACACATGAGCCTTTGGAATGTTGCAGGTGCATTGGTGAGCCCAAGTGGCATCACACGAAATGCAAAGATTCCCCATTCTGTGGCAAATGCCGTTTTGTGTTGATCTTCGGGGGCAATGGCTACTTGTTTGTAACCTGAAAATCCATCAAGGAAGCTATAAACTTCCTTGCCTGCAACACGCTCCAATAGATGTTCGGTGATTGGAAGTGGATAACTATCTCTGATTGTAGCGGCATTAACTTTTTTAAGGTTAATGCACACTCGCAATTTCCCATTCTTCTTGGGCACCACTACAATGGGGGACACCCATTCAGTGTGCTCAATCTCATAGATGAATCCAGCTTCAATCAGCCTGTCAATTTCCTCCTTTATTTTGGCTGCATAATTGTCATTATATGTGTAGGGCTTTTGTTTGGTGGGCTTGGCATCAGCGGTCATCGGAATCGTATGAGAGCAAATCTTTGGATCTACTCCTTTCAAGTCTCTATAGTGCCATGCGAACACATCCCTATATTCCCTTAATAGAGCTACAAGCTCTACTTCTTCTTTTGCACTTAGGTCGTCTCCTATGTACGTACATCGCTCTTCGTTCCCTTCAATGGTCACTACAATTTTTTTGGTCTTTTCTTTATTGTCATATGCTTCTCCTATAATGGCCTCTCTCTTAGGCATTCGTACCAAAATTTTTCGGTCTTCCACTTCATATTTCTTGAAATTTTCTGGTACTTCAAACAATGATTCTTCCTCTTCTTGTTTCACTGCTTTCCTTTTCTTTTTCTTTTTACTACCTTCACTTCCTTCCTTTGAATTTATCGTTTTAATACTTGTGAGGGGTTCTCCTTCTTTTTGGGTTAACACTCCTATGTCTTCTAAATAGTGTTCCTCTGAGTCAAAGTAAGTATCCATCACAATGGATTCTAGATCATCGTCATTCTCTTCTTCTTCTATGAACTCACTAGGATCACACTCTTCCAACAGGGGCTGACACATGAACACTGAAATATCATAACCCTCCTCATCACAATGAGGCGTCCATTGTTCTTCATTGACTGCAATGTCCATGGTAGCTAAGATTTCTGCCCAACCATGAGGCTCAAATTCCTCATCTGGAAATATCATCAGTGTATAGGCTGGGTCTTTTATTGGTCTATCTCCTGGGGAAGTTCCTTCTTCTCTCGCTTTTAGGCGCTTTTCCTCTTCCTCTGCGACCTTGCACATCCACAAGTGAGTATCTTCATGCAGCCATGATGGATCAGGTGAACTTCCAGAATGCACGGAGATAGAATCTTCTTTCGCTTTGTGGATAGGATTCCACTGTAGGGGTGGTACATCTCTGAAGGTGTAATCCTTCAAATCGACCTTGGTGGTGACCCCTAAGTGCTGTAAGTACAAGGAGTTGGTTCCCCAATCCTATACTATTTGCAATTGTCGTAGGAAGGGTCTTCCTAGGATCATCTCGTAGACATTATTTTTCTCAAAGTCACATATAGCAAATGTATGTTCAAACTCTACACCACAAGTGGTTAGAGTTATCCCTTCAAGATATCCTAGAGGTCTTTCAAAATGACCATCTGCCATTTGAAGTTTCATTCTCGTTGGTCTTAAGGTGGGTTTGCCCCATCGCTTCCACAAGGAGGTGGTCGCAATAGCAACACCAGCACCCGAATCCACAATTGCTTTGGTTGTGTAACCTTGATAGGTGATCAGAAGATAAGTGTTACCTTCTTCACCTTCGCTCATGTCTCCTATCTTGTCGAGAGGTATCTCTGGAACTTTTTGCTTAGAGCCTACTTTTGGTATATTGGATTCAAGTTCTGGAACCTGATCCTTCACATGATTCCAGAGCTCCGGTTTTGCCTTGAGGAGCTCCTCTACAGTGAGATGACATTGAACCTTAGTGTTCTTCACAACATCAGTGTTTCTTGGAATCACTGTGTAAGAATTAGATTCAAAATCTAATCTCTCATCCTCTTGTTGCTCTGTTTGATCTCCATAGATAGACGGAATGTCTTGGGGAAATTGATCATGAAGATCATCAATCTCAGGAATAGGAGGGGAATTACCCTTCTCCTTGGCCCATTTCTCTTCTTGTATTTCCCGTAAGAACTCTTGAGAGTACTGTTGAATTGAAGGAGGTATTCCAGCATCCGTGGAATTAGGAACATAAGCTCCCATTGGTGGTGAGCTTCCTCTTTCAATAACTGGTTGAGCCTGTGGAGGTAAAGAAACTTGTGGTTTGTTTACCAACTGCTCTAATCTTGGAAGTGCAAATCTGATTTGACAGAGTTTGTCTGATTGAACTTTTGACTAGTCTCAAGTATAGCTTGAGCTTGTTCCACCATTTTCATGCACATTTTCATCCGTTCAATCTCTAAATCTTCTCTCGGGTAACTCTTGTCCAAGTTTGCAATTGTTGGCCCTTCTTGAAGACGATCCTGGTAGGCCTTGAACATCATGTCCAAGCCTTCTGGGGTTGGATCTGCAAGAACAGACCCTGGTTGTGGGTTATTTACAATGGGTGGTGGGGTGGGATGAAGCGAAGTGGATGGAGCTTCAGCATGCGAGGGGCTTTGAGATGCAATGTCTTCTATTTTTGTTTTGGCATCTTTTAGACTTTCTTCTATTTCAGATATCTTTTTGTTCCACTTGCGATTAGCCTTCTCTCTGGTATCCTTCCATGTTCTTGATTTCCTCTTACTAGGTTCTCCTGCCTCACTTGACTCCGACTGCTCAGATGGTTTTGCTTGTTGTGCAGCCTATGCCCTAGTAACTGCCTGTACAGGAGCCACATTACTACTACTTGGACTTGAATCTGCCACTAAGCCTACCACATTGATGGGTGTCACCTTGGGTGCACTAGAGGGGTTTCTCGGACACTCTCTAGGAAGATGTTCCTGGCCACACTCAGGACAAAAGCCTTGTATTGTAATGTTTTGCCCTTGTCCCAGAGCTGGTTGGTGGGGGCATTCACGAATGAAATGGTCGCTCTGACATCTAAAGCATGGTCCTCTAGGGGCTTGTGGTCTTACTTGTCTCAATTGGGTCCTAGGATTTGGATTCGTATACATGACATTGAAGTATTCTGGCTCCCAATTTTGTTCCATAGGTGGTGTCTCATATTGACAATGAGAAGTCTCACTTTGCTCAGGTGACTCTATATAATAAGCTTGTGGACTATCTGCATGGAAGTAGTCTGAACCATGAGCGTGAGAGTCATTTTCTGGTATCAATGGGGTTAGCGGTACCAATGCTCTATTAGGGTTCTCCTCCGCCATTGTATACTTAACTGGGATCACATTGGCAGGAGCTGGCGGTTGGTTTCCTGGGACTGGTTGTGGCCTATATGGTGCCTGATATTGCTGCTGGTATTGAGGTTGATATTGTTGTGGCCTATAATATGGTTGTTGGTACTGATTCTGATACCTACCCTACTGGTAGGGTTGCTGATAATTTTGTCTAACAGCCTGCCTGTTATAGGGACAATCTTGGGTCGTATGATTTGTATATTTCCTCTCAATGGTGCAATATAGAGCGTTAGGGTTTCCTTGAGGTTGAGTCATCATTGGGCAGACATTAGCCATGTGATCTCCTCCACATGTATAACATCGCTTCACTGAAGTGACCCTTGGCATTTGTCTATTTTGAACTCCTAGATTTTTGGCCACTTGCTCAGCTATCTCATCTATCTCAGTGGAGGTTCTAGAGGTATGACTTGTAGAACTATCAGAGTCCTTATAGAGTTTGGATAGTCCTAACTCCTCACCCAAGTTGTCTTCTATGTCAATGCATATCCGTACACACTCTTCTATGGATCTAGGCTCTTTCAAGTATACATATGACCTTAATTTTGTGCTCAATAGGCCATCTAAAAACAGTGCCACCTGTTTGGCTGATGTGGGTAATTCTGGTACAGGGCATCTTTCCAAGTACTGTCTAAATCTTCTTCCTGCGAGTCGCACTGTTTCTTGGGGTGTCTGCTTGAAGCTGTGGATCAAGGATGATGTGTTATGCCTGATACCGCTTTTGGAAAATTCCACAATGAATTCTTCTAGCAGCTGACCTATCTCTCTATAGTTGCGACTGTTTAGAGGTTGAAACCAAGCTAAGACAGTACCCTTAAGAGTCAAACCAAATGCCTCGAACTGGGTGAATAAGTCTTCAACCTGTTCAGCTCTTAACACTTGTTTGAACTCCGCCACATGATCATAAGGATCTCCAAATCCATCAAAGTAGTTCTTCATTTTCTTAACCACTTGAGAGGGTCTAAGGGTTCTTGAGTGCTCTCGTGGTCTAGGCAATGGGAGATCATGATCATCTCTTTGATGCCTATGAACTCTATGTCTCTCCCTTTCAAGTCTTTCCGTTCCATATCCTGATCTGTCTCTGCCTACAGTGTCTGCAAAGCTTACCTCCGGTCTCTCTCTAGTTCTTTCCCTCTGGGTTTCATGAGCCTTGGATGATCCGGCTCCTTGGAGGCCCTGGGAAACATTAGAACTTGGTGGAGGGAAAATGGATTCACCTTGCCAGGTGTAAGCATGTCTGTCTTGATCTGATACCAAGAATAATTTTTGAGATGTGTGATCTAGATAGACAACTTTCCCTGGTGTCCCTGGATCCTTGAATTCATAGATGGTGACTACTGGGCTGGGTTGATCTGGCCTAAATCTCCAAAAGGCTTCCTCCGTTTCTCTATTCACGAATAGTTCTATGCTTTTATTATCTTGAGGAATCCATTCTCGAGTGAGCACTCTGGTTAAGACTGACTTACCTCTAGGGGTCTTGGGTTCTCCTCCTAGGTCCCCTTTCTCTATATCACCCATGTCGGTCTCAGCAATCACATTTCCAAACTCATTAGTTCTATCAGGAAGAGTGGTGACCACATATATAGTCCCCTCTTTATCTAGGTATGCTCCATTCTCAAACTTGACTACCGGGTGGTCTAATCCATGGGGTTGATCGGGGTTCTTAATCTGGACCACCGATCTTCTCAGGCCATCTTCATAGATGTGAGCACCTAGACGATTAGTCCTGATGTATTCCAGTTGAGTCTTGTATGGTCCTTCTGGCTTTTCTAGATAAGCCAACCCTGAACTACCTACTGGTCTCTCCATGTGATAGGACATCTCATAATCACTTGTTTCTGATCTGGGAGTGTATGGGTAATCACTCAATTGTTGGGCCCAAGACCTGGCAATGTGATTGACACTAGCTTCAGAAGATCTGAGGCTTTGTCTGTCTCGGCCTAAGTGTCTGCCTGATCTAAGGTTCATATGCCTGATTTATCTACCCCCTTGGACCTAAGCACACTCTCGTTGCAGGTTAATTTGCACCAATCACTTTGTTCTTTTGAGTTGAATGTTATGTTTACGGTCTTGTCTGAAATCGCGTCATCATGAGTACTTAAGTGAATTTCCACACTTGATAAGTGATCGACTCCAGTTTACCTTTTGTCCCTTAGAGTTTTCGCACTTAAGACCTACTTAATTCTTGCACTTGGTTGATTAATACTCTTGGACTTGATTCGTGCCTAACGTTGCCCTAATTAATTACCACACCTAAGTCGTACTTAGCCTAGGCTAGGAATTGACAAAGGAGGGTTGAGAGATCTTCCAACCTCAATTAGCTGGTTGACCAGACTGCTACACATGCCAGGAAGCCTTCTCCCAAGCTTGGTACTCACCCTTGCTAGCTTGCTTTGGATTGCCTTGAGTGCACACAATGTTCCTGCAAAAGCTCACCAGTCAGTATAGCTCTCTTACCACAAGTAATTGAAAGACACACATCAATAATTTTAGTCCCCCTGGAGTAACTCACTGTACCCCCTGAATCTTAGGACCACCTAGTTCCACCTAAAGGTCAACTTAAAAATGCATGTTCTAAAACTCCACTTATGATTCTTACAAAAACCAGTCAGGGTCCACGTAGGATTCTCAACGAGCTTTCCAACGAGACCAAAATCTCATCAATCGGAGTTCGTATGGTCAAGTTATGACCACTCAGGCACTAAAGGGTCAAAACAGGCTCTCAGGGTTCAGGAGATCCCTCTCTGGTTTCTAGGTCTTTTGCCCACTTCCAAGGTTCTAAAGTTATACCAAGGTGCCTAAAATTAAGCTCAACTACCCTTCAATTCACTCAAAGATAACCCAAAATTTCCATGTGTTAAAGGCCGTGTATCGCGATAGGTCGGGTCGAGGTGTCGCGATAGGTGGGAGGTGTCGCGATAGCTCGAAGTGTCGCGATAGGTGGGAAGTGTCGTGATAGGTCGAAGTGTCACGATAGCTCATGAGGTGTCGCGATAGGTCGTGAAGTGTCGCGATAGGTCGTGAGGTGTCGCGATAGGTCGTGAGGTGTCGCGATAGGTCGTGGGGTGTCGCGATAGGTCGTGGGGTGTCGCGATAGGTCGTGAGGTGTCACGATAGGTCGTGAGGTGTCGCGATAGGTCGTGGGGTGTCGCGATAGGTCGTGGGGTGTCGCGAAAGCTCGTGAGGTGTCGCGATAGCTCGTGAGGTGTCGCGATAGGTCGTGGGGTGTCGCGATAGGTCGTGGGGTGTCGCGATAGGTCGTGGGATGTCGCGATAGGTCGTGAGGTGTCGCGATAGCTCGTGAGTGTCGCGATACCTCGAGGTGTCGCGATAGCTCGAGATATGGTGAATTTTTCTGTTCTGTCTAGTGATCCTGGGAGCTCTAGGCCTGCGCAGTGTCGTGGTGCACTCAGAATCGTGATTGGGTGAAGTTTTCGGAGGGTCGTGATAGCTCGAGCTCAACGTCTCGGGGACTGTGCAGACAGATTTCGTACCTGCTGAGCTTGCTGGAGATGATGATGAAGGTGAAGATGAAGAAGAAGAAAAAACTCAGAAACTTAAACTGAAAATGGTGATTTTTTACCTTCCAACATCGCTATTCTACGTCTTACCGTCACACGCTCGTCCTCCAAGCTCTCTCCCCGGCAACGGTGCCAAATTTGGTGTTACTCTAGCACAATGGTGAGTACCAACGTGAGGAGATACACCTCATTAATGTCAATCCGTGGAGACGTGAGGACCGGTATGAAGACCGTGAGCAAGTGATGGCACAAGTGCGTGAGTGAAAGCACACAAGCATGCACACACATACACACACACGCGCACACAGTAAGAGCAAGGAGTGGAACAATGGAAGATCTTCGATTATACAAGAGCTCTCTTACAAAGCTGAAATCTACAACAAGCTAGCCTCAAAAATGAGCTCTCCAGCCCTTTTTATAGTTTTTGAGTGGTTTTGGCCCTGTCCAGACCTAGTGTCCGGCCTAGTTAAAAAATAGGTTCCAGGGCTTATTTGGGGGCTCAAACGGAGTCTAAAAATTATGAAAATTGGTAGGATGGTAGTTCTAATACTCCTCAAGCTCGAGGACTCCTCGGCTTGAACAAAATGGAGTTACAAAAATGGACAATGGTATTTACAATGGTTTTTAGTGATAATAATCACTATTTTTATAGGGATTTCATCTGAAAATTTGACAGGTGCTTCTTGGAGCTCCCTACTTGCTCCTTCTTCTTGTGTGTCCACTTCCTTGATGCACTTCCATTCTTTGTCCTTGATCTTGAGCTTCAACACCAGGGGAGACATCTGCTTTGCAAAGTGTTCCATTCTTCATGCGAAATGTTGATGCTAGGGTCAATATCCTCAAAGTTGATCCAGCGGTTGGTGCCTTGTTTCCAGAGATGTTTCCATTTTTTGAAGCCTTTGTTCCATAGCTTCTTGGCATTTTGAATGTTCCAAGATTCCACACTCCGGATGCCATGGATCGGAAACCAGATAGAGTCGTTTTGTCTGATACCGGCAGCCCACTTCCAGTCTTCACTAATTCTTGTGAAGCTTTTGACTTTATTCCAACTCTTCCAAAGGGAGCACACCAGATTGGAGCCTTTCGGGAAGACGGGGATCGGGGAAAACAGCAAGGTCAAGATGTCAAGATTCTTCCAATTTGGGAAACCCTTGAGCGCCAACTCATTCTTGTTTCTGAAGATCAACTTGGCCCACGAGGCCTCCCCGTTGCACCAAGCCTTAATCATCCATTTGGCCGACAATTTGTTAGCCATGCACCCAATGTCCAAGATACCAAGTCCCCCACTATCTCTATGGCTGGTGCAGATGGACCATTTGATTTTAGGCACCCCCCTCCTATTGTGGTCGCCCGTCCAAAGGAAGTTTCTACAAATACTATCCAGTTTGGACAGATCTTGCTCTTTCGGTCTCCAACAAGAAAGGAAATAAATGGTAGATGATAAGAGGAACGTGTTGATAACCATAGCATGACCAGCAAGATTGATTTGCATACCTCTCCAATAATTAAGCTTGTTTTCGAGTTTGGCAAGCACCCAGTTCCACCGCTGTTCCATAGAGATGCCAAACCCCAAGGGGATCCCAAGAAGCCGAAAAATTTGGCCCTGCGGAATGATTTGACAGCCATGATCAATGAGAAGGTCGGGCTTTGACCCACCAATAGCTCTAAAGGCGGTCTTAGAGTGGTTGATTATGGATCCAGAGGCTTCACAAAAAGTAGCAAGACACTTCCAGAACGTCTCCAGGCTGGTACTATCATTGTGAACAAAAGCGTTCATATCATCGGCAAAAAGTCTCATGGTGATCTGACTGTGGTCATGCGGCAAACGAAGGCCTTTAATGTTACCAGCTTCCACCTGATGCTCCACCAGCCTGCTAAGCCCTTCCGTGGCAATGGCAAAGAGAAGGGGAGCCAATGGGCACCCTTGTCTGATAGATCTTCTAAGTTTGATCACCTTTGAAAGTTTTCCATTAATGTTAATTTGGGTCGATGCGTTTCCGAGAAGGGTCGCGATCATCTTGGTGAATTTCTGACTACATCCAAGATCTTGTAGCGACTGTAGAATATAGTCCCATTCTAGCCTGTCGTAGGCTTTATAAAAGTCGATCTTGAGGAAAACAACTTCTTGTTTAGACTCATTTGCAAATTCAAGACCTTCCCAGATATCTATAATGGTTTCCAAAATTGACCTGCCTTTGATGAAGCCTTTTTGGTCCTCGCTTAACCACGCTCTCAAGTGGCAAGAGATTCTGTTGGCAATGACTTTGGCAATGATCTTGTATCCTGTTTGGAGCATTGTAATGGGACGTCAGTTCTCTATTCTGTTCTTTTCCCCTTTTTTGTGTACTAACTTGATAATGCCATTGTTGAGACAAGAAGGAAGCGCGCCAAACTTGAGTGCCTCTTGCCAAACCAAACGAAGAGGGGTGGCAACCACCAACTTGAAGGATTTAAAGAACTCATTAGTGAGCCCGTCGGGTCCCGGGCTTTTACCTGAAGGGAGGGCATCAATGACCTCAATGATTTCGGCTTCAGAGATAGAGGCATGAAGCATAGAGTGAAGGTTGAGTGGTATCCTATGAGGGGAAACCCTAGATATGGCTGCCATACAGTCCCTTCTATGGTGGGAGAGGGGGTTTGAGGTCCCCAGGAGTCTCGTGAAGTGCCCTTCAATGATCCCAAAATTATCTTCTTCCGTATTGCATACATTGCCATTTGCGTCTAGCAATAAGGGGATCGATTCTCTCTTGTGTTTCCTTTTGAGGATACGGCACATCTCTTTGGTGGGTTTGTCGGCTTTGCCAGCCCACCACTCCTTGAAGAAAATATGCAAATTTTTCCTTTGTATCTCTTCCTCATATCTCAGCAGCGCTCTGATTTTTTGGAGTCCTTTCTGGGCTTGAGATTTTCCTTTGTTCACTTCCTCCTCGAGCCGCCAGAGTCTATGATATAGAGCTTCTCTACGAGCCCGCCGCACAGTCTCTAGCATCTTCTTGGATCTAATCATGATCTGTCGTGACTTATCGACCGCACTTCTCCAACACTTGGCCGGGGACAAGCCAGAGGCGAATGCCTCCTTCCACACATCAGAAATTTCTTGATGGACGGAGGGGAGAGAGAAGGAGGGCACACTGGCATGGAACCAAGGAGCCTTACGGATCTTGGTGGGGGGTTGAAAAGTGATGACGATCGGGTAATGATCAGAGATGGTGAGGCCGGTGCATTGTGAGAGGGAAGGGTGGCCCCACTGATGAGTAAAACTCTGAGAAATGTAGCATCTATCAAGTCTAGCTTTCCTCAGGTCCTCGCCTGCTTGGAGATTTGACCAAGAAAAGCCATTCGAGTCTTTGAATTTGACCAAATCCAAGTGTAGTTTACTTTTGTCCCACGTTTCTTTCTCCCGACTATCGATGACCCTACCCTTGCCCATCCATCTGTCCATAGGGTCCTCAACCATGTTGAAGTCACCATAAATAAGCACGTTGTGGGGGAGCGAGTCCAAGGAGGCCCAAGTGTTAAGTCTCTCTAACTCCCCATTAGGGGCATACAAAGAAACTAAAGTAAAACAAAAGGGAGCACCGAAAGAAACAGCAATCCATCGATGGCATTCATCTTCAATGGAGTTCTCAAGCTTTTCAAACCAGAGTTGATTAATACCGATTACCGATCCACCGGACCCCCGCTGATGCGTCGTTGAAATCCAAACATGGGTCGAGGAGACATGTCTAAGCCGTTTCTGGAGGTCTTCTCTGTCAATTTTAATCTCTTGAATACATATAAAATCTGGGTTTAGGCTAATGTCGCGAAGCCATTGACCAATGATGATCGCTCTTGAGGGGTCGGTTAGCCCTCTAGCATTTAACGAGATGATGATCATTGTCGTAGTGAGCCCTCTTTGCGGGAGGGAGCTTTGTCCTTTCTTTTCTTGGATTCATCTTTCTTTTTCGCTCGGATCGGATCCCGAGTTAGCAATAGGTTCTTGTGGGGGCTTTTCCACGGTAACTCCATAGGTTGTTTTCCTTTGCGGGATGCCTCCTGCTGGGAAGAACTGGGCACCGTTTTCAGCTCCGTTTCCGGAATAGTCGATCCGATGATGGAGCTTTCACTATCCATGTTATCTTCGTTGCTAGTAGTAAAGCCGTCTTCTTTGCTTGTAGTGTAACCCTCCTGCAAGGTTTCTTTACTATCAGGGATCTCTAGGTCTTTGACGTCGGTGTCCACCTCAAGTTGGTTCCCACCTGGATAGTCAAACTCATTGATGTCCTTTTCCAGATTGCAAAACAAGTTGCTGGAGGGGGTAACTGACATGTTGTTTCGCTCAGAAGTTGCCCTAGGGCTTCTTTTCCTTCTTCTTCTGACTTCGATGAACCCATCTGCATCAGCTTCTGGATTAAGGGGGCCCTTGAATTCCTCAACTTTTGTCGAGTGATTCAAAGCACCATTGCTATCTTGAGCATTTTTGGGGGCTTCTTGGTTTCGCTTGCTTTTTCGTCTCAGAGGGCAATCTTTAATCCTGTGACCTTGTTGGCCACAACAAAAGCACGCGTTGGGAAGGTTTTTGTAACTGATGTCTTGCTCCCATACATCCCCTTCGCCCAAGTCCAGTTTGATCTTCGATGGAAGTGGCATACTGAGGTCAGCCTCGACACAGATTTGAGGGTGCCACCGAGCGTTGAACGAGTGTCTTGCACCTTCATAAATGAGACCACCAATGTCCTCGCATGAGGCCAACGGCTTGCCGATAGGAGAAACGATGTCCCACACGAAGTTGTACAAGAAGTATGGCAGGTTAGGGAGCTCAACCCAGAGGGGGTACCGAAGCGATTTCGATTTGTCGGGAGTAAAATCAGGGGACCATCTGAATAGGCACAGGGTCGCCTGGCCGAGTTGCCAAGCTCCGACACTAAGGGCTCGAAACACCATATCTTCATTTTCAAAGACTAGCAGCAAGTGGCTTGCCGGTAAGAACTGACACTTACAAACAACTAGCCCGCGGGGGAACCACTCGTTGCGAAGCCACTGTCGCACAGTTTCGAGCGGGGGCTTAGGGTCGAACATTTGGCCGACGAGGCAAACTTTCTTGAGCTCTTCCTGAGTTGACAAAATTGCGGATCTATTGAGGGAGACCAAGGGGGGTTCAGCACTCTCGAAGGCCCCTAGGGCGGCACAAGAACCCCCCTCCAACAAAGAGGCCAGGTTATCGGTCTCCCCGGGAGGAGGGGCCAGGTTACTTCTCACAAGAGAGGGGGTCGCCAAATCCATGACAAAAGAGGGACACTCCGATTGATAACTTAAATCTCAACGAGTGAAAACCCCGCGCGCGGGAAGCATGGGTCCGCCTGACATAAGGGAAAGTGAAAGTAGTCTGTCGCGTCCCAAAATCACGATAGATGGTATGCACTCAGGCGATAGGTAGTTTTCCACCGTCACCGCGGGGAGCGAATAGATGAGTTTTCTGTTTTCTTTGAATAGAGCACCTTTCTTCACCTTTAAAGTTTCTCAATTTTTGTTTCTCAAAAGCAAATCCAAGAAGACGTGGAGTCAATATCGATGAGTCTCGATGGAAGCACAAAGCCACGGAGAAAACTTTATAAAGATCAGCATGCTTGAAACAGAAGAAAAAAAAAACAACGCTTGGGCATCCACGTGTCACGCGCTCCTGGTCAGCCGCTCGATGGACACACAAAACAATCTCTCCAGTGAATCGCCTCTCGTAGCGACGGACACACGTGCGACGTCTCCTATCAGTCGTGACTGATGCCCCTACTCGCGATGGCCAGATGCCTGCTATCAGTCGCGATTGATGCCCCTACTCACGATGGACAGACACGTGGCTTTTCACTCAGTCGCGACGGACACCCTCGGTGGCGACGGACACACTCGCTCGCGACGGATACAAAGATGCCTGCTATCAGTCGCGACTGATGCCCCTACTCACGATGGACAAACACGTGGCCTTTCACTCAGTCGCGACGAACACCCTCGGTGGCGACGGACACACTCGCTCACGACGGATACAAAGAAGCCCACAGCGCAGAAGACGGTCGGAGCTGCCGCAGCCTACTGTGTCAAGCAGCTTCAACAGCAACAGGCGATTGAGGTGACTCGAACGTTGTTGTACACATAACGCTGACGTAGCTGCCCTTCACAACCATCGCTGGTGGATCACCATCTCTTTCTCCGCCCCTTTCATGGATTTTTAGTAGGACCCCATGGATCACTAAAGTAATAGTTTCTCAAATTCATGGTGCAAAGCTCCACATAGAAAACTTTGGTGATTTTGAGATAGATTGGCACTTGGGTGGGGATTTAAAAACTATCAAATGCATGTTAGGTTGCAAGCAAGGTGCATCTGCTCGTTATCCATGTCCATTTTGTACCTGAGGCTATAAAGTAACAAAGGGACAACAAAAAGTACTATCTAGCTTAGATGAATACATAGATGCACCTACTTCCACGGAATGGGATAGACCTTCGTTAAGGTGTCCAATGTTAGAAATACCTAACCGTGACACATTAGATAAAGATTGGAATCCCATTATTCCATTTCCATTAGTTAATGTTCACTTTTGCACATTGCATGCTTTCATGAGAATATTTGATAGATTATTGAAGCTCCACATAGAATAGGCATTTTCCATGAACCCAATTGATAAATATGTACAAGCCATCAAAAAATTGGAAGAGTTTCTTAATTTGATTGGTTGTCATGGTGGTAATGTAACTCTAGTTGTCAAAAAACCTGGAGAATCGCAAAATAATTTGCAACAAGTGTCAATGACAGGGAAGAAGGCAAGAAAATTTTTCAAAAGAGGTGTGAGCCCTAAGAAAAATGAATCCAGGGAGCTATGGAAAGAGTTGTGCATGATCACCACTGATAATGATTCTCAAATTGACCTTAGTAATAGGCGAAAGAAGGTTTGGTCATGCTTAGATAAGTTGGTAGGCTTAATGAGTCTTAATAGCTCCAACAAAAATGACCATCAGTTGTTTCAAGATACATTAATGGAGTTTGCAAAGTGTTTCATCATATCTTGAGGAGAGAGAAATATTACACATTACATTGTAAGTTTTCTTATTTTTTCAATTTTCTTGTTGATAAGATTGTGTTATATGTACTTATATCATTTCAACATATTTTATTTGCACATGGAGCATTTTTTATGCATCGATATGGTTCGTTGGAGATTTTTAGTACACAAGGAATGGATAGTTAACTCACATTACAAGGCTATAGGTGTTTACTTCAAGAACACACGACATGGTGCAATGCAATCAAACTATATGGAAGAGATGTTTAATTGGTTTTATCGTACTGCATTTTCAAGGACATATGCAATGGAACGAGCCAAGAAATCGAAAGTTGCAAAACTTGCAAGAATTAATCAACACAACTTAGCTAGTGAAAAATGGAAGTCATCATTGGGACCTTTACGTCATGCTGAATGGCGGGCTACAAGAACACGACAGGGTTCATCATGGAAGTGAAGCCATTTAATACATTCATGGCATTTTTTGAATAATTCATTAGGTTTGCTACACAGTAATCTCTTGTTTGCAATTTTTTAAGGTAATTTTTTATTTTTTAACTATTTTTTGTCCATTCAGATGTGAACAGAACCTTTTTAAGTGAAACATTATAAAAGGAGACTCATTGTCTCATTTCAACATTCTAGCACTATAGAGGATGGCACGAACAAAGCAAACTGCAAGGAAGGATCGCATTAACTTTCCTACCTATGTGCAAGGCACTCAGAAGCCACCATGGATGAATCACCACAAAAGGCGACGTAGTGTCTCGCGCTTTGCATCCCATCGCGAAACAGTTGGTGGTCATACCTCTGGGAGTGAACAGTTGCATGAACAAGTGGAACATGGGCAATCCAGGGAAGAGGCCATAAATCAATCCCAATCACCACCATCATCATATGATGAGCCTCTATCACCAAAGAGACCCACAAAGACAAGGGTGAAGGAGCGTGCTCACAGACAGGTAGTTTCTGATGATGATTTTGATGAATCGCATGAGGATGTGTCTCAACAACGTTCAGAATCAAGTGAGGAGAGTCAAACATTGCCACCATGGGGTAACCAAGAAATACCTACAAACCATAGGGTTACTGCAGCGGGAAAGACTCTACCAACAAATCAGGGGGCCATACCAAATGATCAAGGGAGGGGGCAAAGCCAGCAACAACATCCTCAACAAGGAGAAAGCTCAAGACGCGTGCAACGTAAGAAGAAAGTCTTTCAACCCCGTCGTAGACCACCCCAACCAAGACCACAGGAAAATGTCCAACGAAGACCACCACCACCACAAGCTAGAGCACCACAATGAAGAAGAAGATATACGAGGGCATTTGCAGAGATAAGGCACTATCAAAAGACACATGATCTTCTGATACCTAGAAGACCCTTTGCAAGGGTGGTTAAAGAAGAGTTACAAAGGTATTGTGCAGGGTTAAGGATCCAAGCTCTAGCTTTAGAAGCTTTACAAGAGACAGCTGAAGCATATTCGATATCAATGCTCGAGGATTCCAACCTGTGTGCCATCCATGCTAAGCGAGTCACTATACAACCGAAGGACATACAATTAGCTAGGAGAATTAGGGGTGATCATAGCTAAGTTTTGTAACTGATCTCTACAGACAAGAGATTTTTTGTAAATATTGCCATTTTCAATGAAACATGAGCACTTCTCCTCTATTCTCTTTATAATCTCATTATTTAGAATGAAACATGAGCAGTCATTATACATTTCCATGTGTTTTCTTGTGATAATCTCTCATATATCAGTGATTGTTTTCTTATCTTGTCATTTTGATCATTGTCTATTGATTAAATGTTCAAACCATGCCCTGCCACAAAAACGCGGGAGAAGGCACTGCATACGTTTTGCACAGCTTTCTCCCACGTTTCTGTGGCAGGGCTTATTTCTTTGTAAAAAAGCACTATTTTCAAGGAGTAAAACTAGTTCATGAGGATTGAACATGGACAAATTTTGACCTCCCTATACCTTGCACTATGAATTTCCAAATACTTACATGAAAAACACATCTTTGACACATATGAGCAGAGCATTTTGAAACTTAGAACATTTGCATTCTTGAAAATATCCATCTAGTGAAGTTTCACTCTCATGTAAGGTCACCTAGGGCATTGGGAGGCCAAATAAAGCCCTACCACAGAAATGCGGGAGAAGGCCCTGCAAATGTTTTGCAGGGCCTTCTCCCGTGTTTCTGTGGTAGGGCTTTATTTGGCCTCCCAATGCCTTACATGACCTTAAATGAGAGATCTGCAATCATGCTCAATACATCACATGCAGGTCCAAAAGCATTTTAGATAATATACTAAAAAAGAAAGACTTGAGACAATTGTAAATAAAGCAAAGTGAAAATTTGATATTAATTCAATTGTTACATCAATTGGCTTTGAGTTTCTCAATGACTCTGTTGTATATTATTGAACAAGGCATTGTTAAAGTATTATATTCTTAATGTATTAATATGTTTTTGATGTTTTTGATATAGCAGCTGAAGGTTCGTGAGGAGCGTGCAAGGCGTGAAAGGGCGGACATCAATAATCCGAATAATTATTATTTAGTTTGTAAATAAACCTGCGTAGAAGGTTCTATTGTTAGAAAAGTAATGGTTAGAATAAGGGTCGTTGTAGACCGTAGTTTCTGTTATTGAAAGCAATGGCTTTCTGTAAAAGCTATCAACTTTTAGTTTCACGCCTGCTTTTCGAAGCCGCCCTCTTGTAACCACTCTTTTCGACGTAATCAAAAGTCCTATAAATACATGCACTTTGTGGACTGTCGAAACAGAGTGCATGGGGGGAGATTGCACCCAATACTGCGTTGTGTCTCGTCTCTTGTTGCGTCTATTCTCTGTGTGTTTTCTGTGTCTGTAATCTCTGTATGTGCGTGAGTAAGATCCTGACAACAGTGGTATCAGAGCTCTGCACGCGTCAATACAAAGGGTTCTGTTCTCTGTTCTCTGTTCGCGATTCCGATTCCATCTCCGTCTCCGCGTTCGCGATTCCGTTTCTGTTTCTGATCCTGATCCAGAACCAGAACCTACATCTTCACCTACGTCTTCTCCAGCACCCAATACTGCATTGTGTCTCGTCTCTTGTTGCGTCTATTCTCTGTGTGTTTTCTTTGTCCGTAATCTCTGTATGCGCGTGAGTAAGATCCTGACAACAGTGGTATCAGAGCTCTGCACGCGTCAATACAAAGGGTTCTGTTCTCTGTTCTTTGTTCGCGATTCCGATTCCGTCTCCGCGTTCGCGATTCTATTTCTGTTTCTGATCCTGATCCAGAACCAGAACCTACGTCTTCTCCTTCGGCTTACTCCAAGGCGTCGACTAAGGCAAAGAGCTTAGGCAATACATTGGCAACATTGGCAACATTGGCACCCAAGGCTCCCTTGGCGACCGTTGGCAGTCGTTGGCTACACGCGAGACAATTTTAATTTTTGAGTGGTAATAGAGAGGTTTAGAGTCCCTAAGGTAGGAGGATTTGAACCCACAACCTCCTACTTTCAAGGGAAGTACTTTAACCACTCCACCATCTCGTGGAGTTGTACTCAAGTCTCTCTCTCTCTTTCTTTGGTACTTGTGCAAGGCGCTCACGGCGATTTCAAGGATGGACCCAACAAAGAATTAAGTGTAACTTACAATCCGTAGGTCCGATTGAGGCGTGTAATATACCGTTGGAAAGCTCTCGGAACGAACTTTCCAATGAGCTAGTTTGCAAGGGTGAAATCCTTGGTCATATTTTGGTGTCACTTGATTGAGTGTTCAAGATACCAAGCAAGGTTGAGAACACGGGATCGAGACACCAAGGTTGCAAACGAGAAGGTTCAATACACCAAGGTTGAGAGCAAGGGTCCAAGAGCACCATGGAGGATTACAGTAATTCACCTCTACCTGCGGCAACACTTGAACAGCAACTAGAGCTCTTGCGGTATGAGCTTCAAGGAGCTCAGAACGAGATCCAACAACGTGATGAAATCCTCCAAAAGATGCAAGCTGAGGAAGACAACCTTACGAGAGTAGTAAAAGCTATTATGTCTGCCCAATCTGATGTTACTCATTCAAAGATTGGTAATAGAAACTACCAGTTTCTACGATTTGATGGCCGAAAGGATGGGCCTTTAGTACTTTCTTGGTTGTCGCAGTTTGATGATTTTTATACCGATGAAATGTATGCTGAAAGTGAAAAAGTTAAATTTGCCACTAACTATTTAGTAGGTAAAGCACAACTCTGGTGGAATGTCCTGCGGCACAGTACGGAGCGTCCAACAACTTGGAAGGCTTTTCAAGAAAATGTGAAGGATTCATTTCTTCCTCCTCAATACCATTTGCATGTTCGACGTGCATGGACGACCCTTACATGGAAGGAGGGTGATACGGTTACTACCTACACAGAGCGGTTCTGGCAAAATTTACTACTTGTACGAATGCTTGAAGATGTATCAGAGGATATCTTGCAGCAGAAATACGAAGATGGTTTGGAAGTGGGTATCCAAGCCAAGCTTCACACCCTATGACCTACAATCCTCAACGAGGCTATATCTTTTGCTTATGATGCAGAAAAAGAATTCCAGTCCATAACCAAGTCACTCCGTCTACAACAACCACGTCCACGACCATTTCCTGTTAAACCTTCATTTCCTATGAAGCGTAATTTTAATGCCCCACCTTACCCTAGCTTTCCTCGACCTCTACAATCCAATTACTCAACTTCACCCGTTGCTTCATCTCTCCAACCAACCAAACCACCTACCTTTCAACCTTCAGCAGTGAATGCCCAACAGAAGCGACCACGAATCACCTGCTGGAATTGTGGTAAACCTGGACATACAAAAATAAGGTGCAGATTGCCACCTCTTCATATGAAACAGGCTACAGCTCGATTGCATAACATGGAGGTCTATAATGAAGAAATTCCTCCTGTTTGGACAGAGGAATCACTGGAGAAGGACTTAAGTACCTTGGGTAACGATATCTCTCTACACTCTCTTCTTTGCATGCAAGGTACAATAAATAAAAAACTAGTTAAAATTCTACATGACGATGGTAGTTCACATGACTTCATTTCACATTTATTAGTACAAGAACTTAAATTACAAATGTTTCCTTCTTTGTATAAAGTGAAAGCTGCATTTCAAGGTAGTCGTTATAATGTAACACGAGAAGTGCAAGATGTTACGATTAGCATAGGCCCTTATGTTGACTCACGAACATTTTTAATTGCACCTTTGCAATCTTATGATGTTATACTAGGTATGCCTTTTCGTCACCATTATAACCCACGTATTGACTACCATACTCATACCTTTAAGTTTGTTTTCAAAGGTCAAATCATTACTTTGTCTGCACGGCATGATTTCCAGCCATTTCCATTGATTAGTCACACTCAAGCAAAGCGTGCATTTAGGAAAGGATTTAACTCATGCATTGTTTTTGTTAATGTCATCAATGATTATACTCATACACTTTCAGATGCATATAAACCTTTCATGAGTACTTATAAGGATTGTTTTATGTCTGAATATCCCTCTGAACTACCACCATCTCGAGGATCCTTTGACCATAGCATAGACTTAGTCCCTGGTAGTTCTCCTCCTCATAAAGCACCTTATAGACATGGCCCATTACATCAAAAGGAAATAGAAAATCAAGTAAAAGACCTACTACAAAAAGGACTTATAAGGCCTAGTTCTTCCCCATTTGGAGCACCCGTTCTCTTAGTAGAGAAGAAGAATAAAACTTATCGAATGTGCATTGATTATAGAGCCCTTAACAAGATCACGATCAAGAATAGATACCCTATTCCTCGAATAGATGATCTCTTAGATAAGTTACGAGGAGCTCGTGTCTTTAGTAAAATTGATCTTAAATCGGGTTACCATCAGATTCGTATGACACAAAGTGATATTTTTAAGACTGCATTTAGAACTCAAAATGGCCATTATGAATTTATGGTAATGCCCTTTGGACTTACTAATGCCCCTGCTACATTTACCCGAATGATGAATAATATTTTTCTTGATTACCAAGCTTTTGTTCTTGTATTCTTTGATGACATACTTGTTTACAGTAAGAATGATAGTGAACATGAAAAGCATCTTGAAACAGTTTTTCGTTTGTTACGAGAAAACACACTTTATGCTAATCCTGAAAAGAGTTATTTCTTTCAGCGTAAGCTAGAATATTTAGGACATATTATTTCAAGTGAAGGTGTGCATGTGGATCCGAAAAAGATTAGAGTTATCATAGAATGGCCTGCACCACAATCAGTCAATGATGTTCGTTCTTTTCTTGGGTTGGCTAGTTTCTATAGGAAGTTTGTTGGAAAATTTTCTTATTTAGCATTGCCTCTTACTTTGTTGTTGAAAAAGAAAATAAAATTTGCATGGGGATTTACCCAACAACAGTCCTTTGACAAACTTAAACATGCACTTTCACATGCACCTATTTTACAATTACCTGATTTCTCACAACCCTTTCATGTTGTTACTGATGCTAGCGGTTCAGGAATAGGTGCTGTTCTGATGCAAAACGACCATCCCATTGCATTTGAGAGTAGAAAGCTTAAAGCATAATAGAATTATAGTACGTATGATAAAGAACTGTTAGCAGTTGTGCATGCTTTGCGAATTTGGAAACACTATCTTATGGGCTCTGAAGTATTAATCAAAACCGATCAACAGGCTATTAAGCATTTATTAAGTCAGCCCTTAATCTCTGATAGACATCTTAAATGGGCATCATTCATTCAAAATTTCCAATCCATGATACAATATCAACCTGGTAAAGCTAATGTCGTAGCTGATGCTCTTAGCCGTTTTCCTTCGAATTCCGTTGTTTTGAATAATATTTCTGCCATTCAAATTCATTCTTTTCAAGACATGGTTTCCACTTATGCATCTGATTTGTATTTTTCACATGCATGGCATGACTTCAACAATGCTGCATCTTTATCTGATGAACATTATACATTTCATAATGGTTTTCTCTATTTTCAACATAGATTGTGCATAACCCAAGCTTTTAAAGATTTTGTCATTAAAGAAACGCATGAACCATCTTACATGGGTCATAGAGGCATACAAAGCACCATTTCTGCTTGCAAAGATTTCTTCTTTTGGCCACACATGGAAAAAGACATTGCACATTATGTTTCTCAATGCATTGTCTGTCAGCGTGTCAAACGTCATCATGGTAAACCATTTGGATTATTAATGCCCCTTCCTATTCCAAATGAACCATGGGAACAAATCTCTATGGATTTTATCACAGGTCTTCCTATCACTTCATCACATAATGATATGATTTGGACAATAGTTGATAGGTTTAGTAAATATGCATATTTCATTCCATGTAGAAAAACTTTGATTGCACCTCAAGCTGCAAAATTATTCATTAAATGCATTTTTCCACATCATGGATTTCCTAAAGTAATGTTATCTGATCGTGATGTTAGGTTTTGCAATCATTTTTGGGTTGCCTTATTTCAACATTTTGGTTCTAAAATAGATTTTAGCTCTGCATTTCATCCTGAAAGTAATGGACAAAGTGAGGCTACAAATAGTACTATTCTTGATTTATTGCGTTGTTATTCATTAGATAATCCTAATAACTGGGATGAAAAGTTGCCATTGCTTCAATTTGCTTACAATAACACTTCACATACCACTACTGGTCGTGCACCTTTTGAAATAGTTTTTGGTAAAAAGCTTCCCACTCCCATGTCCCTCACCCAAACCAACATTCCGATGGCTGATTCTATTGCTCAAGATCACGTTTCTATACTTCATGATGTTCACGAGCACATTAGGAAAAGTCAAGAGCGATATACACGTACTATCAATACTAAACGATTAGCCAAAGAATTCAGGGAAAATGATTTTGTATGGTTGCGAATAATTAAAAGACGTCTCAAAAATATTTTGCAGCATCCTAAAATTAAACTTGCACCACGCTATTATGGACCGTTTCGCATTATAGAAAAAATTAATGATAATTCATTTCGATTAGATATTCCATCCCATTGGACTATACATAATTCTTTTCATATTAGCTTACTTAAACCCTGTAAAGGAACTTTACCACTTGCTCCACTTCTTGATGATCCTCCTTTAATTGAAGAACAATCTGAAATCTTAGTTCCTGAGAAAATCATTGATCATGATGTCACTACTACACGCACAGGTACTCAATATCATCGATATTTGGTTAAGTACAAAAATCACTCTATTGAAGAATGTCAATGGATACATAAAACACAATTAACACCTCATTCTGACCACTTAATTTCTACATATCATACACAAACACATTAATGTAACAGCTCCATGAACATTTCCATGCATGTATTTTTACATGGCACATGCCTATTTTCTTTATTCAGTGATGAAACATGTGACTGGCCATCCATGTTTATTCTTTTATCACCTGAGGTCAGTTGCTTGTTCAACTGAGGGGCATGTTATACCTTATGGAAAATGTTGAACAATGCATTGTTGGATTGTAACATGAAATATGTTAGCCAATGCATTGTTGGATTGAAATATCGAATAGCCAATCCATTGTTGAATTGTAACATGGAATATGTTAGCCAATGCATTGTTGGATTGAAATATCGAATGCCAATGCATTGTTGGATTGTAACAGTAATATGAAATATGTTGAACACTGCATTATAATTGTTAGAGTGTTGCATTATTTTATCAACTGAGGTCAGTTGCTTGTCAACTGAGAGGCATGTTGTATATTATTGAACAAGGCATTGTTAAAGTATTATATTCTTAATGTATTAATATGTTTTTGATGTTTTTGATATAGCAGCTGAAGGTTCGTGAGGAGCGTGAGGCGTGAAAGGGTGGACATCAATAATCCGAATAATTATTATTTAGTTTGTAAATAAACCTGCGTAGAAGGTTCTATTGTTAGAAAAGTAATGGTTAGAATAAGGGTCGTTGTAGACCGTAGTTTCTGTTATTGAAAGCAATGGCTTTCTGTAAAAGTTATCAACTTTTAGTTTCACGCCTGCTTTTCGAAGCCGCCCTCTTGTAACCACTCTTTTCGACGTAATCAAAAGTCCTATAAATACATGCACTCTGTGGACTGTCGAAACAGAGTGCATGGGGGGAGATTGCACCCAATACTGCATTGTGTCTCGTCTCTTGTTGCATCTATTCTCTGTGTGTTTTCTGTGTCTGTAATCTCTGTATGCGCGTGAGTAAGATCCTGACAACAGACTCTCTTTCGACGCTCCAAAGCCATGGGTAGGGTGTAAGTCAAAATTGAGGTTGCTATTTCATCAACATTTCTAACTCCTAGACCTAGAGATATACCTATTTGACCTAAGACCTTTCCACGGAAGTTGGAACCTAAGGTTGTAGTTACAAGGGATTTCTTAACTAAAAAGATACAACTACTCCCCTATGTAATGGTTGATAAACAAAGCAATTTACTTAAGGCCTTTAGACACCATGTCATGAAGTGGCCCTGCAGACTGAACTCTTTATGGATAATTACAAAATGTTCTTTGGGAAGTTTCCCAATGTAGTTTGCAAGGGATGAGCCACCTCCACGAGCCACTCGATCACCTCCACTCCTTGCTGCAAACTTGTCGACTTCAATCACCTCCTACACAAAGTTTTATGATTAGTAGCTGCATGTGTTTGTAAGAATGAATGACATGAATTGAAGATACTTACATCTTGAACTGTATCTTCTTCTTCTCCTCTCTCTTGAAGATGTAAATTAATGCTGGAGTGGGACATCCCACTCTGCTCGATTACTAGTGAGGCGAGAACTTCTGATTCCAATATCCTTTCTTGTGCATTACTAAATTGTTCTTCTGTGATATGTTGATGTTCACTTGTAAGTATGTCATTGCAAACCAATTTTATTGTGTCAGCCACTGAGTCACCAAATGGCAAACACTTTTTCTCCAACAAGTCAGAGGTACTATCCAAAGGACACTCTGACAAAGTACAAAACAAACTTAGGCATTCATCCAGTCGTAGCCTGAATGCCTTCTCTACATCATGTAAAAACAAATATTCTTGTCCCTCAACAAGAACCACTGAAAAAGTTTCAATCTCCACCTCTGGAATAGTTGCTTCTGGCTCCGAAGAGGTGGATGGCTTAGGCACTTCTTTCAGCTTATCATCCACACCAAGAGGATAAGTTTTCTCAATAGCTTCTCTCTTTAACAGGAGATTCAAGGGTTCTTGAGGTGGTTCCTTTTTATCATCGAAAAAACCACCTGAAGAAGATGAGGGATCTCATGAGGAATTGGTTTTGGTTCCTCATTCTCAAGGAAAATTGTGGCAGCAATGATAGAAAGATATTTTGCACCCATCTTTCATTTCCTATTCAATCTCCTTATAAGTGGCACAATTTCATCAAGAAGGTGCCCTGCTTCCTCTGCAATTACCTGGAACCGTTTCAATCATTTTGCAAATGCCTCATCTCCTTTGTGAATGTAGGTGAGAAGGTCACATGGAACCCAGGTTCCATCATATGGTGGCATTTCGATGGAGAAACGCAATATATGAACTTGCATATATTGAAGTAGCTCCTCCAAAGCATCGGCATTCATTTGCACGGTTCCATGGAGGTCAGGAACCTTGGAGAGAAGATCATATAGGTCATGTTGACCTTTATAATCTGAATCCTCCAAAAATTCTAGAAACTTGTGGCGTGCGCTCTTAGTAGGTACAGAGGTGGAAGCCATAGCTTGCAAATGCGGACTGCTCTATGACTCAATGTAGTTGCAAAAGTGAGAAATGAGGATAGAGGACTCCTATTTATAACTTTTCTAGAATTTTTAAGTGATGGGTCCCACTTTTTCATAGAAGTGACTTTTCCTTAAATTAAAACATAAGAATCTTGGAAAGGAAAACTTTGACATTGGAGATCACATCAAAGAAAATAAACAATAAGAATGCTCTTTCAAGAAAAACCTTGAGAATGTACAGATACAAGTAGAATGTGGCCAAAATATCCTTGAAGCAAATGTGAAAAATTTTTCATTGCAAAAATAGGTTTGTTTACAGGTTTCATAGTATCTTTACAAAAAAGAGTTATGACAATGAAATTTCAATTCCATCCATGCTCCAATCTGCAAGAACCTTGATTTTGTCTTCCAATCTCTTTCCAATCTATGGACAATTCATAAAAGAGTAAAACATTTTCAAATTATGAACAATAGTGATAGAATAAGATATATATATATATCTATATGTATATATGGAATACAACTCTTACCTTGTTCCCTCGTATTCGAAATTTGAAATCATGAAGATCATCATATCCCATGATAAGTAAGTGCTCTCTCAATTTGGCCAAGTTCCAATGTTGATTAAATAAAACCACCTCCATATCATTGTTTGGTAACTTCACATTAATTTCAAATGAAGCTAAAGATTCCTCCGAGCTTTGCAAAGGTATCCACTCTCCTAGTTTACACATCCAAGGATCATAATAAAATCTAATGTACAAAGAGGTGCGATGTTTTAAATAGCGAAACCCTATATCTGTGTCACCAATTCTACAACGATATCTATCCCCTTTTGACAATCCTTCTACATAACCCTAGTTTTCCCCTAACAATACTTCTACTACTTCGTATGTAATATCTTTACATAGGAACATTGTAGGAGTTTCTACAAAAGGAATGCCTTGAAATATGAAAACAAAGCAATGGATTGGTAGAGTCCAATGAAGACCTATTGATCTAGACACTCACGTGAATTTCAAAGAGTTATGTATGTCCATCGCCATCTTACGCTTGAAAGATGATATGGACCAAAAATCAGGTTTTGGCCACTCTAAACTAAGAAGAGAATCAACTTTGATAATCTCCAACCTTCCATATTCACCATCTGTGGAAGGAAAAATGTACTTGTGAGTGTAAAAGAAGATCCTTTCACGAATAACTTTAGCAAGAGGTACATCTGGAAACACTAATGCCCCAATGTCTGCATGTAATGCTTTGAAAGTTCCTATAAGACTATGAAGTGGTTGCTCTTCCACTAAACTAGAAGGAAATATGACTGTAGCAATGAAAAACATATGAGATAAGTAACTAAGACATTTAACACCATGAAGCATTGAAATAATAGAAATACTCACAATGGATTGGATATCTAATTCTATTGGAGTTTTCTAACTTCATGGTTGAAACTGTGAAGACATGTTGTACAATAGCAACCATCCCACCATGTGTTTGCTGCTTGAAGCCTAAGAGCTTACCTTTCCAATGAAGATCCAAATTTCCACGATCTCGAACACGATGAGGACCAAGTCCAGATGGCTGCATGTACACCCATGCACCTTCGCAAAACTCTTGTAGTAGCCAACTTCCTTCCATTGTTTTGATGTTGTGGCACATCATTGTGTGAACTTCGTCTTTTGGTCTCCTACGAGCTCTGGAGCTTTCCATGGGAGTAAGAGTTGTTGTCATTGCTGCAGAAGTTGGGAGAATGGTAGGAGGAGAAACAACGCTTCTGTTGTATGGTATGGAGGGAATAGAGGTGAAAAATATGACTTTTTGGGTTTTGGGTATGAAAATGGGAGTTTGAAGAGGGAAAGTAGAGTTTTTTTAGTTATTTTGAAAAAAGTCACTTTTTTGGCTCAAAAACATGCACAGATTTTGAATTAGAAGTCAAAAATAGCACTTTTGACCCTGAAAAGTGATATGGAGGTCATTTAATGGTATTATGATGAGTTTTAAAACTTTTTAAAAATTTTGAATTTTTGGGCCCAGCTTGATTACGAGATTTCTTCTCTCTCTAGAAGACAACCCTGAATATAGAGGAATCTTGTCCCCTCTTCCCCCCTCAGCCTAGTATTTTATAGGGTATAGACTGTGGCCACCACCCTCTTCTGATTGGTCCATCACTAATCACTCCTTAAGCTAAAAGGCCCGTCCGGGGTTCACCTTTTTTCCTAATGATGTAGAACCATCTTCTGAGCTGTCTTTCCACTTTACTAGAAATTCTTTATATATTTGACTCCTTGTCAGTTTCTCTTGAGTGCCTAGTATGCTCTCAAGCTCATGTGGAACATATTGAACAAAAATAGGCTCTACTACATCACTATCTGGAATGAGGGTTTCAAATTCACCCAGCCTTTTCTTAAGTCGGCTAACATGAAATAATGGATGGATCTAGCTATTCTCTAGAAGTTGGAGCTAGTAAGCCATCTTTCCTATTCTCTTAAGTATTGGTAATGGTACACAATACCTAGGAGATAGTTTTGTACAAGGTCCCATCTTCATGGTTTCAGACCTAGATGGAACTCTAAGATAGACTTGCTCTCCTACCTCAAAGTTGATATCTCTCCTTTGAGGATTAGCATAGGCTCTAGCCCTATTTGAGCTCTCTTAAGGCTATCCTTAGCGAGCCTTAGGATATCGTTCATATCTTTCAAGAAGTCCTTTTGTAGCTTGAACTTTTTCATTATGCAATCCTACTACATAAGGAGCTCTTGGATGAAACCCATACATAAGCATAAATGGACTATGCCCAATGGAAGAGTGCTTGGCATTAATATATGAAAACCCTACCATCGGTAAGTACTCTTCCTAATTATTTTGCCTTTCATTCACATATGCTCGAAGCATATCTTCTAGGATTTGGTTAACTCTTTTTGTTTGCCCATCCGATCGTGGATGCTCGGCCGTACTCGTGCTAAAAGTGGCTAGTAAACTTCCTATCCTGATAGAAAACTATGTCTAAAGGAAGACCATATAACCGGTATATGTTCTCTACGAACAATCTAGCCAACTCAAGTGTCTTCATTGTAGTACATGCTTGAATAAACCTATCCACAATTACCCAGATAGAGTCGTACCCTCTATGTGTCTTAGGTAATCCAACTATGAAATACATGGAGATATTGTCCCACTTTCCATTGGGAATATCCAATGGGTGGATTACTCCTCCAATCCTCAATCTTTCAGCTTTATTGACCTTTCATTTACTACACTTCAGCACATATTCTAGGACATCCTTATGAAGTGTAGGCTAGTAAAACTGCCTCTTAACAAGATCATAAGTCTTGTTAACTCATGGATCTCTTGCACTAGGTGTGTCATGACACTCATAAAGAAGGTTTTGTCTCATCATAGGGTCTCTAGGGACACACACCTTATCCTTATATAATAGATATCCACCATGGATACTGTAATTCTTCCACTTGAATCCTTCTTGAGTAGCCATCAATACTCCATCCTCATTGGAAACTTTAATATCATGATCCCCTTTTTCTATGGCTTCACAAATCTCAAAATATCTGAAATCAAGCCTACTTTTCCCTCTAATGGACTCGAGTAGCTCACTAGTGATCTTCGTAAAATCAATCCATTGAGCATAGGTATGCGGCTAAGTGAGTCAACCTAGGAAGGGATAGAATCTTGATAAACCTAGAAAGATATGTAGCTCTTCCAGGTCCCTAGGATGTGGCCATTTTATAATAACCCATACCTTTCTAGGATCCATCTAGATTTCATTTTGGGAGATTATATGGCCAAGGCACCTAAACTTAGTTTTGAAAAATTGACACTATGAATCCTTGGCAAAGAGTGAATTTTCCCTCAACACTTGGAATACTTTTCTCAAGTGTTCTAAGTGTTCCTGTTCTTATATACTATAGATCAGAATATCACCTAGAAATTCTACTACAAATTGCCTAAGATAAGGCCATAATACACTATTCATGAGCTTCATGAAAGTGGTAGGAGCATTGATGAGACCAAAATGCATCACCAAGAACTCATAGTGCTCATATCTAGTCCTCATGGCAGTTTTAGGGACATCGGTTGTCCTAATCCTAATCTGATGATATCCTGATCTTAGGTCAAGCTTGGTAAAATACCTATCTTGATGTAACTAATCAAATAGGTCTTCCAATCTAGGCATTGGAAATCTATTTTTAATAGTTACCTTGTTTAGTGCCCTATAATCCATGCATACTATCATAGAGTCATCCTTCTTTTTAACTAGGAGCATTGGCGATACCCAAGGGGAGTTACTAGGTCTAATGAAGCCTTTATCTAAATAGTCTTGTAATTGGCTCTCTACCTCCTCATGCTAAGAAACACTAATCCTATAAGGTGGCTTACCAATAGGGTTAGCATTAGTAACTACCTCAATAGCATGGTCAATGTCCCCTCTCTCAAGTGGTAGCCCTCTAGGTCGGTCAGTGGGAAAAACATCTCTAAATTCAAACATAAGATCTTTAAAAACCTTAACAAAACACTCTGGCAAGAAACAATAGTAAAACGTTTTGTCCATAGTTACATTTCTAACATGAAAATATACATTAGATGAAGTGTCTATACACTACCCATAGTCTTGACTATACAACAAAAAGATATCATGTACATGTTGAAAATGAAAAAGACTATACAAGTCTAAAGATGAGATGGGAGGTGCACTAGGTACATCTCTCTCTCTCTCTACCTGTATAGAAAAGTTACTTCCATTCTTTCAAACTCGAGTGTTGTTTTGGTAACTATATTTAAGTGTAGGTGGACCACCTTTTTTCTCTTAGCAAGGTCCATACTACTCTCTGGTCCTTTCTTCTTTTCTTCCCCCTTCCTGAGTGGATAATTCCACTGTGCACGCCTAGGAGACAAACACCTAAAACACAAGTTTTCTCTTTTCACCCTCTCATACTGCTTAGTGGGTAACCTAAGCCCTTGTGATCTTTATTGATTTTGTTTTTTTCCATTGATACTTTTTTCTTTAACTTCATCTTACTAAGAGGTTTGAGGGGTTGATTTGTCTCCATAGGAGTATATTAAGGATGGTTATGATCCTCATAAATCTGAGCGTACTTGATCACCTCCTCAAAATTCTTAGGTGTATTCCTTTTTATCTATCTCTTGATGGCTTTGTCTAAGACCCTAACAAACCCTCTGATTTTTTAAAATCATCCAACCCCTTAAGTTTCATTATGATTTTCCTATAGTGGGATATGTAGAACGACAAAGGCCTACCTCTTTGAGTGATCCTATCCCACTCATCCCATTTCCTCTCTTCCTTGTTCTTAGGAAGAAATTCTTTCAAGAAAAGAGTTTCAAATTGACTCCAATTTTTAGGGATGGAATTCACCTACTTGAGAAGCATCCACCACTTATAAGCATGCGGGAAAAGTGAGAGACCCGCTTCTAGCACACGGTACTCAAGTGGGGTGCCGTTTAGTTGATTCAAGTCATTCCACTTTTGCAAGAAATTGTAAACCATATCCTTATTTCTCTAACGATCATCCCTTGTAAAGGTTTATGGTTTGAGCTCTTTCAGGAGGGGAGTTTCCTTAGAACTCTCTCCTTTATGCTTGCTTGGAAAAGGAACATCCTTCCTAGCCATCTCAACTACAAGAAAAGTAGGCATCTCTCTTTCTTTCATAGCTAGGAAAGAGGTAATATGAGTCTCTAGTGAGATCATTTGAGACTTGAGTTGTTCAATGATAGAAGTCATGCTACCAATGTCTCTCTCTAACCTAAGAGTTTTTTCCTTGAGCTCGACGAATTGCTTTTGTGTAACAAACTCATCATAGAGCTCTATATAAGAGTATTCCTCTTTTTGTTGTTCTTTTTGCTCTACTTTTTGTTGTACTTCTTGCTCTTTGTCTACTTCTTCCATCCTATGTTCAGGGTCCTCTAGGTCTTTCTCTCTAGGTGGAGAAGTATTCTCTAAAGGTTTCTTATCCTTAGGATCCATGTTTTACTCCCCCCATTTACTACCTAGAGTACTCCTTAGGATCCATGTTTTACTCCCCCCATTTACTAACTAGAGTACTTGTAATTAATGGAAGTAAACTTTATAAGCAAGAAAGAGAGAAAAAATAACACTAGAACACTTCCTTGATATAATTGAAGTCTTCTAAGAATAATTAAAGTGAGCTTGGAAGCATTGGGGCTCTATTTTGCAATCCTTGCTAGGCCCAAATGAAAATTTGAAACTGTCTAGTTGGCTCGAGATTGTTCTCAGCACCAAAAACCAACAAAAACAATGTCAAAAGTATGTGACAATAGCCCAAAGTATAAAAATTAAGAAAAATTGAAGAACTTTGGGTCCTTGCTAGTCCTTGCCAATCAAATATGAGTGGTCCAACGCCTACAAATGAAAGCTACGAGGCTACACCTAGTGGCAGAAGTCGATTTTGATCCCAAATGATCAAAAACTAAGCCTGAGATTGGTCGCCTAATATCTGCTCAAGCACTACAGAGGGATTTTGGTTGGGCAACACTTCTTCAAATCAATCATTTTTTGTTATTAATCAAACTTAGGATGTGATGTAACTTCATAACATGACAAAAATTACTTCAATCAGATGTTGGGGTGTGAAGCTGGGTGTCAGAGAAGATGGGTATGTCAATATAGGAAGGTGAAAAGTAACTTCTTCATGGCAAAGCTACTTTGAAAGCTTGGAATTGGCTACTTCAAAGGTATTTCAATAGCTCCAAATACCCACAACCCATGTCCACAACCCATAGTACATAAGCATGCCTTTGTTTCTCTCCAATCTTGCTCATGGCTCAAAAATTTTGCTTCCCAAGTTGAAGAAAAAAATTGAAATTCAAAGGTTTATCTCCTCCCTCCTTGGCATCGTTCAAAATTTTGGAGATTGGTAGATGGCTATGAGCACTTCCCTTTATCCCATAAAGTGTTCCTCAGCTAGAAATTTAGGGTATAAAAGGAAGATCACTTCCTTCTTGCCTTCAACTTTGAGGAGGGGAAGAGGAGAAGAGGGGCTCTTTGTTAATCTCTATGAGCATGTGGGCTCTCTTTCGTCATCATCATGGGTGCTTACATGTGGATTGTTGTCATGCCTGTAGCCTTCACTAGCTCCAATAAAAAATGTTGAAGAGTCTCCGATGATCCCCCTCGTTTTGTAGGTCGATGAGCATGCCAATCAAGTACATGAGGAAGCCCAATACACGGTGATACTCTCACATAGTCTCTTTGCCCAGCCATGTACCTCCCATCCTAAAACTTTCTCTCTTACCATAGCCACCCCACATGGATCCACACATGGTGCTAAATGGCTCTCATGTATGAGCCCATCTAAGTCAAGATAAGAGGTGATTGACACCTCTCTCCCAAGGGTGCTCCATGTAACAAGTCAAGAGCATAGGGTTTGCCACTTGCATAAAGTTTTATATTGAATTAAGCAAGCTCCACATGTATGGTATGAAAAGATACATAGACACTTGATTGCTCTTGGTTTTACATGTAGTGCAATTGAAAGCACACTTAATCTCTGCAAAGATGGGGCTGATCTTATAGTGCTTGTTCTTTATGTTCATGAAATTATCTTGATGGTTCATGTGATGAGAAAATTGGCATGCTTAATGGTTTATGTGCAATATACTTCTGATGTCACATATGTTGGCCTTTTGAAGTATTATCTTGGCATCCAATATGTATCGATTGAGGGGGGAATTGTTGTGTACCAAGCAAAGTATATTGAGAAACTACTTCAGCATTTTGGTTGTCAAGATTGCAAGCCGATTGCAAGCCTATCTCAACACTAGTGGAAATTGGATTTAGATTCTTAATTGAGGATGCATGTGATGCATTTGATACTTGTCTTTGTCAAAAAGGTATGGGATGTTTGATATATGTATGTTACTCAATGCTTGATATACAAAATGAAATTTCCTAGTTGAATTGATTTATGCATAGCCTTGGCACTAAGCATTGGCAAGCGGTAAAATGTTTGCCAGCCCTTGCACTGCACTTACTCAAAAATCCGCAAATGGCTATAGTATTTTCTAGAAAGAAATAAATATGAAGAGCAAGATGTAATGAAGAAGAGCTTATGGACATAGCTTCATTCAAGGGGGATGCACGAATGCATTTGTAATAAATGGATCTCCATATATCTCCATTTGAAACTTTCATGAGGAAGATGATGAAGTCCCACCAAGGTCTCCATGGAACCTCCACTTTTTATACTATCTATTGTATTCTCTGTTTTATTTCAGTCTTAACCAACATAAATTCCCTACTTTCAAGGGTTTGGTGCAAGATGATGCCGATGACTCATAAGGAGATTTATTTCCTTATTTAAGGGAGATGGATTGCAAAATTGATAGGATGCCATGTTCTCCCTATTTTCATCTACCCTCGATGGACTTGTGGATAAGTGGTATAATCAACATGCATACGGGCACCTTCCCACTTGGGAAACTTTGAAGAACACCCTATCCCAAAAATTCTAGTCCAATAATTCATCATAGAGAGCCTTGGACCATCTTGAGAATGTAATGCTCAAACCAAATGAATCATTTCATGAACTCTATATCATGAAAAAGCATTTGTTGCTTGTTTGTCACAGGCTCCAAGTAAATGCTTGGTGAAGATGTGGATTGAGAAGGCCCCACCAAAGACCTCTCAATAGAAGCTTCAAGGATCTTTAAAGCCTTGACACTTCCATAGAAGAGTTCGTGGCAATGGCTTCATGCATAGAAGAGGCAAGACTACATTTTGAAGGTGGTAGCCAATCTTCCTACACTAGCTCCATGGATGAAATCGACTAACTTAGGAGGGAGCTAGAAGGATTAAAGATGCAACCAAGCCACCATGAAGAGAAGGTTCTCTCATCATGAATGCGACACGATGATGAAATACTTGCACAACTACGATGAGAAGTGGAGGAGTTGCAGAATGCCTAAGAGATCCTAATTAAGACAACTACAATATGCAACACCAGTGGCCATTCTAATGTGGATTTTCCAAATAGGATGACTTGCCAAGTTTGTGGCAAGAGTCTTCATGAGACCCGTGATTTCTACTTTCTCAAAGGAACACAATAATGAGGTAATTCCCAAGTCCCTAACACTTTCTATGCTAGTATGTCAAATTCATAAAACAAGGACTAAAACCACCCAAATCAACCAAGATACATGAAGCTTCTCATGTGGTTCGATGTGGACAATATGGTCACATCCAAAGTAAGCGCTCCCTATGTGAGGGTGCACCACCTTGTCAACATTTCACAAATGCCAAAGACCACTATAGAAGGGACTGACTTCACAAACCTCTTGTTCCAATCCATATGATAGCACTCTCTCCACAAGAAAAAGGTATGGCTCCATATTCTTTGGTTGTTTCTATGGCACCCATGATGGCTAGGGCAAAGCAAGTGATGATGATGAGGCAAGATGAGCAATGACAATCAAAGGAGAAAGAAGATTGAAAGAAGGTTGAATCAAGTAAGAAAGAGGCAATAGAAAATGCTTATGAGGAGATTAGGGAAAACATAAGGGAGCAATTGGCTTGCCTTCAACCATGTGCAAATGTTGTAGGCATAGAAGAAATTTTGAAGGAAAGTCATCATAAGATTAGTCTATATCAACTCATTGAGATGGGTAAGGTACATAGTGATTTACTTGAAATCATACACTCTGCCTACTTGAGCCTCCAACCAAGTTTGTATTGGTACATGTTGGACCTTCCTTGGCTCCACTAGCAGACTACCATGGTTGAGGTTGATTGTTTCAATGAAGGATGAAATTTTGACAGGAATTATAGTTGATAGTGGGTCCCATATCAGCTTGATGACCAATTTTACAACGAGGAAGTTAAGGTTGGACTTCATTAAAGCAGCACCATCCATAGTGACATTGGCATATCAACAGTAGGTCGCACCTCTAAGGATCATAAAAAAGGTACCTATGCTAGTACAAGCCTGCCAAATTATGTTGGATTTTGTTATCATTTTACTTTTCTATGAAAGATCCTTTCATTTGCTCTTGGGAAGACCTTGCTCAAAACAAAACATAGCACTTTAAGATTGGGGGAGGAACATGTTGTGGGTCTCCACCAAGATAAATGACAAGTTGCAAATTCATTTGGAAGAAGGGTGCAATAATGTGAAAGCAACTCGATAAGCCATGGATACTGAGGCGATGACCTCCTTACCACTTGAGGAAGATAACATGTTCAGTTGGATGATGGGAAACTTGGAGTGCTGCACAATGGAACTTTGGGAAATAGATGAAGAAATCGAGCAAGTTGGACTCTGCCCACCCTCTACACATGGGAGTGGATTTTCAAAAGAAGGTATCCATTTACCTCCAACTAGACCAGCAGTGGTAAGAAAATATAACTTATAGATATTCAATATGGAAGAAAACATATCGCATGGTTTTAGGGAAGTAAATGAAGATGACCAAGAAATTAGAAGTTTGCCACTTCTCTAGAGAGACCACAGTAAACAGGAGCACCCTTTGGCATAGCTCGGATTGATACACCAAGTGGCCACGTTTGGGTGCCTCCTCCCATGTGGCCCAACTAAGCACTTCCTCCCAGGTGGGCCAACTCGCTAGGTTGGGTACCTACTTTTGGATGGACCACCTCACGTTGGGCAAATAGGCCACATATCACTTTTTTTCACACAACTTTAGTCAAGCAAGATGGGCCAACTTTTTGAGTTGCTCAAGATGGCCAACCTTCCCACTTGCTCAAGATGGGGGAGCTTCACCCATACAACAAAGACCATGCTAAATCAATCTCAAATATGCAAACACAATTAAGATAGAGCTGACTAAATTGGAAGAGGTAGGTATCATTATCCCAATAGAACACTCTCGATGTTTTTCTTCTATAGTTATTGTCCCAAAGAAGAATAGTGGAAAAATAAGAGTTTGTGTTAATTTTTACGCCCTAAATAAAATAATTGTTCAAAATGGATTCCCATATCCTTTTATTGAACAAGTCTTGGAGGAAGTAAAAGACATACAATGTATAGCTTCTTAAATGGATTTAGGTTTTATAATCAAATCCTCGTCCATCTTGAGGTTAGGGACAAGAATGCCTTCATCACTCCTTGGAGTATCAGTGCCTTCATCCTTGAATGCATCTTCATCATTCAATCAAGCAATGTATTTAATACTTGGTAAATAGCTAACAACATTTTTGCACACTTTTATGGATGACTTTTCCATATTCTCAAATAGAGGAGAACGAGCCATGGCACAAGATTTTCACAAAAACTTGGAAAATTTGAAGGAAATCTTTGACTAGTGTATCAAAATAGTTTTGAAGTTGAATCTTTCCAAGTGTCAATTATTTTGTCACTAAAGGTGCTCTCCTTGGTCACATTGTTACAAGCAAAGGTTTCATCCATCTTGTCCATGCCTATTCCACGCACTCCCAAAGAGGTGCAAAGCTTTTTAGGCCATGCAAGATACCAAGGGAAATTCAGGTAATTAATGAGCTAAAGCTAAGTTTATGTATTGCACCACTATTAACTATTCCTAATTGGTCTCTTGAGTTCCATGTGCATACATATGTGAGCCTTCACATGATCAGAGTAGTTTTGGTGCAACCATCAACACATAAAAGAATAGACCAACCCATTGCCCTATGCAAGTAGGCTACTCAAAAAGGCAAAAAGGAACTACAACACAACCGAAGGAGAAGTTTTGGCCATTGTTTTTGCCCTTCAAAAATTCTAGCATTATCTCTTAAGTGTGCACTTCATTGTTATTTCCGACCATCAATCCTTAATGTATTTAATCAATAAGCCATGAGTAATGGGAAGGGTGTAGCATTGGTTACTACTTTTTAGGAGTATGATTTTGAAATACATATCAAACCAACTAGAGAACACTACATGGAAGACCAAGTGTCAAGGATTGCCAAGGGGGAATGGCCCATAGGTATTGATGATGAGCCTATTGATAACAATCTTTTTCTTATTGCTTCTCATTTCAATTGGTATGAAGAGATAATGCAATTCCTCACTTTAAAAGAATTTCCTCTCAGCATGACTCCATGAGAAAAGAAATTTAGTGACTAAAGCTAAGTCTTTTTCACTCATAAAGGTCAAGTTATATAAGTAATGCCCCAACAGTATTCTATGCAATGTGTATCCACAAGAAGTATGAATCTTGCTTGACACAACACATAGTGAAGTACACCTCAAGGGGGAGGAATTGGCGTGCAAAATTCTACATAAAAGTTTGTGGTGGCGTCATCTCTCCAAGGATGCAACATCATCTGAAAATCATTGAGATTTGTTGTACATAGTAATTCATAGGCCTTTAAAATGTTCATTCTAGAATTCTTAGTCGTAATTCATAACATATTGCAGCATATGCATCCATCAAAGCTCCAAGCAATAAAACTTAGTATATATAATAGTTGAGACGAATCAGGCTAAGATATATATTTGCTTTCAAAAACCAAATATGCAATGCCCAATCCAATGTTTCCATGTGTAGCTTTTCATATGTTTGGTTTGGCAGTTATACAAGTATGTACACATACATGCGTACTTGTGTACGTGCTTTTATGTGTATATGTATGTATGTGCAAGTGTAAATGTGTTTATGTATGTGTGTATATGTGTATATGTATCTGTGCATCAGTGTATGTATTTATGTAAGTGTATGTATAATTGTGTGTATGGTGTATGGGTCCCTGTATGTGTATGTGTAAATAAATAGTGTGTATAGGTGTATGGGTCTGTGTATGTGCACATGCATATGCATGTGTGTATGTGTGTGCATGTATATGTGCACGTGTGTGTGTGCGTGCATGTATATGTGCACGTGTGTGTGTGCATGTGTGAGTGTGCATGCACATGTAGCTCTAATGTCAGTATCCTAGTGATATTGGACTTCCTACAATGTAGAAAAATCAGTAGACACTAAAAATTATGCACTAGCTTTCAGAATGATAACAAATTGCAAAAAGGAAGGAAAAAAACATAAATTCCTCAATTGCATGTTTGCTCCTTAATGCAGCAAGTACCAGCTATAGACTTCATGTGTATCAGCTAATGCCATTCATTAATGTGTATCAGCTAATGCAAAAAGGAAGGAAAAAAACATAAATTCCTCAATTGTATGTTTGCTCCTTAACGCAGCAAGTACCAGCTATAGACTTCATGTGTATCAGCTAACACCAGGACAACTCACTTATGGACCTTAAATATTATGAGGTCAGTTATTCGGTTTAGTAAGGTTATGATAATAAAGGTTGTACATTACAAAATCAACTCTATGCAAAAAAAAATGCATGATAGAAGCTTTTGATTTTTGACTTGGAACTGGTTCTTTTTATTGTGTACTTTAAATGACATCAAATTCGCAACCTGGTTAATGTGGTCTGATCTGTCAGTGATTTTGTCTCCCCTTTATTCGTAGAACCCTATTGGATGCCTACCAATTAACATGACCTTTCTATCACATAGGCCCAGTTTGCAGATGTTTAAATTCAACTCTGCAACAACAGCTATATTACTTCTTCTTGAACAGATAGTTTGAAACCATCCATTCCTCCCCATCATTGTAGACAAAAAGTTCTGTAACTGCAATGAAGAATGTCCTCCAATATACCCACCACTTTCCTGCTTCTGACCCATATATTTCATGAAACAGTGGCTCCAATTTTTCTACATTTGCATCCATTCTCTTCAGCCATTCTTCACTGCAATATGCACATAGATATAAACTTGAAAACAAATTCACGGGATTGAAATGATATCCTGATTCCATTTTCAGTGTTAGTCCTATTACCTTGTTTTAGAATAATGCTTTCCATTCACATTCCAATGATCTTCAATGCTCACATGACTCTGCATGTTGAATGTGAGATTTAACCAGCAGTGATGCAGGAAAAGAAAATGTGCATCCTCTCTTGAAAAAGGATAATTAAGTAGACATCTTGGTGAACCCTACCTAAATCCCTATACTAACCAAGAAGATCAGGTAATTTCATTGTAACCTCCTTGAATAAGGGAAAAATGGATTGATATACCATTTGAAGCAACAAGATGTTTTTATTTTCTTTTGGCATGGGAGTAGTGGGTAAAGGGAAGTGAGTGAGCCGGCCTATATGGCTGAATGGTGCGGAGATTTCATGCTCCTTTCATCTCTCAGATGCTTCCATTCTCATACAAGCTCCTAAATCCACATGCAAGGTGCTCTTGCAACATGCAGGAGAGTCATCCATCTTCTATATAAGGACTGCTCTTCTCTCTTGAAATTCACTGTAGCCACCCACGAGGCTGTGCTCTTTCCAAGTAAGCTCCTCTCCTCTGTCACTCTAGCCACCCATGAGGCTGTGCTCACTCCAAGTGAGCTTCATAATGTAGCTAATTGCTCTACTCAAGTAAGATCTATTATTTGCTTACGCGTGTATTGTTGTTTTTGTTTTTGCTCTTTTCATTAAAATCTGCTTTATTTAATTTAATCCTCCATGGATTTTTAGGATGTGTTTCCACTTGGTATGCATAGATCTACGATTTTATTTTTTAAATTCTAACTTCATCAGCATGAAGATTCATTTCCTCATCAGTGAATAATTTAGATTGCTTTTGATCATTTTTGTGTGATTTAGCCTGCATTCCATCTCGTCCATCCTTCCGTTGCATCCTTCACTAACTGTGGTTGAAGATGGGAGTACAAATTTTGATCTCTTTACTGCAAAAACATCTGACATTCCTTAAGAGCATCTGAAAGAGAATTTTGCTAGGAAAGAAAGGTGCTTGTGGGCACTATAGATTAGTGTATAATGTAGATTGCTTTTGCTAACTTTTGTGAGATTTTAATCTGCTTTGCATCTCGTCCATCCTTTCTTCGCATAATTCACTAACTGTGGTTCAAGATTGAATACATATTTTGCTGTTTTTTGTCTGCGAAAACATCTCATTCCTTTGGAGCATCTGAAAGAGAATTTTGTTAGGAAAAAAAAAAAGGCATTTGTGAGTACTATAGACTATCAAGAAATCAATATCAAGTGGACAAATAAATTTCCACTCTGTTATTATTGATGATCAAACAAAAATAACATCTTTTAAAACAGACCTGAAAGTAGAGAAGTAGATTATCAGCAGGCAAAACAAAAAACAAATGTCCATGCATCTATAACTAAGTGCAATAAGAACACATGCATTTTGTAAGAGAATATACAGAGATACAAGCTTTCCAGTCAATATTCTTGATGGGAATGAAAAAAGTCATCTAATATGCAAAAATACATGCAATTTCCTCCCTTTCCTATATGGAGAAGTAGCAAAATGATATAGACAAATCATAACCTTGAAAAAGTCCAATAGTTACTTCAAAATGGTATGCGAACATCTTGTGGCAAAAGATATCGATAAAAAGTAGGCTGTCTGAATGCATCCAAGTCGATATTTTGTACAGAAGCTTCTCATAGTTCTTCATATGCTGAAAAAAATGGAACACTCATGCTAGCCTTTCAGATTACATGTTATAAACAATGTGATAATGTTCCCAATGTAATGTGGTCTTACCTCAAACATTTGAATAGAAAAAATGCGATCAAAAGAGGCATTGGCCTCAAAGTAGTTTATATCAGAAGTGAGGACAGATACATTTGAATATTCCATTCGTCTAAAGGCACTAAGGGAAACTTGCCATGTAAGAGATACCATGGAATCACCCTTTCATGTTAAAATTTTGAAAAAGCTATCAAACATCCTAAAATGGCATTGCCGTGAAAGGGAGAATAATATTGTTCACCTGCATTCATCTTCTATCAGTTTCTTCTGTTTTGCAGAACTGGAGACACTTGTAACCTTGCAATTCGGGAAATTCTTTGCAATGTAAAGTGATAAGGATCCCCAACCACAACCAAGGTCCAGCACTGTTTGTCCATCTCTTAAGCATGCCCTCTTACAATAAGTAGCCAGCATGGCTTCCTCCACTTCATCAAGAGTATCAGACTCGGAGTTAAATAGTGCAGGGCTACAGAAACATGAGAGAGAAAAAATTACACATTAAAAGTATTTTTATTTAAGTATCTTGAGATTATTCAAAACTGGATAACTTTAATAGTCTTAAAGTAAGATCATGCAAAACATCAATTTCAAATTCAAACTTTTGGTCAGAATCCTAGTTTTATCATCAAGATTGGCCTTGATTTTGGAAAATGATTGAATCCACTAGAAGCGATTTAAGTTCATGATCAGACCAGTTCAATATCAACAGCGAATGAAAGTTTCATGTACGAAAAGATGGGAAAATAGAAGAAACTATGCCAAAAATAACAAGAAGACAAACCTGTATTTTAGGTGTCTTCCAAGCACCAGTTTGAAGAACTCAATTGGAAGCTCATAATGTCTCATTGGCAGCCTCCGTCTTGATGTCAATGGGGAGTTCTCTCAATGCTTGAATGGCGCCTAAAAGGAAAACAATAAAAATATCCACCATAAGTAGTTTATAGTGAAGTAAAATCTTATATCGTTCTACATTTTAGTCATGGACGGAAACGAAAGCGAAGAAGAAGTGAAATAATTATGCTATCATGTCTAACTTTTGGAAGTAGATAGACAACCTAAGCCCCGATGAATGGCACCATTGTCATCAGATTTTGAGCCCTACATGAGCTATATCGGATATTGCTAGAGGTTTTGATTTCTTCATTTTACACCATCCCGGATTTTCCCTATTCCCTACGTACTATGCTTCATATTGAGTGTTCTTAGGACGCCAACGAATGGTAGTGGAGGGCGAGTTTACTTCGTACTGAAAAAAAAATCATCAGAGAATGTGCGGAACAAATCTTTGTAGTCGGTACACCCCCAATAAAAGAAAGGAGCAGCAGCGAGGAACTCCAGTTAGTATGCGGCTCTGCATTACACACCGTAGGGGCCGAAAATATCCTCGGAAGTCTAAAGCTATTGCACTTACATTTAACGAAGAAGATAAAATACTGTAGCTGAGCTTCCGAGGACTGCTTACGACACGAACGGAGGAGTGAAGCGAGAAGAATTCTAATTCCGGTAGCACATTAGCCTCGTGGGCGCAGAAGCCGAACTTGACCAAAGCATCGTACAGCTTCATTCTTGACCTTTTGTCTTATCTACTTGTTCATCTCTCTATTTGTTGATCTCTCTATTTATTTGTTTGTGGATCTCTATTTCTTCCTTTCATTTTCCATCTTTCTATCATTGTGCATCTATATCTTTATCATTTCCATTTTTCTATCTATCTTCTTGTGTGTCTATCTATTCACGTGGCTTCCTTTCCATCCATCCATCTATCAACTTGTCTATCTAGTTATTCATCCATCCATCAACTTGTCTATCTAGTTATCCATCCATCTATCAACTTATCCATATGTTTGTCTATCTATCTATTGCCTATTTGTCTTTGTGTCTCAAATTTGTATAGCCATGAGCTCCACTATGCATGGTACTAAATTTCAAGTAGATATTATGACATACTTATGGATGTCCCAATATTTGCTATAAAATTTAGAATAAACACATGGTTAAACAAACACCCACCACACGAGCATGGGCTTACAACAAACTTTGCAAGCTCAATTTCTATTACTTTTAGAAGTGATGAGATAACTCAGGTATAATGAACCGAAGCACCATAGCAAAAAGTAAATACAAATGGGATCTTTTAACACATTAGAACTAATAGTAGCTCAGATGAGCTATATATATATATATATATATATATATATATATATATATATATATATATATATATATATATATATATATATATATATATATATATATATATATATATATATATATATATATATATATTGTTGGTGTTATCGTATACCCAAGGGGAGCCAAGACCCACACCACCCTGCATGGAAGCAATAGGAAAGCTCAAGAAAGACTCTACTTTCATCCAACCAACCCTCCATCATGCTCAATCCATTGGCCATCAGCTCCAAGCTATGCCACAAACCCTTGAGGACATGGAGAGGAAGATCATCAAGGATCCTTGTCCACAAATGGAAAATACAAGAAATGCAACACATTCTTCTCACACACAAAGGAAAGACAAGCATGCACACACACCTCACTCTCATGCTCAAAGACAAAATACACAAGCCCACGTAGTCTATGAGTAAAAGAGTTCTTCCAATAATTTCAAGATATGTACATGGAGCTCAATGTGAACCAAAATCTCCCTTTCCCAAAAATGGGCTTCTATATTTATAGGCTAAGCTCTTTTCCCCACGTGATTCTATGACTAATCAAAAAGGGAACATGTGCCTAACTACCATATCTCAAAGAGATCTTGTCAAATCTCCTCAAATCTCAAATTATAGGTGTGAGATTTTCGCTACATGGGTATTGTTGATATATTTAGGTAGTGATGTGTGTGAACGCACTAGGACCACCGGGGCACCTTTTTTCCTCTTTAGGAGGTTCTTTCCCCCCCTTGTATATACGCTTATTGCCCTAACGGGCTACTTATCTTTGTACATTCTCTAGTAATACATTCAGTATTGTGTGTTGTTCTCCAAGCTTCTTCTTCTTCCTTGTGATGTTCATGTGCTTCCGTAGATGTCTAACTTCAACAATTGGTATCAGAGCAGGTCGCCGCTTCATCTAGGGCATCGTTGACAGTCCTGCGATTGCAGTCTCAGAATCGCACAAATTTTGGTGAGCATACTCAGCGTGTTTCCAAGATCAAAACTACTTCGCTTTATGGTGCCGGAATGAGCTCGTTTTGGCCTCCAAACGCACTATCGTAGTGCTTATGCAGGCAATTTTCTCTTTTTGTGCCAAAGATATATACCAGTTTTGGTTCACCAATATAAGCGTCTCGAAGTCTGCTACAGGTCTAGCGGAATTTTTTTGGGCAGTCCTATTCAACTTTTTGAGATACAATCAATTTTCTGCATCAAGGTATTTTAGTCATCGGCCATGGTTGAAAGCAATGATGCATTTCGTATGTTAGTTGTTGAGGATAAGTTGGATGGTACCAACTACCCTTTATGGGCTTATATGATGCGACATGTATTGGTTGCAAATCGATCTCAGATCCTGTGAGCCAAAGGCTTCATATGCTACACCATCAAGGTGACAACACTATAATAAATTTTTTTTCTGCAATTAATTGTTATGAATTGATAAATCGCTTTCACAGAGTACTCGGTGTGCTACTGCAGAAGCTTTGGAGAGCTGATAAAAAATGCTTTGCTAAAGAAGCTCAAAGGGAAAAAATGAAAGATATCATTTCATGAAGAGGTTTCTTCTACAAATTGTCATAGAGGGGATTTGACATGTAGACCATTGGCAATCGAATTGGTGTTCTAGCCAATATTCCAACAACGAATTTTGAGCTTCGTCTGTCGCTCGTTAATATTGTAGTGAACACTTCAAGTACTAAACAAAAAAGAATTGATCATCTATAACTAGCGGGCAGGCGGGAATTGATCTCGGAACCTCCGTAGAGTTGGTAGACTATAGTAACGAGCTCTTGGTGTCCACATGATGGCCTTACGCCTGATAAGAATGGTGATCAGCAGAATTTGAAGCACCTCATTGGTCAAAGACACTACACATAGCCATTCGAGATAGGTCTCTACTTGGATTTGATCCATCGACCTCTGATTTTGAACAAAAGAGATCCCAAGGTAGCTACGAGCATGGAAAGATGCTTGGACAAGGATCAATGGAGAGAGTTCTTGTTTGAAGCAAAGAAGATAGATCAAAGGGTTTGATTCTTGATCTCTAACCACAAAGGAAGATGCTTCTTCCCGAGGATCAATGGAGGGATGTAGCTCTATCTGAAGATAAGTACTTTACAAGTTGATGTTTTCATTTCCATATATTGCTTTGCTCTATGCTTTCATACAGAATGCATTGCTATTAACATTGAAGTCAAAAAAGGATCTTCAATTTTGAAAGCATTATATGCAATTTAATGAAAGCAAAATAGGAGAGCATCGAAAGAATGTTAGTGCATTTCTCCTTTTCAATGAATATTTCATGCACACAACATGTTTTCTTCTTGCTTGAAAATGATAGTTAATGCTCAATTTTATCCACATCAATGGTTATATCTTTTTTTAAATCTAGCAAGTAGAATGTTTGTGCATGGATGATTGGGAACATGCATTTTCAAGCTCAAGAATTGCTTGATTTAAGTTTGGTGCATGAAAGGAGAATGCCAACACATGCATGCACTCATAGGCTTTTGCATGCAAGAACATGCATTTGCATATGCATGATTATTTGTTAAGTAGTTGAATACTTATACTTTTGTTACCTCCTTTTTCTAACTTCAGTTAGATAGCTAGGGAAAATAGCAAACTAGGTAGTTGCAAGACTCCTGGCTTCCATGCAACTCAAGTAGCTAATTTGTTTTTCCCAAGCATGATACTTAGGTATCAAAAGTTAGGAAAAAAGTAGGCCCTTTGAAAGTCAAGTGTTCAATTTTCTTGCTCATTAGAATGGCAAGAAAATAGGATTGCTTGAAAATTTCCATGATGACTCTAAGTTTAGGAGAAAACTTAGAGAATCCTAACGAAGAGCTTAGATGTAAATGTTACCTTGGATTTAAGAAATCAAGCATCCAAGTAGGATTTGGAAAGTTTTATTTGGTTCTATCCCAATACGTGATAAGAATCAAATAAAATCAATTGGAAGTTAACCCAATAGAACCTCCAAGTTCAAAGGATAGTTGATATGTTCCAAATTTGTAAAAATCATGAAACTTTTGAAGTTTTTTCTTTGATTCCATCCTGAAGAGTGATGAAAATCAAAGAAGTGAGTAAACTTTAGCATTAGTTGAACTTTAGTGTTCAATAGTTGGATGCTAGGTTCCATGACTGCATCTAAACTCAAAAAAAAAGTTTTCAAACAGTATGGAAACTATAATAAGCTTTTTTTTGAGGATGAGAAAAGTATGCTTGGTTTTGTTTAAGCTAATTAGAGCTTAAAGAAGAAAAGAAATTCAAAGTGATCTTTGAGAATCAAGATATCTTCCTAAAAGATACATCAAAGTAATCTTTGGGGATTAAGTTACTTCCTAAAGATAAGCCAAAAAAAAAAAAAAATAGTTTGGTTAACTATTTCATTGGTTAAAAAGGAATATCTTTTGGACAAGCAATAAAGCTTGAAGTCTTGGTCTTGTCCAAAAGTCAAGAATTTCTTTTGGAGATCATTCTAGTAAAGAAAAATATTCCAAGACAAATCATTGGATTGGAAAGCAAAAGATTCCAAGATGAATCATTGGCTTAATATTACTTGATTCCTTGGCAGGAATCTAAAATTCGTGAAAGAAAAATTTCTCCCTAGATGTGAGACTAGAATCTTTCAAGAAAGTTTAATATCAAATAGTTCTCAATAATTCCCAAACCACCGGTATTGGTAATTAAGTCCAAATATTGATATAACCTAAAGGTGTATCAAAGATATTTAGCTTTGGAATATGAGAGGCATCAGTGTATCTTGGACTTAAGTTGAGGGAAAGATCTCTAAAAATCACATGGATGCTTTTGTTAGTTTAAGAGATCTTAATTATAAAGACTAATTCTATATTCTAGCCACAAGGTCAACCAAATTGATCAATCTTGGCCATGATTGTCCAAGAACGTGCTATTGGAACTACTCCAAAGTTTGCCCAAGTATTGGCAATAAAATTCCTTTTGGGAATTATTCACTCAGGTTCCATTTATCAAATGGAAAACTGTGAAAAGATGATAAGTTGTCCGAGTCTGAACAAAGTGAAGAAATTCCAAGAAGGTAGTCTGCAGCCGTGAAGATGATACTTAAGTCTATGGAAGGTAAAACATAATGTTTGCCTATCATTAAAGGGATTTTGGTACAAATCCAGAAAGCATGAGGAGATTCTTAGACTTAAGTAGTAGAGAGATTCCTATAAAGTCTCGCACGAGATAGGTACCTAAACCATCAATAAAGAAGGAATCCAAAGATAAGAAGTCAAAAGCTCTTGTCACTACAAATTGGTCAAGAATAAACCAATTGAACTGGAATTTTTGAAAATTCAAGTACTTGGAATTCTAACTGGTTTTCATTTGAAAACCCTAGTAAGAGGAATAGATATTCCATCAAGAGGTTTTCAAGTTTCCAAGGCAAATCACGTGATTGTATGATGATCATGTAAAGGAATCGAAACCTAGAATGTCAAGTTAGAGGTAATGCTTGAAACTTCAAAATTCTTTTAAAGAGTTGAAGTGAAAATGTACTCTATCAAGATATGTTTAGACTTTAGGATAAGTATCACCAACACATTAATGTGAATATAAAATATGGTGGTATGGGACACCATATTTTATACTCATATTAATGTAGGAAAGATGGTTTGGGACATCTGTGGGACTCTAAGCCCCCCCATCCCTACTCCAACTCAATTTTGTGAATCAATTTTTATTGCAAGTGTGGTAACTTTGTTTCAACGATGAAAATATCAACGATTTCAAGTGCCACTTCCTCAAGTCAATTATATTTACCCTCCTTTATGCTAATATTCATGCCAAAAGATGAAAGGCTAAATGGCACAAATTACAACCTATGGAAGGACACTATTAGGGCCTATCTCTATACGAACCCATTGTACGAGGTAGTTGAAGGCACAGAACAAGAGCCTGATAAGGATAGTGATCTAGGAGCTTGGAATATATGGAATGTAAAGGACAAGTGAGCATTAGGCCAACTTCTCCTCGCATGTGATGAATTGACAAAGGTCACATCACTACATGTAAGACTTCAAAAGAAGCATGGGATACTCTAGCCAATCTATACAAGGATAAAACACCTTCTAAGATTTATACTCTAAAGGTCGAGTTCCACAATCTCACCATCCATCCATAAGACACCATCACAAAAGTGATTGCCCAATTTGAAGATTATAAATGCAAGTTAGCACTTTGTGGATGACAAATTTCAAGTGAAGAAATGGCTATACGATTGCTCAACAAGCTTCCTAGGTCCTACGAAACATTTGTGACCACTCTATACAATAGAGGTCAAGCACTTACTTGGGAAGAAGCTAAAAGATTATTGCTTCTCCATGATTCTAGACATAAGACCCAAGCTACCCAAGAAACAGCCATGAAGGCTAAAACCAACTTCCACACGAATAAAGGACAAAAAGGAGTTTAAGAATCAAAGGACAAAGGCAAGAAGAATTTCACTTGTAATTTTTGTGGCAAGCCTGACCACATAAAAAAAATATTGCTTCAAGAAGATGAAAATAGATAAGTCTAAGTCCACTTCAAAGACCAAACATCATTCTCACTGCACAAGTAAAGATATCTTTCTTACAACTGAACATAAGGAACTTGTCGCATCCACTCCCAAGAAAGAATGGATTTTTGGTAGTGGTGCTTCATCACATATGTGTGATGATAAAGATGATTTTCATGAGTTTGAAGAGCATAAAGGTCAAGTGTATCTTGGAGACAACAAGTGCATTGAAATCCAAGGAAGAGGAAAAGTTCAAGTCACAAACTTTAACGGTGAGACCAAGTCACTCAAAGATGTTCTTTATGTACCAAGCCTTTGTAAAAACCTTCTCTCAGTAAAGGCCATTACAAAGTTAGTGCAACATAATGGTGCAATTCAATCACAACAAAGTTCAAGTCATCGACCATGATTCCAATGAAGTGATAGCTCAAGGATTTGAAGACGAAGGTCTCTACAAGCTTTCAAGTTTTATGGCCAAAGATTCTAGTCTCAACTTGTGGCATTGCATATTTGGACATACCTCTTGCTTAGCTAAGATATTTTCGAATCATATTGTCAAGGGTGTTAGACGGCCGCCGAATAAGGACAATTGTACTTAGACAGAGGTTTTTAATGTAGAAAGAACCCTTCTGGAAGTACGCGGTAAAGAAAGATTCGCGCAAGCCTTGTAACAAAATTCTATTTAAAGCAATGAAAAGAACAGCAGAGGGACGAGAGAAGGAGCCCCCCGTTTTTGGGAGTTGCGAGTGTATTGTGAGAGCCCTGATTTGGGATTAACTCTTCTACTGTGTGTAGGTAGGTGTTAACGAGTAGAGTATCTTGGCTCTGTCCTGTTCTGCGCGCCTTATCTGTGTAATCGTTTGACTGCGTATGCGTGATACACTGCGGTGTTACGAGTCGGTACTGCTATTTTGGGATTCTGTTTGATAACGAGTTAAGATATCTTTGATTATGCGTAAGGTGTTAGTGTGTTGTCTATTTGCTATTTCTTCGGTGGAATAGGTAAGCGTGAAGAATGGACATGAGTTGCTATGATTCTCTGTAAGTGACTGAGTCGGTATTATAGTCTGTGTTCAAAGGTAGTGCCGGTAATGTCTAAGTACGTGTAGAATGGTAATAATGTTGCGACACGTCTTGCGGACAGTAGATATTACAGGTTGAAGGTAGATACACGGTAAGTCTGTGAACTGACAAGAAGAATTGCGTGTTATGATCTTGTTAAGTTACTAAAAGTATTGGACTGTCATCTCGGACTACTGCTCAACTACTATGGCAGGAACAGTCTGGGAGCTCTGAGTCCAGCACATTGGTCTAGTTGAAGTTGTTCAGGAGCAAAACTGAGCTAAGACGTGAAAACCATAACTACGGTTGAGTGAGGAGTTGGGAAAATAGTACAGGGCCTCTGTCAACAGACCCCTACCACTCCCAAGGACCCACATGGTTAGAGTCAGTTTATTGTGCGGTAAGATTGAGTACAGAGAAAGAGAGACTCGAAATATCTGGTATGCAGGTGTGGAACCAGATTCTGGAGTCTCTGAAGGATTGTTGTTTTAAACTAGTAATTAACGGCTGCGGTAGGTAGTTAACAGTTAAGTTAATAGTAAACGATCTTACATTTAACATTTGGCGCCGTCTGTGGGAAAGTGGCATCCGATTGCCAGTTCTCTGGCCCGTTGTCTGTGGGAAAGTGGCATCCGATTGCCAGTTCTCTGGCCCGTTGTCTGTGGGAAAGTGGCATCCGATTGCCAGTTCTCTGGCCCGTTGTCTGTGGGAAAGTGGCATCCGATTGCCAGTTCTCTGGCCCGTTGTCTGTGGGAAAGTGGCATCCGATTGCCAGTTCTCTGGCCCGTTGTCTGTGGTAAAGTGGCAACTGATTACCAGTCTCTGCGGTAAAGTAGCATTTGATTACGAGTCACTTGTGAGACAGTGGCATTAGAGTGCTAACGGTTTGTAAGAAGCAAACATCCAGCAACATTTGCTTCACTGACAGTAGCAACAGATCCAGATTGTTGCAAACTGCTCAGATAGTATCACTGGGCAATGATACATGCCGGTCACTCGATCGGGCGAAACATATCCTAAGAATCGTCAGATTGAAGCACGAAAATCACAAAAGATAGCCTCGGGAGAAGTAGGCATAACTAGATCTGACCAAGTGGTCAAGAAAAGTGGAAACGTTACAACTGATTCCGGTCATATTCCGGTAGAACGGTCAACGCCTTCGATACATTCTGATGCTACTTCGACCCAGCCTATCGAAGAAATAGCAAGTCCAGACTCTATCAAAACGCCGTTGGAACCTAGTTTAACAATATCAGATAAAGATTTAGAGTTATCCACGGTCAAAAATACGTTAGGAAAATTCAGCAAAAGTAGTAAAACAGGGCATTCTGGCCCAATTTCGGTTCATTCCGGTGAGATTCCGGTGATAGAATCACCGATCGCTGGCAAAGGTTTAGCCTTTTTTGCGGAATCATCAGCTCAACCTTCGTGTTTGGAAGAAAGATTTCGAATATTAGACATCCAGAAGGAAGGAAAGCTATTCGAAACTGAGATCCGAAGCATCCTAAGTCGAAACAGCACACCGGAAAGCGCACCATCCGGCGATACAAGTCCCGATAGTTCAACCAATCAATCTCGAGATACAGAAGGAAACCCTGAACCCTTCACAATGAGCGGGCAACACCAACAACAACAACATCAACAACAACAGCTAGGACCGCCAAGGCCGCCTCCAACAGGAGTAACTTACACGAAATTCGGTGGATTCCCAGGAGACGACCCAGACGCCCACGTACGAACTTTCGAGATAAGTTATGCAGTTCTTAACCATCCACCAGATCAGGCGTATAAGGCCATTGTTTTTCAATCTACACTGATCAATGAAGCGGCGAGATGGCTCACAGAATATGATATCAATCATTTTGGTACTTACGATGCAGTACGAGACGCCTTTTTACAGCGATTCAGACTAAAGAAGAATCCTGCTGAAATCTTTGAGTATCTACAGAACAACAGACAGAAGGTAAATCAGACCGTCCAGGAGTACGCTACCCTCTTTAGAACACATTTACGGCAGATACCACAGGCTCACGCTAATCTACCTGATGATGTCATCTCTCAATGGTTTATCAATGGATTAACCCCACAACTGAAGCAGATCATGATCATAAGATGTGTCGGAGCTATGACCTTGGATGCAGTCATTGCAATGGCTCTACAGCTAGAATCCAAGGTTGGTGGATTTTCAGAAGACTTGGAATGGTTAAAAACAAACAAAAATATGGCTGAAGATATCACCAGGCAAGTATACTGCACCACATGCAAAAATTCGGGGCATACAAGTGCCAACTGTGCACTGAACCAAGTGTTTTGCGCTATCTGCAACACTACCGGACACACCACCGGAAACTGTGTCTACAATGCAAGAATACAGGGGACAGCAACCGTCAATACAGTCATCCAAGAACATGGCCAGCCAGTAAATCACTATGTGCCCCCGCAACTGAGAAACAATCAACCACCAGGATATCGGAACTACCGAGGACAGAGAAACAACACTTATAATGCCAACCGATGGCAGAATGGACCACCACCGGAAAACCCTGAGTTACCACCTCCACGCTGTCATTTTTGTGGCGAATTCGGCCACATTAGAAGGTTTTGTAAAGACGCAATGGAGTATGATCAAAGAAAGAAGGAACGCCAAAATCCAATGGCCAACATGGTAAAAATTACACCGATCGAGACACAGACTGCTACAGTCCAGACCCGTTCCGGTAAACAACTTCAGCCGGCAGCAGAAACCTTTGAACCAGGGATACAAGAACAACGAAGGATGTATAACAAAGCTAGTCACTGGACCACAACAGAACCACCAGTGTTCCCAGAACCTATTCCGGTGACTCAGGCTTCTTCATCAAAGGACGAAACAACACAAAAGGATGCATCAGTAGGGCCATCATCATCAGTAGAGACAACAGCAGACACTTCTGCATCAGTAGAAACTTCAAGTCCAAAAGAACAAGACAGTCAAGCTCAACAGGCCTGGGAAATTTTGTCCAAGGCATCCATCACTCTGCCTCTAGGCCAACTTCTGGCCTTAGTGCCCGGGATCCGACAACAGTTTCAGCAACAATTCAGCCCAGTACCTTCTTGCATTCCGACGACAGCCGCAGTTCAACCGGAACCTGATGCTGCGATTGATCACGCAGTGCCCTTGATCACAGTATGGTATAAGAATCAGAAGATCACGCAGGTATTAATTGATGGAGGCTCAGGCGTAAACATTGCGACCGCAGCGTTATGCAAAAAGCTAGGCTGGACCGAAATTGAACCAGTCCAATTCTTTGTTCGGATGGCGGATCAATCGAGAGTCCATCCAGTAGGACTTGTGCGGAATGTACCCATCACTCTACAAGGTACGACTTTCAAGATGACTTTTGTCATACTAGATCTACCCGAATCCACTTTGGATTACAATCTTCTTTTCGGCCGACCTTGGCTGAAGCATGCGAAGGTAATACAGGACTGGTCTGCACAAGAGCTTACATTCAAGGATGCCCATCGTAAATATGTGGTGAAACTAGATGCTATGCAATCTTGCGAACCTCACGCCAGACCGTACTTTGCTGAACCAGTTCATATGTTAGATGGACTGTCAGATGATGAAGAAGAGCAATTTCTGAAGAGTAATGCCGATTTAATGTCTCTAGGAACTGTTGACCTACAATCCGTCATAGATAACTGGAACACGTCAGTATGTACAGTAGTAGCTATCACCGGAAAGTCGGTCCAGGAAGATACTTCCTCAACCCATGACAACGCATTACAACCACTGTTCAAGCCAACAGATGATACAGAGAAACCTCAACAATTTTATGTCCCAGAAGACCAGCTGATCACGTACAATCTAGGAGATAGAGACCACCCACGACCTGTGAAGATGAGGCAGAACTTACCGGAAACATTTAAGGAGGATTTGATTAAACTTCTTTGCGAATTCGCAGACGTCTTTGCATGGGATTACAAAGACATGAAAGGATTAGATCCGCGCATCTATCAACACAGGGTCATGTTGAAACCGGAAGTGAAACCAAAAAGACAACCCAGCTACAGAATGAACCCCCATTATGCATCACAGGTAAAAGCCGAACTTGATAGACTATTAAAAGTCGGATTCATTGTACCAGTAGAACACGCTGAATGGATCTCACCCATCGTGATCGTGCCAAAGAAAAACAAGCAGTTACGAATTTGTGTAGATTACCGGAAATTAAATGCAGCAATAGTACCAGATCCTTTCCCGATCCCCTTTTTGGATACCATGCTTGATAGAGTCGCAGGTCATGAAATGTATTCATTTTTAGATGGATACAGCGGGTACAACCAGGTTAGAATGGCTGAAGAGGATATACCAAAAACTGCCTTCATTACCAATTGGGGTGTCTTTGCCTGCACAGTAATGTGGTTCGGATTGAGAAATGCACCAAGCACATTTCAAAGATGTATGCAGGAGATATTTTCTCCTTACCTCACCTCTTTCATGCAAGTATATCTCGACGACTTCTCAATCTTTGGGAAGATGATAGCACATTTGTTTCACTTACGATGCTGTTTTCAGAAATGTCGAGAATATAGACTCTGCCTTAATCCCAACAAATCCGTGTTTGCGGTTTCATGTGGCAAACTACTTGGGCATATTGTATCTGCCCAAGGTATCCGAGTGGACCCAGATAAGATTTCGGCAATTTTAGAAGCCCCAATACCCACGACTCCGAAAGAAGTAATGCGCTTTATGGGACAAATACGGTGGCATGGCAGACACTTGCGGTGGCTTGCTCACCTAGCAGTACCACTGAACAGGCTAATCACAAAGACTCCCAGACAGTTTGAATGGACTGAAGAATGTCAAACTACATTTGATCGACTCAAGTATCTCCTGACGCACGCTCCAATTTTACAACCACCGGACTGGGACAATCCGTTCCACGTTTTTGTTGACGCTTCAGATATTGCAATCGGCAGTATTCTGATGCAGCAAACAGATAAGTGGTTTCGCCCTGTTTATTACGCCAGTAGAAGACTGGCACCGGCAGAAAAGAACTATTCCACCACTGAAAGAGAATGTCTAGGATTGATTTACTCAATCAAAAAGTTCAGACATTATCTACTAGGCCGGAAATTTACCTTTCATGTGGATCATGCTGCCCTTGTTTATCTAGTAAGACAGCAGCACTTAGGAGGACGATTAGCACGATGGGTGCTACTTTTACAAGAATTCGACTATGATGTCATTCACCGACCCGGAAATGCACATGCCTTAGCAGATTTCTTATCACGCCTAGATTTCGGTGAAGCTCCGGTAGGAATAGATGACACGACTCCTGCGATTTATAATGCTGAACCACTACCTGATGAGACGCCCAACTTACAAACACCACCTACATACTATGATCAGATTCTGACTTTTCTCACCGAAGGACGCTTTCCAGCTGAGACTGCCAAGGAGGTTCGAAGAAAAATCGCAGTTTTTAGCCGCCGATTTCGGTTAGTTGCTGGAGAACTATATTATACAGATCATACCGGAATCCTACTTCGCTGTATTCCACCACATGAAGTTAACTCAGTTATCACTTTGGCTCACTCAATTCCTCCCGGTGGCCATTTTGCAGCAGACTTAACTCACCGGAAAATTCTGCAAGGAGGACTCTGGTGGCCAACTATGTACAGAGATATCTCACAGTTTGTTAAACAATGCGATGCTTGCCAAAGAGCTGGTCAGCCTTTACAACGGCATCTTTTTCCCCTGCAACCCATCTTACCATTAGAACCTTTTCAGAAATGGGGTTTAGATTTTATCGGGCCAATTACACCTCCAGCAGTATCCAGTAACAATCGATACATACTGACTTGCACAGATTACGCAACTAGATGGGCAGAAGCTTGGGCTTTGCGGTCTGCTACAGCAGTTACGGTAGCAAAATGTCTACTCACGGATGTCTTCCCACGATTTGGTTTACCACTGGAAATTGTCTCAGATCAAGGCACTCATTTTGTAGACAATTTAATGAAGGCACTCACACAGTCCTTCCAAGTCACACATAAATTTAGCTCTCCTTATTATCCACGTGCCAATGGATTGGCTGAAAGTACAAACAAATCACTGTTAAACATCCTCCGAAAATTGATCATGGAAGCACCGGAAAGATGGGATCAACTACTACCTGCAGTATTATGGGCATACCGAACTACATATAAAGTAACAACAGGCTTGACACCTTTCAAGCTAGCTTATGGCTTAGAAGCAATCGCTCCCATGGAAGTAGTCATCCCAAGTTTGCGGGTAGCAATCACTCAGAAGATACTACCGGAATCTTCACTGGCAGCACGAATGGACGCACTCAGAGAACTTGATGAGCACCGATGGCTCAGTTTTTTAACTATGCGCGAAGTTCAACTAAGGCAAGGTAAGACACACGATCGATATTTGAAGACGCCAATCTTTTCGGTAGGACAGCTTGTACTCTTCTATAACGCAAAATCGGACAGAGCAGCAGGAAAATTCAAACTACGATGGTTCGGCCCTTTCAAGATCTCAGCACAAGTAGGTCCGGCAACTTTTCGGTTGACTACGTTGACCGAAATTCCACTTCCAAAAGTAATTAATGGATCGAAGCTGCGGCCGTATTATCCCACTACCAGTACGCCTTAATTTATTCGGCGACGAACCACGTTTTGTATAAATTTTTATGTTTTGCTTTTAGCCGTCTTTTGTACAATTCTTTATGTTACCAGCTGCCCCTCCCTACCGGTCACTCAGTACGCACGCTAGCATGCAAACCGTATCATTCCCACACCACACAATGATACTCACCCCCACACCGTGTTCTCCATATTTAACCCCCTCAGTTGCGCCAAAAACCGCTATTGTGTTTTCGTGATTGTGTGTGTTATCTCAGTATTCTGTGTTTTCTGTAAGTGTGCATTGTGAACGCCATGGAAGCGCTAGCCAACTACGCTTCTTTCCGCGAAGGTATCCCTACAGACGTAGGCGAATACCTGCGATGCAGAGGGTTGGCCAACTTCGCTGAGTTGCCTTGGCACTCAGTGGAAACCCATCCCTTCTCCGCACAGATCATCCAAGCCATTGCCCAAAGCCCCATCACCGAACGACAGTGGGTCTTCCTTTCCCTCCCACATAGATCCGTCATCACCTTCCAAGCCTTTGCCGACGCCTACCGCCTCACCCCGCAAGGCCGCGAAAATGGCCCTACCATCCCCTTCGCCCGTATGACCGAACTCTTTCCCCGCTCCTCATCAAACGAATACGCCATTCTATGCCGCCCAGAACCCGAGCGATCTGCCCTACAGTTCCTTGTAGCCATCCTCAACCTGCAAAAACGAACATATGGCATCTCTCGCCCCTTCTACTCCGCCTTAGATTTAGCCGCCCGCGAACCTGTAAATTTTGCCTCTTACTTTTTCCTTAGAATCCATAAAGAATGTGTAGCTATCGTAAAACAGCTCCAAAAGGGTTCTACCCCCCGCTCTCGCCTTCCACACATCATCTCCTTCCTCTTCCCAACCATTCTCGCCGCACAACCCCCACCCGCAGGCCCCGCACTTCGACACGAAGAATCCGCACAACCAATCGAGGACACTGAAGAGGAAGACGAAGAGATTAATCAGCTCTTCCGTACCAAGCGAATTCGGATCAGCTCCTCGGAAAGTGAAGTCCAAGGATCCGCCGGAGAAGATCAGGAGACCAAGCCAGACGACCAAGAGGAAACAGACCACGACACCGCCACACACAACGAAACATCGACGGAGCAACCAGACCAGCAGGATCAAGCAGATGTTACCGTTAGTGTCCATGTGAAAGGCCAAATGGCCACCGGACACTTCTTTGTATATGTTCTTTAATAAAACATATAGTGGCCTGGTCAGTCACAGACTGTAAGTTCGACCGCATTTGGAAGACCTAAGAAGTCTGTCTTCGTGCTCTCTGTGTACTGCGTTGTCTGCGTATTCTACAACCCCCCCCCCCCAGGCTTTCTCCAAGGCTTACGACCAAGGCGGCGACCAAGGCATAGACCTTGGCATACCTTGTCATCCGAGTCACCGAAGTCACCGTTGGCGCCGTTGGCTGCGCGCGAGGGAGGACCTCAACGATCAAGGAATATAGAGGTTCCCGGTACTTCCCGGGAGGTCACCCATCCCAGTACTGTTCCCCCCAGAGCTCGCTTAACCGTGGCAATCTCTTGCCACTAAGCTACACTCTTGTGGTGTTTGAAGAAGGGGAAAGACTAAGGTTGACATTACCTTGAACAAGTTTTGGTCCCTCAAAGCTTCATTTTTTTTGCTTTTAAAGCCTATTTCTGAAGCAGTTTTGGGGTGTTTTTGGAGCCATTTCGGAGTACTTTTGCACGTAGTTCTCTTCACACAGGTCCAAGAACATCAAGAAGAGTGTTCCTTGTACTTCTCAGACAATAAATATCAACCTTTGGGGCTGTATTTTCAGCCACACTCGTAAAACTACAGGTTTCTCGAGGGGTTTTCAGTTTTGGTGGGAGCAGTCGCTGCAAATTTGTGCAGGTTTTTAAAGCCTAAAACATCAGAGTTGACAGACACTTGCAAGTGTTATTGGCTAGTTTTTGGGCTGTGTATTCAGCCTTTCAGTGTCATTTTACTGCATATATTGAGCACATACACACCATGTACGCTTCTGTGGATACCGCTTATGTACGTCCATGTGGGCATTGATATAGCGGTTACGTTCTTTGCATAAAGCCTTTTTACGTTTGATAAAGAGGGTCGTGGTGAGGTTTTCTTAACTGGGAGACACCCAGATGTCGGGGTCTCTTCGGTGATGCAGGTGGAAGACTTACCCAGCCTCGCCATAGGAGATGTATGATAGTTGTTCATAGGTGCTCGATAAGCCTAGTTGGCTTCTATTGGGTAACTGATTATATACAGTGGAGTCAGTGATTCACTATGCAGGTAGACATGTCAGTACTTGCAGTTTTATGATACTTTGACATTGGTCATATGCTAATTTTGCAGAGGATACTCTGGCAAAATTTTTCCAGATTTCTGGTTTAGTCAACTATATAGTGGTCGATTTACTCCTTGATACACTTATTTGTTGGTGTTTGGACTCTTCTAGCTCCATTATCATTCTATCCAGTTCTCTACGATCATGGCATCAGAGGTCTCAGGCACATCCGGTGGATCAGGGTCTAGTGCTAGCGTTCCGAGGAGGAGCTATAACTTGCAGGGCAAAGACCATTTTGAGATCCAAAAATTTGATGGCACAAACTTTGCTCTATGGAAGAATCAGATTAAAGATGTGCTGATTCAAAGAAGGCAATGGAAGCCAATAAATGGGATTTCAAAGAAGCCTGCTGACATGGATGAAGATGATTGGGATGAGTTAGATGAAATGGCCAGGTCTACCATTCGCTTGCACCTAGCAGATAATGTTTACTTTACAGTATTAGACTGTGAAAGTGCAGAGGAGCTTTGGAAGAAGTTATGCAATACATATGAAAAAGAGACGGCATCAAATAAAGTATATCTGATGAGAAAATTATACGACCTTCGCATGAAGGACACAGATAGTGTTGCTGCTCATCTAAATGAGTTTGATGCCATATTCTCCCAGTTACAGGCTCAGAAAATGGATATGGACAATGAAACGAAAGCAGTATTGCTGTTATGCACCCTGCCATCATCATGGGATACATTTTGCACAGCTATTAGCAATAGTGCACCAGGTGGTAAACTCGTCTATGATGACATATGTGGAGCACTCTTGAGTGAGGAGATTCGTAGAAAATCTATGGTTGGCACTCAGAGTGGAGATGCATATAATGTTCGTGATTCTTACCAAGGAAAGAATCACGAGGTGGCAGGAGCAAGAACAAGGAAAAGAATGGTCAACGGAATAAGAGCAGAAGTAAATCAAGGAAGAGGGATATTGAATGCCATTATTGTCATAAGAAAGGACACATGAAGAAAGACTGTTATGCATTAAAGAATGCTAAAGGTAAAGGACAGAATGTTGATGGGCATGTTAAACAGTTACCTGCACCATCTACTTCGACTGTGAAGATTGAAGAAATTAATGCTATTTTTGATGATGCTGATGTGTTGACACTTGATAGTACTGTGCCATCTGAGGCACTTATGACTGATTCTCTTTCCCACACCTGGCTGCTAGATTCTGGTGCTTCTTTCCATGTGACACCACATAGAGAATGGTTCTCTAATTATGCAGCAAAGTCTCTTGGTACCGTGAGACTTGGTGACTCTTACCAGTGTGATGTTGTGGGGATTGGAGATGTGGTTGTGCAGTTCATTGACGGTTCAAAATTTACTATGCATAATGTATGCCATGTACCTCAATTATCACGCAGTTTGATGTCAGTTGGTCAACTTGATGACCTTGGTTACAAGGTGGTCTTCTATGCTCTGTCCTTTCGTATATCAAAGGGCAATATGGTCATTGCAAAAGGAAGGAAAGTTGGCTCACTTTACCCTTTATTTGTATCACAAAAAGAACACTTGTTAGCTGTTACTGAACAGCCTATGGCTTGTATTTGGCATGGTCGTTTGGGCCATATATCTCGTAGTGGAATGGAAAATCTTTCTTGTTCTGGCTACTTACCTGTGTTATCTTTCTCTGATTTTTCATTTTGTGAGCATTGTCAATATGGAAAGCAAACCAGAAATGTGCATAAAACGCACATTGACTCTTCAATTCAGCCTTTAGATCTTGTTCATACAGATGTGTGTGGTCCTATGCCCACTAGGTCCTTAGGTGGTTCTCTTTACTTTGTCACTTTCATAGATGATGCTACTAGAAAAGTCTAGGTATATCCTATCAAATCGAAGGATGATGTATTTCCTACTTTCAGAAAATGGCTTGCTTCAGTTGAGACTGAAAAAGGAACTAAGCTTAAGGCTTTACGTTCAGATAATGGGGGTGAGTATACCTCACATGAATTCAGCCTTTTCTGTCAGTGTAGAGGGATTCGTAGAGAGTTTACAGCTCCTTATACCCCAGTACAGAATGGTGTAGCTGAGAGGATGAATAGAACTATTCAAGATAGAGTAGTCTCTATGTTGCATCATGCAAACCTCTCACAAGGTTTTTGGGCAGAAGCAGTATTGACTGCAGTTCATGTGATTAACCTTTCACCTAGTACTGCCAAAGGTCTGAAAGTGGCACAAGAGTTATGGACAGGGAAACCACCATATTATGATCATCTTCGAGTTTTTGGGTGTGAAGCATATGTTCATATACCCAAGAATCTTAGACAGAAGTTGGACCATAAGTCAAAGAAATGCATTTTTCTTGGATATGGTCGAGAAGGACAATTTGGATATCGCTTATGGGATCCTGAAACACGGTCAGTGATCAGAAGTAGTGATGTCATTTTTAATGAGTCTAAGATGCATAAACAGCCGATTAAGGAGGTTGAAGTGAGAAGAGTGGTGTTTGAGGATACTAGTCCTCCTGTTAGCATGCATAAAAATGCTACACATAGGGATGTTCAAGAGAATGTCCATTCAGATCAGTCTGCACATGTTCCTGTTCAGCAACCATTGAGACGTTCTGCACGTGTCTCATATCCACCTGATAGATATGTTCCAGGTTTAGATTTTGTTATGCTAATAGATGCCGGTGAGCCCTCGTGCTACAAAGAGGCTATGCAGACAGAGGATCATGTCAAGTGGGAGCGTGCCATGAAGAGTGAGTTGGATTCTATTCACAAGAATGGTACTTGGGACTTAGTACCTTTGCCAAAGGGCAGGAAAGCTTTACCATGTAAATGGGTATATAAGCTGAAATTCACATCAGATAGTGCTTCTCCAAAATATAAAGCACGACTTCTTGCAAAGGGTTTTAAGCAACAACATGGTGTTGATTTTGAGGAAATCTTCTCTCCAGTGGTCAAGATGACTACTTTGCGCATGTTGCTTGGATTCGTTGCAATGGAGGACTTAGAGCTAGTCGAAATGGATGTGAAAACAGCTTTCTTGCATGGAGATCTTACAGATGAGATCTATATGGAACAACCAGAGGGTTATGTAGTTCCTGGCAAGGAAAGTCTAGTTTGTAAGCTCAAGAAGAGCTTGTATGGACTTAAACAGTCTCCTAGACAATGGTACCAAAAGTTTGATGCTTTTATGAAGTCCCAAGGCTATTCTCGGAGCAATGAGGATCATTGTCTCTACACAAAGAGATGTTCTGATGGCAGCTTGATATGCTTGATACTTTACGTCGATGATATGTTGATTGCTGGGAAGTCCTCTTATGATTTGTCAATTCTCAAAAAGAAGTTGAGTCAGACATTTGATATGAAGGATTTGGGGGATGCCAAACATATTCTTGGCATGCGCATCACTCGTGATAGGAGTAAAAGATGCATATACTTGTCTCAAAGTGAGTACATATCCAAAGTACTTCATCGATTCAATATGCAGGGTGGAAAGGCATTGAGTACACCTTTACCCACATATGTGAAATTGAGCAAGGATGACTGCCCCAAATCAGATGAGGAAAAGGAATTCATGACCAAAATTCCCTATCAGTCTGCTGTTGGTAGTCTCATGTATGCTATGGTAGCTACGAGACCAGACATTGCATTTGCAGTGGGAGTTGTGAGCAGATATATGTCTAATCCTGGCAAGAAACATTGGGAAGCGGTCAAAATGATTTTGAGATATCTGAGTGGCACTAAGGACAAGTGTCTATGCTTAGGTAGAGGGAAAGCATCCATTATTGGTTACACAGATTCTGACTATGCTGGTTGTGTAGACAATCGTAAGTCTACATCAGGGTACATTTTTCATTTTGCTGGAGGTGCTATCTCTTGGAGATCTCGTCTTCAAGAATGCACAGCTGTTTCCACCACAGAAGCAGAGTATGTTGCAGCAAGTGAGGCATGTAAGGAAGCATTGTGGCTTTCTCGTCTTGCTTGTGATATGGGTTTGCCTCAGCATGTACCTCACTTGCTCAGTGATAGTCAGAGTGCCATTGCTTTGGCTAAGAATACGGTCTATCATGCAAAGACCAAGCACATTGAGGTGAGGTATCACTTCATTAGAGATTGCTTAGCCACTGAGAGCATTATTCTTGAGAAGGTTCACACTCGAGATAATGCTGCAGATGCTTTGACTAAAGCTCTACCACAGGATAGCTTTCGACACTGTTGTCACTTGATGGGGGTTACTTGATTCTTGATCTTACGCAGTCACTTGTATACTGTGTAACATGCCCATCAGGTGGGAGGTATAGTTTGTATACTTACACTCAGGTATTCTTTATCATTCTTTCTTTTTTCTCCCATAGTTACTCTGGCCATATTGGCCTTTAGTGGGAGATTGTTACCGTTAGTGTCCATGTGAAAGGCCAAATGGCCACCGGACACTTCTTTGTATATGTTCTTTAATAAAACATATAGTGGCCTGGTCAGTCACAGACTGTAAGTTCGACCGCATTTGGAAGACCTAAGAAGTCTGTCTTCGTGCTCTCTGTGTACTGCGTTGTCTGCGTATTCTACAACCTCTATGCGGAGTACTGTGTGTGACGTCAGGAGCTCGGTTTTCTACTCCGAGCGTATCGTCGTGGAGCTCTCGATAAGGAGAGTGCAGTGTGGTACATCGCCATCGAAATACTTCAGCAGAGACAGAAATAGTGTCCACAGAAAAAGAATCTGAGCAGCACCAGGATGAACAGGAATCAGCCACCAAAGCACTGGATCAACTCATCGACGCCATCAACCAGACAGAAACCATACAACAAACACTCGCCAAGGTAAACCCCTCAGATACCGTTCTCCCTACACCACCTCCTGCCAAACCCCTCCCCCCACCGGAACCACCCCTCCCACCCATCACTGAACCCGCAGCATCTTCCTCTTCTTCCCCTAACTACTCTCCGCCAAACTCCCAGCAACTACTCACCGACACATCCTCTCAACCTCGTCATCCTCCACCACCACCGCCACATAACGCATTCTCGGAACTTGCCACCATGGGGCAGTTCCTCATCCAGTTATCACACCAGCTGCCCGCCTAGTTTACGGCAGCCACGGACCACCTGAAACTCGAATACCAGCACAAGGTAGACACCCTGGAAGCCGACATCGCCCCCCTCCAGGAAGAAGTTGATGCCGTAAAGACCGAGAATCATCAACTCCGGACACAGCTAGCAGAACTCCAAGCACGATTTTCGACAGAACAGACGCTAGTACAACAACGAGATGCAGCCCTGGACCAGCTAGCTGCCAAAGACCAACTCATACACGACGCATATGAGGAAATTCGAACACTGAAGGCCGCCCTTCAAGAACAAGAAGATATCAACGTATCTCTCGAAGAATTGATCGCAGATACGAAGATTCAATTACAAGAAACCACCCAGAAGATGCAGGACCAACAGAAAGAAGCCAACCAAGTTCAAGAGCAATTACGGCGAGCCGAAGAATGTGCCGACGCGGTCAACCGTATTCTCAAACAACAATTACTAAAGGAAGGCCAATACCAAAAAGATATCGCCAACGCCCGCAGAGAACGCGATGCGTATAAGAAAACTCTCAATTTCCAAACACAGCAATTTGAACGCCAAGACAACCAAATACGCAACCAGAAGGAGTGCATCAGAGGGATGCAGACCAAACTGACTGAAATAACGACAGCCCGAGATGCGGCATTAGCCAACGAATTTTATCTCCAGGAGGCTTTTCTTCAAACCCAAGCCGAAATTTTGTTAAATCAAGCCATAGCCCTCAGTGCAGTCAGAACCGACGCCCAATTATTAGAACCTACCACCTTAGTGCAAATGTTAGAAACCCTCAAAAAGAAAATTACCCGAACATTTAGGCTCGCCCGAAGTATGTACTTAGAAGGTTTAGTATCTGAACCATAGGAACTTGCGGGTTCGAGTCCACCGTGCGTGCCAGTGTTAGACGGCCGCCGAATAAGGACAATTGTACTTAGACAGAGGTTTTTAATGTAGAAAGAACCCTTCTGGAAGTACGCGGTAAAGAAAGATTCGCGCAAGCCTTGTAACAAAATTCTATTTAAAGCAATGAAAAGAACAGCAGAGGGACGAGAGAAGGAGCCCCCCGTTTTTGGGAGTTGCGAGTGTATTGTGAGAGCCCTGATTTGGGATTAACTCTTCTACTGTGTGTAGGTAGGTGTTAACGAGTAGAGTATCTTGGCTCTGTCCTGTTCTGCGCGCCTTATCTGTGTAATCGTTTGACTGCGTATGCATGATACACTGCGGTGTTACGAGTCGGTATTGCTATTTTGGGATTCTGTTCGATAACGAGTTAAGATATCTTTGATTATGCGTAAGGTGTTAGTGTGTTGTCTATTTGCTATTTCTTCGGTGGGATAGGTAAGCGTGAAGAATGGACATGAGTTGCTATGATTCTCTGTAAGTGACTGAGTCGGTATTATAGTCTGTGTTCAAAGGTAGTGCCGGTAATGTCTAAGTACGCGTAGAATGGTAATAATGTTGCGACACGTCTTGCGGACAGTAGATATTACGGGTTGAAGGTAGATACACGGTAAGTCTGTGAACTGACAAGAAGAATTGCGTGTTATGATCTTGTTAAGTTACTAAAAGTATTGGAATGTCATCTCGGACTACTGCTCAACTACTATGGCAGGAACAGTCTGGGAGCTCTGAGTCCAGCACATTGGTCTAGTTGAAGTTGTTCAGGAGCAAAACTGAGCTAAGACGTGAAAACCATAACTACGGTTGAGTGAGGAGTTGGGAAAATAGTACAGGGCCTCTGTCAACAGACCCCTACCACTCCCAAGGACCCACATGGTTAGAGTCAGTTTATTGTGCGGTAAGATTGAGTACAGAGAAAGAGAGACTCGAAATATCTGGTACGCAGGTGTGGAACCAGATTCTGGAGTCTCTGAAGGATTGTTGTTTTAAACTAGTAATTAACGGCTGCGGTAGGTAGTTAACAGTTAAGTTAATAGTAAACGATCTTACATTTAACAAGGGTTTACCCAAGATTGCACAAGTGGAATTGAACTATCAAGCATGTGCAAAGCACATATCTACTCCTTGCCTATAGAAGCATCCATTTCTGCATCTAAACCCTTAGCATTAATCCATGCCGATATTTGTGGACCTATGCATACACCTTCTCTAAGTGGGTCAATTTACTTCTTCTTGATAGTAGATGCTTCACTAGATACACCTGGGTTTATTCACTCAAGCATAGAGAGGATGCCCTTTCCAAGTTCAAGGAGTGGACACAAACAGTTCAAGAAGACTTTCCAAGTTCTTTGAAGATCATCCGATCTGATGGAGATAATAGCTTTGTCAATCACAAATTCTCCAAGTACTTGAAACTACATGGAATCAAGTATCAAGAATCACAAGATACTCAACAAGGTATTGCCTTACAGAAGATTCAAAGTGTGATCCAGATGGCCAAGGTTATGCTTAGTCAAAAGCAACTTCCACTAAAATTTTGGGATGAAGGAGTATAGACAACAGTACATATTCAAAACAGAGAGTTCTGAGATGTCTTGAAGAACCAAACATCATTTGACGCTTACTTTCAAAAGAAGCCGAGTGTAAGCTATTTTCACATCTTCGGTAGTGATGCCTACGTCCAAGGCCATGATGATGATCGGTCTAAGTAGTACATTTTCATTAGTTACAATGAATGGCAGAAGGCATACAAACTCTATGAACCAAAGAGTCACTCAATTATAGTAACAAAAGACTGCACGTTTGATGAATACTCTAAGTATTCATCCCTTTTGGATCCTCCCATTTCTGCTTTAGAGGGGATCATTCTAGTTTTTGACAGTCACACTATGTGGAGCATGCTCTCTTTGCACATGACTTTCCAGATCATGGTATAGTTTTGGAGCATGAGGAATCAGAGATACAATCTCAGCTCATACCTCGTATGGCTACACTTCCTATCGTACCATTGAAGGTTTATATTTCCCCTCAGCTTCTGTTGGGCATTACTCCAGGATCAATGACTCGTCCTTTTCCATTCCTATCTTTGAGAGTCACTTACCTTGTCTACAACAGTATTCTGGGCATGTACTTTTCCATTCATGGAGTCCAACATATTTTCATTTACTACATGATACTCCTGAATTTACTTGGAGTCATCACTCAATTGGATCCTTTTCTGAGTTAGATTCTTGGTTCAAAGGGGGCCTCCATGGTTCTACCAACACACATCAAGAATTTGTACACTCCATGGAGAACTACAACATACAGATGTACTACCATGTGACTATGATTTTATGCTTCATTCTTTATGTCTCATGCTTGTAGAACCTACTTCTTGGAGATACACATCTCATGGTGGATATTGTCAAAGCCTTGGAGGTTCCCATATACCACATGGAGTCATCCTACCTATCTCGCATGGAGGTGATCTCGTCTAGTGAGATCTTTTTCTGTTCCTGTACCTTGTTGGTGGCATACCTATGGAGCATCCGCTTGATCCATCTAGTGGACATCTTATGGAGTACTTGGCAGACCTGCATGGTCGATACCAGTTGGAGGCTATGGATTTCTTGATGGAGACTTCCTATTTGATCCTTGTGTTGTTGTTGTTGCTACATTCTTGGTAGACCTTTCTCTCATACCCTAGCAGCCTCCATACTCTACAAAATGGAGGCACAGAGGGGTTGTTGAGAATATGAGAGTGCATCTCCCTTTTGTGCCTTGGAGTCACTCTATTTCTATTGCATTTCCATTCCATTTCCATTTTATATTATATCCTTTGTATTTGAGTACCTTGCCATTTGCTTCTACTAGTGTATCCATTCCCCTTTGAGGGGAATTATCCCACATGAGCTGTACTTTCTAGAGCCCCTCCCAAATCTATATAAGGAGGGCCTCTCCCCCCATTTTTACTTGGTTAGAAGCTTGAGGAGCCTACTCCATGCTCTTGGCAAGCTAATTTCTAATCCATTTGAGTTTACCCATTTCTTGGTCTATTCACTTTGAGACTCTCACACTCTTTCTTTTGTGAGCACTCTTCTTTTCATTTTGCTTCCGTGCATGTACTCTCTAGAACAATTTTCAATGCCACAACAAAACTAGCAAAGGAAGCCACACTTAATCTTCTACCATAGGATTCAAGCCCATTCTTCTCAGTAGATGCAATGAGAAGGGAAGCCTCGCAAGGCTCACCCCTAACATGTGAGGTCATTGCAAGCAACATGCTGTCGAGGACCAAAGAGCTCGACCTGCCATACTCTTGAGGAACCCTGTGTTGAGAGCCTAGGGAAGAGAGGGAGATAGTAGTCTTCAACCCCAAAAATATGTCGAAAGGGCATATGGCCAGAGAGAGAGAGAATGGGAAAACTAATGCCACCATCAGGTACTACCATTCAATTCAACAAATGTTGCAGACTTCATGCATGTGGAGGTAAGACCTCATGAGAGAGAGAGAGAGACAGAGAGATAGAGAGGGGGTGGGGAGTAAGCTCCTAACCCACCCTCCCCCATGCAATGGCCCTAAAAAAGTGACCCATCAATCCCCCAAATGACCCTCACTAAAACCTTTGATTCCAAAGTAGCCACGGCACAAGTACTATGATTGTGGGTTCCATGGGAATTCAAAGCTCACACTTCAAGAAACCAAAGCTCAAATGTTTGCGATTTTTTTCTTAAAAAATGAAGAAAGGGAGAGTGAAGAAGGTGTAATACCCATCCCACAATTCAAAGCAACCACTCACAAATTCAGAGATGTCAAAGATGAGAGGTGATGCCATAGTGAATATGTATGTGGAGATGTGTGTATGTGTGAGAGAGAAGGGGTTTAGGGGGATGTTCTTGTGCAAAAAACAAAAATGAACTAAACATTCACTACTAAAATAAAAGGTGAGGAGCTAATGGTCCAAAGGACGGGTGCAAATGCCATGCCCAAACTCAATCCTACATAAATGAGCAAAAGAAATTACAACACAATATCTTACAACATGCTCTTGAGCTTTCCAAGTGATGAAAGGCCGTTCTCCCCAATAGCGGTGCCAAAATTGTTGTTGTAGTATACCCAAGGGGAGCCAAGACCCACACCACCTTACATGGAAGCAATAGGAAAGCTTAAGAAAGACTCCCATTTTATCCAACCAACCTTGGATCATGTTCAAGCCATTGGCCATCAGCTCCAAGCTATGCCACAAACCATTGAGAACATGGAGAGGAAGGTAATCAAGGGTCCTTGTCCACAATTCTACTCACACAAAGGAGAGACAAGCATGCACACACCTCACTCTCACATTCAAAGATAAAATACACAAGTGCACATAGTCTATGAGTAAAAGAGTTCTTCCATTCATTTTAGGATATGTACATGGAGCTCAATGTGAACCAAAAGCTCTCTCTCCCAAAAGTGAGCTTCTATATTTATAGGCTAAGCTCTTTTCCCCATGTGCTCCTATGACTAGTAAAAAAGGGAACATGTGTCTAATTACCATATCTCAAAGAGATCTTGTCAAATCTCTTCAAAGCTCAAAATATAGGTGTGGGATTTTCACTATGTGGGTATTTGCCTATTTCTTGCCAAAAGATGATTTATTTACAAGCCTCCATACCATAGTATTGGAGAATGATAAAAAAGTATCCTAAGAGGGTGTTCTCATGTGCAAATCTAAATATATACAAAGAGGGGTATTGTCAGGGGAGCACTAGATTGTGCTCTCTGACTACAGTAGACAAGATTTCCAAAATACACTTATGATTACAAGAACACCCGCGTAGGGAAAATAATACAAGAATATATGATCGATACAAGACGTCCCACAACCCGGGACCGATAGGTATTGAAAACTGGACTAGAGATGATACAAGAGATCCCACAACCCGGGATCGTAGGTAGGAAACAAGATATCTCGGATACACGAATTCCCTTCAGGGATATGAACTGGATACAAGAAATAACTAGAAAGGATCTCTTACTACGAGATTACAAGGGGACAAGATAGGATGTCCAAGAACTAGACTAGAACAAGGAACAAGACAAGAACTAGAACTGGAACTTGAAGAGTACTTACTTGGCGGTCACGACTCCTTGAGCTCCCAAGACTGGTATTGGCAAGACTGATTATGAATGTGGCCAACCCCTCCTTATATAGGTTTTCAAGGGCGGTTCATGAAAGGCGGTTACGAATTGATGATGTCATCGATGATGTCATCAATTCAAAACATGAGCTCTGGATATCTGAATCAAGCAAGTAGACAGTCGATCTTACGGTTTTGGCACGTTCTAGACACAATGGAAGCATTAGTTTCTCCTAATTCTGAACCAATCATGAGATACAAGGTTCACATGGAATCTAAGGTTCAGGATGGTTTCCTTTGTCCATGACATTACCTCCCCCTCAAGCGACGAGTTCCATGAGGAGCAGTCATGTTATCTTGTCTTGGCTTCGTTGGATTTATCTTGTGGAATTCTTGAACTTTGATTGGTGCTCTCTGAAGGTTTTCTGCAGGTTCCCAAGTACGATCACTGATGTCATACCCTTTCCAATGAATAAGGTATTCCAATCTTCCTCGAGACATTCTGGAATCTAGGACATGCTCGACTTCAAATTCTTCATGATCATCAATCTCGATAGGTGGAGAAGGACTAGGTCTCTCTCCCCTCAAGGGTGAAATCTGATATGGTTCCAACATGGATACATGGAAAACTGGATGTATTCTCATAGTACTTGGTAGCTGGAGCTTGAAGGTGACTGGATTAATCTTGGCCAAGATGGTAAATGGACCAAATCTTTGATGATCTAACTTTGCACAAGGTCTTGAGGTTTGCAAATTGTTTCTGTAGTAACCATACTTTATCCCCAATTTGATACAATGGATTCTGGACACGATGTTGATCTGCATAGTACTTATATTGTTCTTGAGCTTTATGGATCTCTTCCTTGAGTTCTTTGTGAATGTCCATCAGGTATTGGGCCTTGTCTCTAGCAGCTAGGTTCTTGACATGATTTGAGAGTTGTATATCCATTCTTGGATGTTGTCCATAATTTGCAAAGAAGGGAGTCTGCTTGGTAGATGCATGAACACTATTGTTATAAGCAAACTCTGCAAAGGGTAAAAGCTCAAACCAATCATTTTGATGATAGTTGCTAGTGCAACGGAGATATTGCTCCAAGACTTGATTCACCCGTTCTGTTTGTCCATCAGTCTGTGGATGATTTGCTGTGGATAGTTTAACTTGAACACCAAGGAGCTTGCAAAGACTATTCCAAAAGCTGGATATGAACTGTGGACCTCGATCACTGACAATGTCATCAGGCAAACCATGAAGCCTAAATATATACTTGAGAAAAAGTCTAGCAGTGGCTGCACCTGTGATTGCCTTGATAGTTGGAATGAAGTGTGCCATCTTTGTAAATCTATCCACAATAACAAGAATGGCATCATACTTATCTGACTTTGGTAGATCTGTGATGAAATCCATAGACAATGAAGCCCATGGCCTTTCTGGAATAGGTAGAGGTTGCAAGAGGCCATGAGGTTTATGTCGGGGTATCTTAGATCTATTGCAAGTATCACGGGTTCGAATGTATTCTTTGACTTCCTTCCACATCTGAGGCCACCAAAAGTCCCTTGATATGAGTTCTATTGTTTTATTCACTCCAAAATGTCCTGCTACAAGGTTGTCATGGCGTTGTTGAAGTACTTGGATCCTGGGTTTTCCTGGAGGGACATACAATAGGTTCTTATAGAGTAGTAACCCATCTTTTTCTTGAAATTCGTTTACTTCTTGGAATTTTCCTTCTTGAGCTTTCTGCTTAACGTTACAAAACAATTCATCCTGTGGTAGATTCTCACGGATCAACTGATTCAAGGCTGAATCTTCATGATGGCTTGAAGAGATAGCTGCTAACTGGAGATGCTCAGGCTTGAGTAATACATTCTCTTGTTGATCAAAGGCCTCTTCACCCTTCTTTGGTGCAAGGTAAGATCTTCTGGACAGTGCATCTGACTGACATTGATGAAGTCCTGGACTGTATGTGATGACAAAGTCGAATCTAGATAAAAAGTTACTCCATCGAGATTGCCTTCTATTGAGAATCTGGGTGGTCATAAAATATTCTAGGTTCTTGTGATCTGAATACACAATGACTTTATGAGCTTCTCCTTCTAGATGATGACGCCAGGTATCAAACGCGTCTACTATGGCAAGAAGTTCTTTATCATGAATTTCATAATTAATTTCTGGAGGGAAAAATTTCCTTGAATGATATGCAACTGGATGTAGGTGTCCATCATCTCCATATTGGGAAAGAATGGCCCCTAGAGCAAAGTCTGATGCATCTGTCTCAAGGAAGAAGGGCTTACTGGCAATTGGGGCGGTAGTGAATGCTGATTTCAAGTTCTGAGAGGCTTTTTCTGCGTCTTCGGTCCATGAGAATTTCGAGTTCCCGGTAAGCTTGGTAAGAGGTGTTACTATCTTGGAGTAATCTCTGATGAATATCCTGTAGAAATTGGCAAACCCCAAAAAACATTGTACATCTCGAACACATGAAGGTGGTTGTCAATCAAGGATTGTCTCAATCTTCTTAGGGTCCATAAAAATTCCTTTATCTGATACAATGTACCCTAAAAATTCCACTTCTATCTTATGGAAAGAGCACTTCTCCAATTTCGCATATAATCCTTTTTCTCTTAGTTTCTCTAAGACTATCTTTACATGGCATTCATGATCTTCTAGATTTTTGGAAAATATCAAGATATCTTCAAGGTATATTACAAAAAAATCATCTAAATATTCTCGGAAGATATCATTCATCATATGTTGGAAGACAGTTGGAGCATTTGTGAGACCAAATGGCATAACTACATATTCAAAATGGCCATACCTTGTCCAAAATGCTGTCTTCCTATCGTCTCCTTCTCTGATCCTGACAAGGTTGTAAGCTCCTCGAAGGTCAATCTTCGTGAAGAATTTTGCTTTTCCAAGGCGTTCCAAGAGCTCTGATATGAGTGGTAGAGGGTATCTGTTCTTTATAGTGACTTTATTCAATCCACGATAGTCTACACACATCCGGAGAGTCCCATCCTTCTTCTTTACAAATAAGATAGGAGCTCCTGCTGGAGACTTTGAGTGTTTGATAAACCCTTTTGCTAGATTCTCATCAATGTTCTTGCGTAGTTCTGTAAGTTCCTCTGAGGATAGTCTGTAGATTGTTCCAAAGGGCGGTTGTGCTCCCTCTTGAAGTTCTATGGCACAATCATAGGGTCTATGCTCTGGAAGGATGTCTGCATTCTTCTTTTGAAAAACATCTTCAAAGCCTTTGTACTGATTGGGTAGCTGCACTGGATCATCTTTCTTAGATTCTTGAGCTGGTATGGCATAGATCATATATGTCGGTTCCTTCCTTACTGCATGTATAAAGGCTTTGGCTCCGACATATGTTGGGTTCTTCTGGATATCTCGAGGGGTAATTTTATTATTCTCCCAATTAATTTCTGGATTATGTTTCTTTAACCACGGCATTGCGATGATAACCATATTTACTGGACTCGATATTACATTGAAACATATGTGTGAATCATGGTCACCAAGATGTACTCTTAGTGGTATGGTTTCCATGGTTATATTCCCCGAAGCTAGAGGCCGTCCATCTACTACTTCAGCTACTACTAGTCTGTTCTTCTGAAGTACTGGAATTCCATGTTTCTTAACGAGTCCTTCATCAATGAAACATGAGGACGCTCCTGAATTTACCAGAGCTGTAAGGGAAAGGGTCTTCTTAGACATGATTAACTTGACAGGGGCAAGACATGTTTCTACGGGTGTGGATGGAATTATGAGACCGTTTCTTATATCATGGTCTGGCTGTATGGTCTCTTTTACAACTGGACTTCCTCGTTTCCCTGCTCTACAAGGGTGGCTGCGACTTTGGAGTTCGTTCTCTTGTTGGGACAATTAATTGCAATGTGGCCAGGGTTTCCACAATATAGACATAATTTGTTATCCCTCCTTCTTTGTTTCTCTTGTGGTGTTAGAGGCTGGAACCTAGTTACATCTATCTGCATAGGTTCGGGCATAGGCTCATCTCTAGGAGTAGGCTGGAAAGGTTTCCATTGGCGAGGTCTTCCTTCTACTTGTTTTTCTTGTTTCCTTTTAAAAAGGCGGTTATCACAGTGAATGGCTTGGTTGATGTATTCATTCAATGTCTTCACCTCTGGCATCGTGAGTAGAAGGTCCTTCACATCATCCCTTAAGCCCCATCTAAATTGGCTTATGAAATAATCTTCATGCCAAGTGAGGTCACATATCAACTGCCTAAATTCTGATGCATAGGTAGAGGCAGGGCGGTTACCTTGACGTAGCTTCCGAAGTTTTGTTTCTGCCACTCGACTCATGTCTGCATCTCCAAATGTAGCGATGAGCTCTCTAAGAAACCCCTCATAGTCATGAAGTACGGCCAGATCCTTCTCCAGGATTGGGGCGAACCATGATAATGCTTGACCGTAGAGCAAGGTTCCAACAAAACCGACCTTGGATGCATCATCAGGGTATCTATCAGGCTGCATACGGATGTACAATTTGACTTGTTGCAAGAATCTCCGGAACTTTGTGCGATCACCATCGAACTTTTCTGGCATGCAGATCTTCGGTTCCCTCATGAAGGATGTACTATCACCATAGAAGGGACTGTATGGCAACCATATCCAGGGTTTCCCCCCGCAGGATACCACCCAACCTTCACTCCCTGCTACATGCCCCTATCTCTGAAGCAGAAATCATCGAGGTCATTGATGCCCCCCCTCCTGGTAAAAGCCCGGGACCCGATGGGCTCACCAATGAGTTCTTTAAATCCTTCAAGTTGGTGGTCGCCACCCCTCTTTGTCTGGTTTAGCAAGAGGCGCTCAAGTTTGGCGCACTTCCTTCTTGTCTCAACAATGGAATTATTAAGTTAATACACAAAAAGGGGAAAAGAACAGAATAGAGAACTGGCGTCCTATTACGATGCTCCAAACAGGATACAAGATCATCGCCAAAGTCATTGCCAACAGAATCTCTTGCCACTTGAGAGCGTGGCTAAGTGAGGACAAAAAAGGCTTCATCAAAGGCAGGTCAATTTTGGAAACCATTATAGATATTTGGGAAGGTCTTGAATTTGCAAATGAGTCTAAACAAGATGTGGTCTTCCTCAAGATCGACTTTGATAAAGCCTACGACAGGCTAGAATGGGACTATATTCTGCAGTCACTCCAAGACCTTGGATGTAGTCAGAAATTCACCAAGATGATCGCAACCCTTCTCGGAAACGCATCGACCCAAATTTGTTGATGTATGAAACACCACAAGAAATGAATTAATGTGACACTAGAACACCTCTATGGTCACCATTAACTCATTGCCACTCCAAACTTTGAGAAATGATAGCCTAAAGTGAGAACTTTGCTTCTACAGAAATTCCTAGTCACCGAAATGAAATACCTTCAGTATTTTGCTAATTTCTCCTAGCTCTCTCCATGAAACTTTATAGGCTAAAACTAGAAGAGTAGAGCTTTCCAACAAGCTATCATATGCATCAAACGGATCTCTAGAACTCAAGTTATGGCTCTCACAAGATGACCCTGTATGACCTTCCAAAATTGGAAATCTTTCCTGTTATAGTAAGAGCGCCTGTTTAAAATTAGAATTCGATGCCTAGCATCGACTTGCAACGAGAATTCGATGCCGGGAATCGACTTGGGATGTTTTTGGCCACTTTTCAGCAGGGATTCCATGCCGGGCATCGACTTCCCGCATAAAATCTTGATCTTTTGGACACCAAAACTATAAGTGATTTCATGCACACTTAGAATATGACTTATCAACTGGAATTCGATGCCAGGCATCGAGTTGCTCCAACAACATCATGTTTTCAAAACACTTCAGTACTGAATGAAAAATATAAATGAAAATATGACTTATCAGCAGAGATTCGATGCCAGGCATCGAGTTGCTTGGAAAACTTGATCTTTTTAATTCATCACACAATAGGTAATTATGGAGATGATGGAGAGAGACTCATACACAGAACTTTACTTAGTTCTTTCTCATAGCTATGAAAACTCAGAAGTTTTACAGATGCTTTCTCACTCAGAGAAGCCCGACTATACTCAGTCATACAAAAATGAGTTCTTCTCACTTTCTCATTGTCTTCCTCATCGCGTCAGTTGATACAAACTAACTTATATAGATTTTCTTATTCTCGTGATTAAAAAAAAAAAACTTCTAGAACTAAAGTGAACTAACTTTACAAATATGATACATTTGTGAATTTGTCCCTTCACATAGGCATGGGGTTTTCTTCCTAAGATTTGACCTTCAAATATATGTCCAATTAGTGATTGTTTCTCCAACGGCTCCCCCTCAATCACTAATTGACATTCCCTGTTTCTTCATATCATCTTCTTTTCTTTTACTTCTGCCATGCTTTTGAATCTGCTGGTCTTCACACCATCCAAGCTCTTTGTCATTATGTCTGCTAACTGATCTTTGGTAGAAATGTACTCCACTTCAATCTCCTTCTCCATTACCTTTTCTCTGAGAAAATGATACTGTATCTCTATGTGCTTTGTCCTTGCATGAAAAACTGGATTTGCTGCAAGATAAAGTGAACTCATATTATCTCCATGTATTGTAGGTGTACCTTGATCAATGCCTAAGCTCTTGAACAATGTCTGCATCCATATGACTTCCTTAGCTGCTTCCACAAGTCCTTTGTACTGTGCTTCAGTTGATGATAATGCTACTGTATGTTGTTTCTTTGAACACCAACTTACAAGCTTATCACCAATGTATATCATGTAACCATGAGTTGATCTTCTGTCATTCTGGTTACCTGCCCAATCTGAATCACTATAGGCTCTCAACTTCAAATCTGATGTAAAAGGATAATATAATCCTTCTTTTATAGTTCCTTTGATATACCTGAGAACTCTTTGACCAGCAATCCAATGTGGGTCCTTTGGACAATGCATGAATTGTGACAAACTCCCACTGCATAACTAAGATCAGGTCTTGTTAGTGTAGCATAAATCAAACTACCCACAAGAGATTGATACTTCCTCATATCTTTGTATTCTGCACCATCATATTTACTGAGCTTGTGATTAACTTCAAGTGGAGTTGAAGCTTCTCTGCAATTTTCCATATCAAACTTCTTCAATAAATTCAGAAGATACCTTTCTTGTGATACATATATGCCATGATCTGTATAAGTAACTTCCATTCCAAGAAAGTATGACAACTTTCCTAGGTCACTGATCTTGAATTCTTTTTCAAGTAATCTCTTTACCTCCTTGATTCCTTCATCTGAAGTACCTGTGATTATAATGTCATCTACATAAATACAAATGTAGATTGTACCTTCCTCTGTTCTTTTGATAAGTAGACTTGAATCTGCTTTTGAACTTTGATATCCAAGATCATTGAGATACTTCACCAGTCTATAGTTCCAAGCTCTTGGAGCTTGCTTCAATCCATACAATGCTCTTCTCAACCTGCAAACAAAATTTGGATACCTGGAATCTATAAACCCTTGAGGTTGTTCCATGTATACCTCATCTGATATGTATCCATTCAAGAATGCATTTTTTATATCCAATTGACTTAGAGTCCATCCTTTTGAAGCTGCAATAGCAATGATTGTCCTTATAGTTGACATCTTAGCTACGGGACTGAATGTCTCATCATAATCTATGCCATAGGTCTGGGCATAGCCTTTCACCACCAATCTAGCTTTGTACCTGGCTATACTTCCATCTGCAAGCTTCTTCACTTTATAAACCCATTTATTTCCAATTACTTTCTTACCATTTGGTTTAGGAACAAGATCCCATGTCTTGTTCTCCTCCAGTGCATTGAACTCTTCCTTCATTGCTTCTTCCCATTGCTTCTTACCTTTAGCTTCATCATAGTTCTGAGGTTCTTCATCATCTTTGACCATATATGCATAGTTCTTCTGAGTTATGTAAGAAGTATCATAAGAATACCTTTCTGGTTGTCTTCTAGTCCTGCTTGACCTTCTTGGTTCACATTCTTCATATGTGTCTGGATACACTTCTTCATCAAATATAGGAGCTTCTTCATTCCTTCTTGTTAATCCACTTCTGGATGTACTTGCTTGCATATAGTCTTCATCTCTATTTACTTGCACAATTGATTTTCCTTTCTCACATCTTCTTACCTCTTCTTCAAATTCTTCAGCTGTATGACTTTGATCTGCATACCAACTTTTCTGTTCATCAAATGTAACATCTCTAGAAACAATAAATTGTTTTGTTAGAGGATTCCACAACCTATAACCCATCTGCTTTTCATCATAACCAATGAACACATATTTTTTTGCCTTTGGTTCAAGTTTATGCCTAAGTTGTGATGGCACATAAGCATATGCAATTGATCCAAACACTCTACAATGATCTAGTGTTGGTTTCTTACCCCACCAAGCTTCATATGGAGTCATTCTATTCAGAGCTGCACATGGTAATCTATTCACAAGATATGTAGCTGTATTTACAGCCTCAGCCCAAAGATAATTTGGACAATTCTTCTCCTTCAACATAGCTCTAGCAAACTCAACCAAAGTCCTGTTCCTTCTTTCTGCTACACCATTTTGTTGTGGTGTATACCTGCAAGTTATTTCTCTCTTAATACCTGCATTCCAAAGATAATCATTGAACTCTTGGGAGAAGTATTCTCCCCCTCCATCAGACCTCAGTCTTTTAAGCTTTTGACATGTGACTCTCTCTGCATATGCATGAAAATGCTTGAAAGCTCGAAACACTTCTGATCTTTCCTTCAAAACATATAATGTTATCCATCTTGTAGCATCATCAATGAAAAGAACATAATACCTTGATCCACTGATAGATCCTTCTTTTGTTGGTCCCCATACATCTGTATGAATGAGCTCAAGTACTCCATCATGTTTGAATCCTTTCTTTTGAAATGGTAACCTGTGTGCTTTTCCTATTTGACATGCTTCGCATTTATAAACCATGTGTTGACTTTGCACATTTGGTCATCCTAGTACAGACTGATTATCAACCATAGCTTTAATTCCTCTTTCATTGAAATGACCTAATCTCTTATGCCAGAGATCAAGTTCTGTAATCACTGCTTCACCATGTGTGAGCAAAGCTTGACCAATGTTCCCTTGCACTCTTAAAGTAAAGAGTCTACCTTCTTTCTTACCAGAGACAATCTGATTATATCCATTCTCTGGATCTTCCACAAATACTCCTTCATTTGTAAACCTGACTTGAAAACCTTTTTCAACTATCTGTCCCACACTAATCAAGTTTTTAGGTATTGTAGGAACATACAAAACATTGGTTAGCAAATCTGCTCCACTCTTGCATTTCAGTTTTCCAATTGAATGTACACTATGTCTTGTATTATCACCTGTTTGAACTGTATGACTAGAAATGCCTTTTTCCAATTCTGACATCAATTCTATGTTTCCTGACAAATGATTAGAACATCCAGAGTCAATGTAAAATACCTTTAGATATTCTTTTCTGATGTGTTGATTGAGTTCATCATCAATGATGTATGACTTTCATTCTGTGTGTCATTTGCATAGTTGTAGTAGGTGGTGTTGTAGGATTGATTCTGTCCCCAACTTCTTCCTCCACCTCTACCATAGCCTCCTCTTTGACTTTGTCTACCTCTTTGAAAATTACTTTGATATCTTCCACCTCGACCTCTGCTATTGTTGTTTTGATTCTGGTTTGATCCTTGTTGGTTGTGCCAACAGTCATGAGCCAAATGATTACTCAATCCACAGATCCAGCAAGCCTTTTTGTTGTTATTTTGATTACCTCTTCCTCTTCCAAAACCTCTTGCTCTTCCTCTGCCAGTGCCTTTACCTCTTGCATAATAAGCTTGAGAACTAGACTCCTCTTCATCCTTTGCTTTACCTTTATCTCCTTTCTTCTTGTTCTTCATGTACATTGCAGAACTTTGTCCTTTATCTCCATCTCCCTTCAAGTCTTGCTCATATATGAGCATCAAACCAAGCAACTGGTTCAAATCTGGAACATAATGATTTAATGAAAGTTCTGTTGATAAGACAAAAGGTTTCCACCTTTCATCCCCTCTCAAACCTGCAAGTAGCTGAGCAATCAATCTGTGATCTTCAACATCTTCATCTATGGATCCAAGACTATCTGCAAGATCCTTCATTTTAGTGACATAATCACTAATGGTTTGACTTGGCTTCTTCTTGAATGTTGTAAACGCTGACCATAGACTTGCTTTCCGTGCTTTAGTAGTGCTTTGGAAATGATACTCCAATGCATTCCATATATCTTCAGATGATTCCAATCCTCTGATGTGTGGTAGTAAATGATCAGAGATTGTATTGTAGATGTAGGCTTTTGCACTTGCATCCTTCTTCTGCCAATGCTTTAAAGCATCTAGTTCTTCTTTCTTTGGTCGGCTTTCATCTTCGAATACTGGCTTCTCTTCTTCACCTGTAACATATATCATGAGATCCGTACTCATAAGTAAGGCTTCCATTCTCATTACCCATGCGGGGTAATTATCTCTGTCTAGTTTGTCAATGGAAATATGATCTGCCATAGTTCTTTCCTTCTGCTGCAACCTGTGAGCTTAAAGGATAAAGGATAATACCTTTTGAAGTTCTTTGTGTATGAGGATACTTTTGAAGTAACCTTTTGATGCCTTGTGTCTTCAAATGCTTCACCTTTCAAACTTTAATGGAAAACTTTACAAAACTTCTCGTACCTTTGTCGTCTTCTGCTCTCGAGAATCTTTCTGCTCTGATACCACTTGTTGATGTATGAAACACCACAAGAAATGAATTAATGTGACACTAGAACACCTCTATGGTCACCATTAACTCATTGCCACTCCAAACTTTGAGAAATGATAGCCTAAAGTGAGAACTTTGCTTCTACAGAAATTCCTAGTCACCGAAATGACATACCTTCAGTATTTTGCTGATTTCTCCTAGCTCAAGTATTATTTCTCCATGAAACTTTATAGGCTGAAACTAGAAGAGTAGAGCTTTCCAACAAGCTATCATATGCATCAAACGGATCTCTAGAACTCAAGTTATGGCTCTCACAAGATGACCCTGTATGACCTTCCAAAATTGGAAATCTTTCCTGTTATAGTAAGAGCGCCTGTTTAAAATTAGAATTCGATGCCTAGCATCGACTTGCAACGAGAATTCGATGCCGGGCATCGACTTGGGATGTTTTTGGCCACTTTTCAGCAGGGATTCGATGCCGGGCATCGACTTCCCGCATAAAATCTTGATCGTTTGGAACCAAAACTATAAGTGATTTCATGTACACTTAGAATATGACTTACCAACTGGAATTCGATGCCAGGCATCGAGTTGCTCCAACAACATCATGTTTTCAAAACACTTCAGTACTGAATGAAAAATATAAATGAAAATATGACTTATCAGCAGAGATTCGATGCCAGGCATCGAGTTGCTTGGAAAACTTGATCTTTTTAATTCATCACACAATAGGTAATTATGGAGATGATGGAGAGAGACTCATACACAAAACTTTACTCAGTTCTTTCTCATAGCTATGAAAACTCAGAAGTTTTACAGATGCTTTCTCACTCAGAGAAGCCCGACTATACTCAGTCATACAAAAATGAGTTCTTCTCACTTTCTCATTGTCTTCCTCATCGCGTCAGTTGATACAAACTAACTTATATAGATTTTCTTATTCTCGTGATTTATAAAAAAAAAACTTCTAGAACTAAAGTGAACTAACTTTACAAATATGATACATTTGTGAATTTGTCCCTTCACATAGGCATGGGGTTTTCTTCCTAAGATTTGACCTTCAAATATATGTCCAATTAGTGATTGTTTCTCCAACAAAATTAACATTAATGGCAAACTTTCGAAGGTGATCAAACTTAGAAGATCTATCAGACAAGGGTGCCCATTGGCTCCCCTTCTCTTTGCCATCACCACGGAGGGACTTAGCAGGCTTGTGGCACACCAGGTGGAAGCTAGCAATATCAAAGGCCTCCGCTTGCCTCACGACCACAGTCAGATTACCATGAGACTTTTTGCCGATGATATGAATGCGTTTGTTCACAATGATAGTACGAGCCTGGAGACGTTCTGGAGCTGTCTTGCTACCTTTTGTGAGGCCTCTGGCTCCATAATCAACCACTCTAGGACCGCCTTTAGAGCTATTGTGGGGTCTCATCCCGGCCTCCTCACTAATCATGGCTGTCAAATCTTTCCTCAGGACCAAATTTTTCGGCTTCTTGGGATCCCCTTGGGGTTTGGCGTCTCTATGGAACAACGGTGGAACTGGGTGCTGGCCAAACTCGAAAACAAGCTTAACTTTTGGAGAGGTATGCAAATCAATCTTGCTGGTCGTGCTATGGTTATAAACACGTTCCTCCTTTCTTCTACCATTTATTTCCTTTCTTGCTGGAGACCGAAAGAGCAAGATCTGTCCAAACTAGACAGTATCTATAGAAACTTCCTTTGGACGGGCGATCACAATAGAAGGGGGGTGCCTAAAATCAAATGGTCAATCTGCACCATCCATAGAGACAGTGGGGGACTGGGTATCCTAGACATCGGATGCATGGCTAACAAACTGGCGGCCAAATGGATGATTAAGGCTTGGTGCAATGGGGAGGCCTCATGGGCCAAGCTGATCTTCAGAAACAAGAACGAGTTGGCGCTCTTGGGTTTCCCAAATTGGAAGAATCTCAACATCTTGACCCTGCTGTTTTCCCCGATCCCCATCTTCCCGAAAGGCTCTAATCTCGTGTGCTCCCTATGGAAGAGTTGGAATAAAGTCAAAAGCTACACAAGAATTAGTGAAGACTGGAAGTGGGCTGCCGGTATCAGACAAAATGACTCTATCTGGTTTCCGATCCATGGCATCCAGAGTGTGGAAGCTTGGAACATTCAAAATGCCAAGAAGTTATGGAACAAAGGCTTCAAAAAATGGAAACATCTCTGGAAACAAGACACCAACCGCTGGATCAACTTCGAGGATATTGACCCTCGCGTCAACATTTCGTACGAAGAATGGAACACTTTGCAAAGCAGATGTCTCGCCTGGGATCGTCACAAAACTCGCCTACTCATGGGACACGACACATCGAGCTCGCTTGGTCTCAAATGGCACAATGGGAATAGCCTATCAAAAATCCCAAACATCAAAGAAACAATTGACCATCAGGTTAACCTCAACATGAAGTGGTGCCTATCATGGACGCGACTTCGGTGGGACATGAAGTTCATGGCTATCTAGCACCTCCTCATAGAAATCAAAAAGTCTGTCCTCTTATGGCAAATTCTTCATCATGGAATTTGGACCAACCTTAAGGCTAGCAAACTTTGTGGGACCCCTCCCTGGTGCAAACGCTGCTACCGGTCTATCGAAGATGTCCCACACATCTTCTTCACCTGTCCCAACTCCAACAAACTCTGGCAGACGGTTGGAAAGAAAATTAGACTTCAGAGACATCTCAGTTGGCAGCAGGCCTTGCTTGGAGAAGCGATCGGCTGCTCCGCGACTCTCTGGAACGCCATCAGAGGGGAGGTCCTATGGAAAATCTGGCGGGAAAGATGTGCTCTCAACTTTGGTGACTCCCCCAAGGAGTGGTCAATCGAGAAATTGTTGTTCCTCCTTGGCAAAAGGATTGCTAACTGTAAGAAATCCCCCCCCTTCAGGCACCATCAAGTACTCCTTTTGATCAATAACAAGCTTAAACCCAAGTGGGCCCCTCATGAGGGTGATGAGAGGGTGATTAACCTTCTTTGTAATGCCATCTAAGCTCTGTAAAAGCTTCCCCTGCTTTGTGGGATTTGGGGGGTCCCGTGGGCACTAGTCCCCTTCTTTTGTACTTTTCTTTCTTTATTTAATTCAAGTCCGGGAGAGTAGGCTAATGCCGAACTTCCTTTATATATTAAAAAAAAAAACATGTTATAGTGTGTGAATGAGTCGAAAGGTAAAACCTTGGGACATAAAGAAATGTCTCAAAGTCTTGCATAATTTCTCTCTTTCTTGAATAGGCTTTTATGCTGGGAGGGTATTGATTGGTTCCTTGAGCTAGAGGGCTTGGAGTTATTCTTCTTTTTGTAACAAAATTTTTCAACGTGCTCCATTTTGCCATAGTAATTACAACTAAAATTCTTTGATGAAGTGTTGGAACCTTGTTTGGGTGAGTTGCTAGTGTTATGACTAGCATGTTTTGCTTTGTTGAAGGGTCCCTTAGCCTTCATTGCAATTTCATGTGAGGATGCGGACTTTGTTTGAGATTCATGGAGGAGTAAAAGTCATTGAACTTCTTCCCAAGTTAATACTTGGTTGCGATTATGAAGAGTGGTTACAAATGTCTCGTAGGATCTAGGGAGCTTATTGAGAAGGTGAATGGCCATGTCCTCACTAGAAACTTGGCATCCACACAATGCTAGCTTATGTTGATAATCCTCAACTATGGCTATAACTTTGGTAATAGGATTCTCGAGCCTAATTGATAGGTTGTGAAACTCGGCCTCTAAGATGTAAATTTTATAGTGATTTTTATCTTCATACAAGTCTTTTAGGATCTTCTAGGCTTCCTTGGATGTTTTACAAGAGGTAATATGGCCCTTGGTTAACTCATTACAAACTAGAAGTAATTGGCCTAAAGCTCACTTATCTTTGACGTTCCACACATTCCAGGCTCCTAGATCACTTTCTTTGTCGGGCTCTTGCTTGGTTCCTTCAACTATTTCATATAAGAGGTTCATATACAAGTAAGCCCTAATGGTGTCCTTCTAGAGATTGTAGTTTGTGTGATTGAGTCACTCATCTTTTGGCATAAAGATTGGCGTGAATGAGGGACACTAGACCTCAGCCCAACTTCCTCTTTAATTAAAAAAAAAAAACCTCAATGAATAAGCTCAATCATGAGAAGAAGACAAACTTGTCCACAATATGAGTGCAGAAACCTCAAGGAAGAAGCACTTTCATACATAAAGAAGACAAACAATTGCAACGTACAATATTGTAGAGTATAGAGACAAGTGGATTGCCTCCCTATGGACTATGTGAAATCATATTATGTGGATGTATGTAGAAACTTAATTCAACGTAGAACGCCAATGAGTTTGGTGGCTGAATGCCCCATTACAACAATCAATTTACTCCTATTTGGACGGTAGACCAATTCATTTGGCTTATTCATTTGTCTTCTCCAATTGCAATATTCACATGGGAGCTTGGAGTTATACAACACATGTATCTATTCAAGAAAGTCTTCATGATCTTTTTACATATTATCTCTAAACTTCATGGTAATAGAGTTCAAAGCAAACAACCCACAAAAAGGTGAGATTTTGATACCAACCCTTTGGTTGCATATTTACATCCTTGATGAGCATTCACCAAACTTGGAGAGCTTCGGATGATGTCTCTCCTAGAAAGAACAACAAAGATTTATATTCATCTTAACTTGCACTGTTTGTCAAACAATTCAATGGCACCATTGAGTCCTTTCATAAACCACATAACAAGACAACACTATCTCAGTGTTTGCAAACATTTTCCACATGAAGACATTGTTTGCAAACATTTCTTCTTTTTTAGTATATTTGTGACTCATGCAGACCCACACTCACATTTCTTGTATTTTTAGAATCTTTGGATGGACACCTACACTGGTATTTGTTCTTTTTTAGGATCTTTGGTGACTCATGGAGACCTACACTCATGGTTAGCACTATAGAATTTTTTTTTTTTTAATGGAGGTTTGGCCGAGGCCTACTCCCCTAGACTTTAACTTTGAAATTGCAACTGTACAAGGAAGGGCATAGTACCCATGGGATCCCCCTTATCCCACAAGAACAGGGGTTTACAAGATTGGGTTGAATGGCGGTCACAACTACCATGGGGATGGTCAAACGGTGACCAACAGCCACATACAACAGTTTCTGGGATTCGTATGTCCCTACATGTTGCTTCCAGGGTTTGAACCCTCACCCCTGCCTCAAGAGGCGAGAGGCCCAACCACCAGGCCAGCGAACCGGGACAACACTATAGAATTCGAAGGGCGCGAGGGTGTAACAATAATGGTAGTGGGCCCCTTCCCAAAGAAGTAGTGAGGAAAATACAAAATGAATTGGAGTACTCTTGTCTCATCTACTAGCTCTTGGGTCCGTACCTCCCTCTTGAAACCCTAAGATCCTACTTCAGAATGAGTGATTATGTCATGGCATCATGGTCAAAGCATGTCAGTTCCTTCTAGCTAATCATAGGTTTATGGTTTTCAACAATGAAGAGATAGCCCTTCATAAAATGTGCAAAATTAGAAGTTCTACATGCTAATGTGCTCAAACCTACAAAAACAACAACTTACAAGTTTGAACAAACTTAAGACTGTCTGGATTTCTCATACCTGGTTCTAGAGCTCCCTATGAATGCACATACTTTGAAAGACTGGCAAGATTTCTCTTACCTTGTTCGAGCTTAATGTGCATGCACGATGTGACACACACATAGAGAAAACTCTACCAATGTCTATTGGGACACCCTTTTCTCACCATATCCACTCCAAATGAGCAAGAATAAGAGAAAAAAATGAAGGAGAAGAGAGAACTACAATATTTCTTCAATAGCTCACTTCTCACAATGGGTAAAGTCTACAAAATTCTATCACTAAGCTTTATAGAAAATGGGGGACCTGTCCACACCAAAATGACTTTCCTAGTTAAAAATACTCCTATAGTAATTTTAGAGTTATTCTAGCCTTGTAATTGTGTTAAATAAACTATGCTGATTGATATGTATACATGTGGAGGCTTTCCCATGCTCTTTGGAAATTACAAAACATAGAAATAAATTGAACTAATGTTCTAGAATAAAGAGGTATTTTACAATAATGCATGTAGGTTTCCAATTTTTTTATGAGTTGTTGGTGTGTCTTCATCGTCTTGATCTTGCTTAGTCATTTTTAATCTTTGACTTGACCCTTTATGCATAGCACGCCCTCCTTCCTAGATGTTGTCATCCTTAACAATACACCTAGATGTTGTATAAGTCATAATCCTCCATAAGATTGAACCATATCTCGTGATCCTATTGTCCAAACTTTAGAGTGAGCCTTGAGATCATTATATCAAATTTGACTTGAGGAGGTATCTCTAGATCTGGCAACCTTGATAGCTTCATTTGCATAGCTTCTGATGCTAGGAGCCTCGTCACAAATCCTCGGTTGATTTTGAAAAATATTTCTGATTGTATTTCAAAGAAACCCATTTGTAAGGCTTCCTTGAAAGTTTTCATGAAATGGCTTGGTAGCTCCTTTAACCTATCATAAAAGGCCATGGTTGTTTCAAGTTCAGGGGTTTCTCTCAGATCATATACCATAGGGTGATTACCATGCTTAAATCCTTGTTTGTTCTGATATGTCGGTCTGCCTTTGACTGCTATAAAACATGTCTACATCATGATACAAATCTTTCAATGTAGCATAATACATGTTGGGTCTAGAATGTTATGCATCTTATCGATCCAGTGTTCAAAAGCAACAAACATGTACTTTTTATTGGGTGCTACTTCTTTTGGTGGTACTGCAAGGTATGAGAGATTCAACCATCAATCTTGGTTCTTTTGATTATCTTGCATGAATTGATATTTTGCATCTATTCTCCTTCTTATAAATAAACCATAGACTGGATTGTACTATAAATGCTAAGGGGATTTGTTGAAGACTTCACAAAGATGTGGGTTATCCCATAGGAACTCTCTTCTCCACTGTAGATGCATACACTCTTGATAAGACTTCAGTTATTTGACATATGTTCGATCTAATTTTAATGTGAAATTCATGCAATGATAGGGACTCGAATTCCTTCAACGTACTGTTCTTGACTGCTAACCATGGTGGCAAATATGCTAAGTAAATTCTATTGAACCTTATTCGCTTGATACCTTAAGGAGATGGCAATCAATTATGGATTTCTCAAACTCAATGAACATGTCTTGTATGAGTTGATATCTAATTTCATGGCCCATGTCATTTGTGGTGATTTCATTGATATGATCCTCACCTTTAACAATCCTTGCATTTGCCAATATTCTTTCAAGGGGCTCTAATTCATGATCGGGCTCTGATGGTGGTGAATATGGGGCTATGCCCATGGAACCTTCATCAAATATATGTTCAAATTATGCACTTTTGGATGCTCTTTCTTGTGATTCCTAATAGTGGAGTCTTTAATTTCCATTTTTTGTTGTAGCTTCTCGAATTTGTGGTAGATATTAGTGCGTTTCGCATGTAATCCTCCTAACTAAAGTTCTGGTGGAATAGTGCATCTATAGTCAAACACAACAACAATTGATTATTGTGTACCCTCAGTTTGTTATTGTCATCCATTAGATTATGCACTATCCTTTTCGATTGTCTAATTCTTCTTTTGAATGGTCATGTTGTGTCTTCACTTGTTGCATTAGGAAAAAAGGTGAACCTTGGATGGACCTTTTAGTTTAAGGAGTGATTAGTGATGGACCAATCAGAAGAGGGTGGTGGCCACAGTCTATACCCTATAAAATACTAGGCTGAAGGGGGAAGAGGGGACAAGATTCCTCTATGTTCAGGGTTGTCTTCTAGAGAGACAAGAAATCTCGTAATCAGGCTGGGCCCCAAAATTCAAAATTTTTAAAAAGTTGTAAAACTCATCATAATACCATTAAATGACCTTCATATCACTTTTTAGGGTCAAAAGTGCTATTTTTGACTTCTAATTCAAAATCCGTGCATGTTTTTGAACTAAAAAAGTGACTTTTTTCAAAATAACTCAAAAAACTCTACTTTCCCTCTTCAAACTCCCATTTTCGTACCCAAAAACCAAAAAGTCATATTTTTCACCTCTATTCCCTCCATACCGTACAACAGAAGCGTTGTTTCTCCTCCTACCATTCTCCCAACTTTTGCAGCAATGAAAAAAACTCTTACTCCCATGGAAAGCTCTAGAGCTCGTAGGAGACCAAAAGAAGAAGTTCACACAATGACGTGCCACAACATCAAAACAATGGAAGGAAGTTGGCTACCACAAGAGTTTTGCAAAGGTGCATGGGTGTACATGCAACCATCTGGACTTGGTCCTCATCGTGTTCGAGATCGTGGAAATTTGGATCTTCATTGGAAAGGTAAGCTCTTAGGCTTCAAGCAGCAAACACATGGTGGGATGGTTGCTATTGTACAACATGTCTTCACAGTTTCAACCATGAAGTTAGAAAACTCGAATAGAATTAAATATCCAATCCATTGTGAGTATTTCTATTTTTTCAATGCTTCATGGTGTTAAATGTCTTAATTACTCATCACATATGTTTTTCATTGCTACAGTCATATTTCCTTCTAGTTTAGTGGAAGAACAACCACTTCATAGTCTTACAAGAACTTTCAAAGCATTACATGCAGGCATTGGGGCATTAGTGTTTCCAGATGTACCTCCTGCTAAACTTATTCGTGAAAGGATCTTCTTTTACACTCACAAGTTCCACAGATGGTGAATATGGAAGGTTGGAGATTATCAAAGTTGATTCTCTTCTTAGTTTAGAGTGGCCAAAACCTGATTTTTGGTCCATATCATCTTTCAAGCATAAGATGGTGATGGACATACAAAACTCTTTCAAATTCACGCGAGTGTCTAGATCAATAGGTCTTCATTGGACTCTACCAATCCATTGCTTTGTTTTCATATTTCAAGGCATTCCTTTTGTAGAAACTCCTACAATGTTCCTATGTAAAGACATTACATACGAAGTAGTAGAAGGATTGTTATGGGAAAATTGGGGTTATGTAGAAGGATTGTCAAAAGGGGATAGATATCGTTGTAGAATTGGTGACATAGGTATAGGGTTTCGCTATTTAAAACATCGCACCTCTTTGTACATTATATTTTATTATGATCGTTGGATGTGTAAACTAGGAGAGTGGATACCTTTGCAAAGCTCGAAGGGATCTTTAGCTTGATTTGAAATTAATGTGAAGTTACCAAACGATGATATGGAGGTGGTTTTAGTTAATCAACATTGGAACTTGGCCAACTTGAGAGAGCACTTACTTATCATGGGATATGATGATCTTCATGATTTCAAATTTCGAATACGAGGGAACAAGGTAAGAATTGTATTCCATATATACATAGATATATATATATATATCTTATTCTATCACTATTGTTCATGATTTGAAAATGTTTTACTCTTTTTTGAATTGTCCATAGATTGGAAGACAAAATCAAGGTTCTTGCAGATTGGAGCATGGATGGAACTGAAATTTCATTGTCATAGCTCTTTTTTGTAAAGATAGTGTGAAACCTGTAAACAAACCTATTTTTGCAATGAAAAAATTTTCACATTTGCTTCAAGGATATTTTGGCCACATTCTACTTGTATCTGTACATTCTCAAGGTTTTTCTTGAAAGAGAATTCTTATTGTTTATTTTCTTTGATGTGATCTCAAATGTCAAAGTTTTCCTTTCCAAGACGCTTATGTTTTAATTTAAGGAAAAGTCACTTCTATGAGAAAGTGGGACCCATCACTTAAAAATTCTAGAAAAGTTATAAATAGGAGTCCTCTCTCCTCATTTCTCACTTTTGCAACTACATTGAGTGATAGAGCAGTCCGCATTTGCAAGTTATGGCTTCCACCTCTGTACCTACTAAGAGCGCACGCCACAAGTTTCTAGAATTTTTGGAGGATTCAGATTATAAAGGTCAACATGACCTATATGATCTTCTCTCCAAGGTTCCTGACCTCCATGGAACCGTGCAAATGAATGCCGATTCTTTGGAGGAGCTACTTCAATATATGCAAGTTCATATATTGCGTTTCTCCATCAAATACCACCATATGATGGAACCTAGGTTCCATGTGACCTTCTCACCTACATTCACAAAGGTGATGAGGCATTTGCAAAATGATTGAAACGGTTCCAGGTAATTGCAGAGGAAGCAGGGCACCTTCTTGATGAAACTGTGCCACTTATAAGGAGATTGAATATGAAATGCAAGATGGGTGCAAAACATCTTTCATTCATTGCTGCCACAATTTTCTTTGTGAATGAGGAACTAGAACCAATTCCTCATGAGATCCCTCATCTTCTTACAGGTGGCTTTTTCGATGATAAAAAGGAACCACCTCAAGAACCCTTGAATCTCCTATTAGAGATAGAAGCTATTGAGAAAACTTATCCTCTTGGTGTGGATGATAAGTTGAAAGAAGTGCCTAAGCCATCCACCTCTTTGGAGCCAGAAGCAACTATTCCAGAGGTGGAGATTGAAACTTTTTAGTGGTTCTTGTCGAGGGACAAGAATATTTGTTTTTACATGATGTAGAGAAGGCATTCGGGCTACGGCTGGATGAATGCCTCAGTTTGTTTTGTACTTTGTCAGAGTGTCCTTTGGATAGTACCTCTGACTTGTTGGAGAAAAAGTGTTTGCAATTCGGTGACTTAGTGGCCGACACAATAAAATTGGTTTGCAATGACATACTTACAAGTGAACATCAACATATCACAGAAGAACAATTTAGTAATGCACAAGAAAGGATATTGGTCGCCTCACCAGTAATCGAGCAGAGTGGGATGTCCCACTCCAGCATTAATGTACATTTTCAAGAGAGAGCAGAAGAAGAAGATAGAGTTCAAGATGTAAGTATCTTCAATTCATGTCATTCATTCTTACAAACACATGCAGCTACTAATCATAAAACTTTGTGTAGGAGGTGATTGAAGTCGACAAGTTTGCAACAAGGAGTGGAGGTGATTGAGTGGCTCGTGGAGGTGGCTCTTCCCTTGCAAACTACATTGGGAAACTTCCCAAAGAACATTTTGTAATTATCCATAAAGATTTCAGTCCTCAGGGCCACTTCATGACATGGTGTCTAAAGGCCTTAAGTAAATTGCTTTGTTTATCAACCATTACGCATGGGAGTAATTGTATCTTTTTAGTTAAGAAATCCCTTGTAACTACAACCTTAGGTTCCAACTTCTGTGGAAAGGTCTTAGGTCAAATAGGTATATCTCTAGGTCTAGAGTTAGAAATGTTGATGAAATAGCAACCTCAATTTTGACTTACACCCTACCCATGGCTTTGGAGTGTCGAAAGACAGTCATTGAGAAACTCAAAGCCAATTGATGTAAACAATTGAATTAATATCAAATTTTCACTTTGCTTTATTTACAATTGTCTCAAGTCTTTCTTTTTGAGTATATTATCTCAAATTCTTTTGGACCTGCATGTAATGTATTGAGCATGACCTCTTTACTCTCATTTAAGGTCATCTAGGGCATTGGGAGGCCAAATAAAGCCCTGCTACAGAAACGCGGGAGAAGGCCCTGTAAAATGTTTGCAGGGCCTTCTCCCGCGTTTCTGTGGCAGGGCTTTATTTGGCCTCCCAATGCCCTAGATGACCTTACATGAGAGTAAAACTACACTAAATGGATGTTTTCAAGAATGCAAATGTTCTAAGTTTAAAAATGTTGTGCTCATATGTTTCAAAGATGTGTTTTTCATGTATATATTTGGAAATTCATAGTGCAAGGTATAGGGAGGTCAAAATTTGTCCATGTTCAATCCTCATCAACTAGTTTTACTCTTCATGATCCTTCATGTGAAAATAGTGCTTTTTTACAATGAAATAAGCCATGCCATAGAAACGCGGGAGAAGGCCCTGCAAACTTCTCCCGTGTTTCTGTGGCAGGGCATGGTTTTAGCATTAAATCAATATACAATGATGAAAATGACAAGATAAGAAAACAATCACTGATATATGAGAGATTATCACAAGAAAACACATGGAAATGTATAGTGACTGCTCATGTTTCATTCTAAATAATAAGATTATAAAGAGAATAGAGGAGAAGTGCTCATGTTTCATTGAAAATGGAAATATTTACAAAAAATCTCTTGTCTGTAGAGATCAGTTACAAAACTTAGCTACGATCACCCCTAATTCTCCTAGCTAACTGTATGTCCTTCGGTTGTATAGTGACTCGCTTAGCATGGATGGCACACATGTTGAAATCCTCGATCATTGATATCAAATATGCTTCAGCTGCCTCTTGTAAAGCTTCTAAAGCTAGAGCTTGGATCCTCAACCCTGCACAATATCTCTGCAAATGCCTTCGTATATCTTCTTCTTCGTTGTGGTGCTCTAGCTTGTGGTGGTGCTGGTCTTCGTTGGACATTTTCCTGTGGTATTGGTTGGGGTGGTCTAGGACGGGGTTGAAAGACTTTCTTCTTACGTTGTACGTGCCTTGAGCTTTCTCCTTGTTCAGGATGTTGTTGCTGGCTTTGCTCCCTCTCTTGATCATTTGGTATGGCCCCCTAATTTGTTGGTAGAGTCTTTCTTGCTACAATAACCCTATGATTTGTAGGTATTTCTTGGTTATCCCATGGTGGCAATGTTTGACTCTCCTCACTTGATTCTGAACATTGTTGAGACACATCCTCATGCGATTCATCATAATCTTCATCAAAAACTACCTGTCTGTGAGCACGCTCCTTCACCCTTGTCTTTGTTGGTCTCTTTGGTGATGGAGGCTCATCATATGATGATGGTGGTGATTGGGGTTGATTTACGGCCTCTTCCCTAGATTGCCCATGTTCCACTTGTTCATGCAATTGTTCACTCCCAGAGGTATGACCACCACCTGTTTCGCGATGGGATGCAGAGCGCGAGACACTACGTGGCCTTTTGCGGTGATTCATCCATGGTGGCTTCTGAGTGACTTGCACATAGGTAGGAAAGTTAATGGTATCCTTCCTTGCAGTTTGCTTTGTTCGTGCCATCCTCTATAGTGCTAGAATGTTGAAATGAGACAATGAGTCTCCTTTTATAATGTTTCACTTAAAAAGGTTCTATTCACATATGAATGGACAAAAAATAGTTTAAAAATTAAAAATTACCTTAAAAAATTGCAAACAAGAGATTAGTTTGTAGCAAACCTTATGAATTATTTAGAAAATACCATGAATGTATTAAATGACTTCACTTCCATGATGAACCCTGTCGTGTTCTTGTAGCCCGCCATTGAGCATGACGTAACAGTCCCAATGATGACTTCCATTTTTCACTAGCTAAGTTGTGTTGATTAATTCTTGCAAGTTTTGCAACTTTCGACTCCTTGGCTCGTTCCATTGCATATGTCCTTGAAAATGCAGTACGATAAAACCAATTAAACATCTCTTCCATATAGTTTGATTGCATTACACCATCACCATGTCGTGTGTTCTTGAAGTAAACACCTCTAGCCTTGTAATGTGACTTCTCCATTCCTTGTGTACTAAAAATCTCCAACCAACCATATCGATGCATAAAAAATGCTCCATGTGCAAATAAAATATGCTGAAATGATATGAGTACATATAACACAGTCTTATGAACAAGAAAATTGAAAAAATAAGAAAACTTACAATGTAATGTGTAATATTGCTCTCTCCCCAAGATAGGATGAAACACTTTGCAAACTCCATTAATGTAACTTGAAACAACTGACGGTCATTTTTGTTGGAGCTATTAACAATCATTAAGCCTACCAACTTATCTAAGCATGACCAAACCTTCTTTCGTCTATTACTAAGGTCAATTTGAGAATCATTATTAGTGGTAATCATGCACAAGTCTTTCCATAGCTCCCTGCATTCATTTTTCTTAGGGCTCATACCTCTTCTGAAAAATTTTCTTGCCTTCTTCCCTGTCATTGACACTTGTTGGCAACTATTTTGCGATTCACCAGGTTTTTTGACAACTAGAGTTACATTACCACCATGACAACCAATCGAATTAAGCAAATCTTCCAATTTTTTGATGGCTTGTACAGATTTATCAATTGGCTTCATGGAAAATGCATATTCTATGTAGAGCTTCAATAATCTATCAAATATTCTCATGAAAGCATGCAATGTGCAAAAGTGAACATTAACTAATGGAAATGGAATAATGGGATTCCAATCTTTATCTAATGTGTCACGGTTAGGTATTTCTAACATTGGACACCTTAACAAAGGTCTATCCCATTCCGTGGAAGTAGGTGCATCTATGTATTCATCTAAGCTAGATAGTATTTTTTGTTGTCCCTTTGTTACTTTATAGCCTCGGGTACAAAATGGACATGGATAACGAGTAGATGCACCTGGCTTGCAACCTAACATGCATTTGATAGTTTTTAAATCCCCACCGAAGTGCCAATCTATCTCAAAATCACCAAAGTTTTCTATGTGGAGCTTTGCACCATGAATTTGAGAAACTATTACTTTAGTGATCCATGGGGTCCTACTAAAAATCCATGAAAGAACATCATTGGATTCTTTAGGTACTTCAATAGCACCCAACCACCATATTTCTTTCTCGGATTGAACACTATATGTAGAGTTAGAGCTAGAGTTACTACTTTCATCAGATATGGCATTTGTCATAGCTTCATTCATGAGTGTCAAACTCAATCTCTCCATTCGTCGTCCTTTTATGATCTGGCATTCATCTAACTTCAATATAAACTTTAATTTGGTATTACAATCTGCATAAATCACCAAATTTTTATAACATCAAAATACAATGTATATCAAGGTAACAATAGCTGACATACCTGGTAAAAATCGAACCATTGCCTGTTGAAGCCTCTTCAAATCCATGAATATGTTGTTGTACTTTGTGTAAGGAAATCCATTTCCAGCTGCGCTTTTCAACTCTTTTTTGGATGTAGATAAATGATAAATAGACATAGGCATAATATGCTCTATATATAAGTAGTTTCCAAGAATACTAGCTATATCTTCATTGGACATTGACTTCTTAAGCGATACCTTGTAAGGAGATGGAAACATATTCTACAAAATACCTTCTCTTTGTAATGAATGCTTCAAAAGGTTTTACAATGCACTGCATCCTTTAGTACTAATTCCTGTTTCATCACATACCATCTGCATGTCTCTAGGAGTGGTAATATCTTGTAACTTTTTTGTGAAATATTTAATCACTTGCTTCTTGATAAGGTTTCCTATTCGTGACTCCAAAATACTAACCACGTGCTTGTTGGTCAAACAAGAATTTAATAACTTGAATTGATCCTTTGTTGTTGATGAAGCACTAACATCTTCAACGAATGACCTACATAACAAGAAAATAAATAAATAAATAAATAAATAAATAAATAAATAAAATATATATATATATACATACACACACACACACACACACACACATATATATATATATATATATATATATATATATATATATATATATATATATATATATATATATATATATATATATATATATATATATATATATATATATATATATATATATATATATATATATATATATATATATATATAAGTCTTCCAAAAGAGAAACAAATACAAGCCAAACCTTATCGCAAAAACTCGTTGTTTGCGTGCTCCACCACCAATTGAAAGAGAGTCAAAGGATGTTAATGATCGTCTCCTACATCGTATCCCAAGTGGAGTCTCTCTCAAGTGTCGGACAATCTTTTTTAATTTCTCAATTGTTCTCTCCTTTTCTTCCATATGCTTTTCAAGCTCTGCAAGCTTTTCTTGTAAAGATATGATTGTGCTTTCTAAAGTGACCAACCTTGTATGATTTAGTTGATATTGTTGAATCCAATACTTAGTAATGACAGTTGAATGTGTAGATAATCGTTGACAATAACCTAAGAGCCAAGCTTTACCGGCACCGATGAACTGAAGTAAAGTTGAGAGGTTATGGAATGTTGGATGGCAAGAAGACATTGGATCAGGAGGGTATAATGAACCATGAGTCCAAAGATCAATATTCTTTTCTCCAGCTTCACGACGCTCATTTTGAGGGTTCACATCATTGTTGCACTGTGTATTTGGAGCAAACTCTCTGGGCACACAAACATGGATACTTGTTGATGCTGGGGCATGAAGCGTCCTAATGTGAGGTTTGTAATAGGTGTCAACACCATCTTTTCCAACAATTAGACAATACTGAGAAAGAGACCAAAAATTTGTTTGGAAGAGATGTTAGAGCATGATTTTCTCAGGAAAATTCTGTTTTCATGGATGTGGATGGGTCACATTGTGTTTTTCCACTGAGAATAGCCAAAAATGATGAAATTTTGAAAAAGTCATTTTTTGGGTGAAGAGTAGTTACGGATTTGATGATATGGCACTCTACTTTTGGAGGGATTTTAAAAATATTACTTTTTCAAAAGGAAAATTAAAAACTAAACTAAAAAAAAGTCACTTCTGACATATATATTAAAAAATGAGCCCTTTCAAGTAAATAAACACTGAAATTGAGACTTTGAGAAAAAAATCTTTTTTTAATTCACATACATGCTTGAGTTTGATGATGTGGAAAGTAGATTCCCTTTCTCTCTCTCTAATAGAAGAGAGAGAGGAGCCTAGTAAACCTTAAAAAAAGCCTACTCGAGCCTACTAAAAAGTGCCCTATTAAATGCACTTTGTCCCCTTAAACAACAATAAAATTAGGCTTAATCCCTAAAAATTAGGGATCCTTACAAGGCCCATGCAGAGTTCATCTTTTTTCCTAATGGTAATTCTTCCCTTAACTATCTGACTTCTATATACTGCTCATCATTGACTTGTAGCATCTCTGTGTCATTCATGAGCAATGCTTACACTATCTTAAGCTCGTGATTTATTGTTGTAGATCTTGTATCATCTTGAGGTCTTCTTTAGGACTAAGTGTTGTCTTCAATCATTCTTCATTTAGCTTTTAGAATATAGCAGCTATGCATCTTGCCTTTAGATGTACTCTAGAGAACAATGATGGATCCAAATCTTGAGTATATGCTTATTTCCGAACGAATCAGTCTTTTATGAATCTACTTGTGTTCTTAGTGTGCCTAGGAATGGGAAAGTGGTGATGACCCTCATGGCTAATGTGACTATGATAGAAATGATGTGTATGGAAGTGGTTTCACTAGTGGCTGATGACATATTCATGGTTGTGGGTGCACTTAAGTGAGTGGTGTCTCCTTGTTGTTGCTCCTTGAAATCCTATAGGGGTGGGGAGATGGCCTAGATACATCCATTGTGTCTAAATTTACAATATCAAAAACATGTAGTTGAGGTATTATGATCAATATTTTGACTTATTCTTGACCTCCTACATCAATGGTTTGGCAGATATTTTTTTGGCACCAGGATCATCCTTGAATGGAGAGTGTAGAGCTGATATGTACCTTTCTTCTTCTTTGGAGGTCTGAGCCTCTATAGCTTCTTGTGCAAAGAATCTACGTGTGGATTGTCCTTCGAGGTGCATTGTAACTTCAATCAATACATCTATGGTGGATCCAAATAACTATATGACCATAGCGGGTGAAGTCTTTTACCTAAGCCTCCTAGATTTCTTCCTCTTGAGATTGATAGAGAGGGCCACCATTTATGGGACTCTATGAGTGGTTTTTCTTGTACTTTTGGTATGGTTCAATCTCCCTTGTGTTGGATTCACTTCCTCCCTTTCCATGTGACACCTAGGTGAATCTTGTGGATTTTTTTTTGATGAGGAAGTTAGAAAATCTAATCCCTCATAAACTTCTTCAATTGATGTAATAGGATGCCCTTTTGTGTCTCAATTGGAGTCCTTCTTCTTGTTGGGTTTCTCCCTCTTCCTCGTCATCATCAAACTTTCAGGATTCTCTAACTCATGGATTTGAAGATTCTTCTAATTCTAGTTATGCCTCTGATTTCACCTCTCTTCTTCTTCTTTTGTTCATGTTTTGTGTTAACAGAAGTGTGATGTCAACCTAGTGTTATCATGCATAGCCAACATTCTTGTGTACTCAAGGCAAGTGTAAAGTTAGACTCTTTAGCAAGAGCAATATAAATCGTCTTGTGCCATTCGATGATTGTAGTTTCCACCTCTTCATAGATCCATGTTGTAATGTCTACAATGGTGTCAAATCTCACTACATGCATCAAACCATTCCAAAACCTTGGCATTTCTTCTTTTTTAGGATATTTGTGACTCATGCAAACCCACAATCACATTTCTTGTATTTTAGGATCTTTGGATGGAGACCTACACTGGTATTTGTTCTTTTCTAGGATCTTTGGTGACTCATGGAGACCTACACTCATGATTAGCACTATAGAATTCAAAGGGGGCGAGGATGTAACAATATTGGTTGTGGGGCTTCTTCTTCATTGTTTGGAGTTCTTTCTCTAGTGATTGCCCTTCCCAAAGAAGTAGTGATGAAACTACAAAAAGAGTTGGAGTAGTCTCGTCTCATCTATTAGCTCTTGGGTCCATGTCTCCCTCTTGAAACCCTAAGATCCTACTTCAGAATGAGCGATTATGTCATGACATCATGGTCAAATTATGTCAGCTCCTTCTAGCTAATCATAGGTTTATGGTTTTCAAGAATGAAGAGATAACCCTTCACATGGGCATATGGAGAATTTTTTGCATTACTATGCATATGTTAAATGGTACATTGAGTTCTCACCCAGCAAATCAAAGCCTACAAAGTTTCCTCTTTGGATTGAGCCCCTCAACTCATTCTATCTATACAACTTTATGAAGGAGATAATGTCTTTGATTGGTCATTCTTTGGACACTAAAGCTGATGCAAGGGAGAAGATCTATGAGAGTTCTTGTTTGCCATAGACTCTTAGGGCTCAAAGGAGTCACCTATCAACATCAAAGTCATTGATTAACAACACCAAATTATCAATCAAAATGTATCTCATCGGGTGCATGGAAAGCAAGGGAGAAATTCTAAGTTTGAAGAGAAAAGGAAGAAGAAGGAGAGAAATTTAGGAGTTTTTAGGCCTCTAGAATTTCAAACAACCATATTTCCTTTTGTGTTAGAGGTACTCCCCTCATAGCTTATCAAAATGTGCAAAATTAGTTCTACATGCTAATGTGCTCAAACCCACAAAAACGAAAACTTACATGTCTAAAAAAACTTTGAAATACTAGTGGGATTTTTTGTACCTGCTTCTCGAGCTCCCTATGCATGCACATACTTTGAAAGACTAGTGAGATTTTCTTTACCTTATTCGAGAGCTTCGTGTGCATGCAAGAGGTGACACACACATAGAGAAAACCCTTCAATGTCTATTGGAACACCCTTTCCTCACCATATCCACTCCAAATGAGCAAGAATAAGAGAGAAAAATGAAGAAGAGGAGAGAACTACAATATTTCTTCAATAGCTCACTTCTCACAATGGGTAAAAGTCTATAAAATTCTCTCATTGAACTTTATAGAAAATGGGGGACCTGTCCACACCAAAATGACTCTTCTAATTAAAAATAGTCCTACAATATTTGTAGAGTTATTCTAACCTTGTAATTGTGTTAACTAAACTATGCTAATTGATATGTATACATGTGGAGGCTTTCCCATGCTCTCACGAATTACAAAATTGACACATCCATAGACATTAACCGAACTAATGGTCTAGAGTAAAGAGGTATTCTACGAAAATTCATGTAGGTTTCCATTTTTTATGTGAGTTATTGGTGTGTCTTCATCTTCTTGATCCTCCTTCAATCATTTTTAATCTTTGACTTGATTTTTATGCTCAACATGTCCTCGTTTCTAGACGTTGTCATCCCTAAAAACACATGTAGATGTTCTATAAGTCATAATCATCCATAAGATTGAGGCATTTCTTGTGATCCTATTGCCTGAACTTTAGAGCAAGCCTTGAGAGCATTCTATCCCATTTGACTTGAGGAGGTATCTCTAGATTTGGCAACCTTGATAGCCTCATTTTTATAGCCTCTGATGCTTGTAGCCTCGTCGCAAATCCTAGGTTGATTTTGCAAAATATTTCTAATTGTATTTCAAATAAACCCATTTGTAAGGCTTCCATGAAAGTTTTCATGAAATGGCTTGTTAGCTTCTTTAACCCTATCATAAAAGGTCATGATTGTTTCAAGTTCAGGGGTTTCTCTGAGATCATATACCATAGGGTGATTACCATGCCTAAATCCTTGTCTGTTCAGATATGTTGGTGTGCCTTTGAATGCTATAAAACATGTCTATATCATGATACAAAACTTTTGTAGCATAATACATGTTGGTTCAAGAATGTTATGCATCTTATCAATCTAGTGTTCAAAATCAACAAACATGTACTTTTCATTGGGTGCTTCTTCTTTTGATGGTACTACAAGGTATCAAAGATTCAACCATTGATCTTGGCTCTTGTGATTAGCTTGCATGAAGTCATATTGTGCATTTGTTCTCCTTCTTACAAATAAAACATAGACCGGATTGTACTATAAATGCTTATGGGATTTGTTGAAGACTTCATAATGTGGGTTATCCCATAGAAACTCTCTTCTCCACTATAAAAGCATACTTCTCTTTGAATTTTTCAAAATTAACTTGAAATCATTAGTGTAATCCATGTAATGCTGCATAAAGCTCCTCAATTGGGTCTTCTCTCAAAGAATTGTCAAACATGGCTTCTCAGTTTCAATAGCGATAATTCTAGAAAAAGATCAAACACACACACACATACATACATACATTGTTTGGTAGTGGGGCTTTGTAATAAAGTAAGTTTGTGATCTAGGGGTCCGATCGGTTTAGACGGATCTGAAATTGGATACCATTTGGTCATCCGTGTGTATGACCAAAGATCTTGAGTTTAGAGTTACTAGGAGGTCTTGTAGTCTTATGAACAAAGTGATCCACTTAGCTTAGTGGTTAAGTCTCAAGGATGTGAAGAAGGAGGTCTTGGGTTCAATCCCCATGGGATCTAGAGCCTTTTAGAAGCATCCACTTGAGTTAACTTGAGTTAATTGGGACACTTGGTGCACAATCAGTTACATGACCGACACATGGATGGTTAGTATCCACCTACCCAAGAAGGTAGTCTCCTCGAGAGAGCTATATATAGGAGAGTCATCTCTCTAGCATGTGGTGGTCGTAATTGTAGTCTTGTTGCACTGGTATCAGAGCCTATGGTGGAGGTTCGATGGAGACCTTTGTGTTTCTCATCATCTTCCTCATAAGACTTTGTGTATATCTTTAATCAGCGTCTAGCATCCGCATACGTATCTTCTTTATGCATTCGCGTATCTTCTTTTTGTCACGATTCATATTTAGCAAAAGGAACTTTTTTAATGGACTTAGTATTTGAATTCGTAGTGCTGATCGGAGCTATGCAGGGATCAAACCCGTGCTTTTGTGATTAAAGAGGAGTATTCTAGCCACGACCCCATGTTAATAACGTTGTACAAGATAAACATCAAATTTCTAACAGACGTCGCAGAATTCTAGCTCACTGCGACCCGAGCTTATCACCTGTCTATGCATGCATTATTATCGTACTTGCTATATGCACCATTGCTCTGTGCGCATTTCTGCTGTATTGTTACATAGTTTACCCTCTGTATTCATCTCATTCGCTGTCGCCTTCTCCTGATTACGTGAATGAGTACAGGCGTAAGTCGCGGAACAGAACGAGATCACGCTCACGGGAACGTGCACGTTCAATATCTTATTTGCTTTCACCATCCTCCCGGTATTACTATCGGTATTCTCAGTCTCGTTCTAGGTCTCGATCTCCTGGCTATCGCAGGTCTTCACGAAGTTCTGTTCATCTCCTTGACCGGGATGGATATAGAGGTAGATCTATTCGGCATTCCCAGTTCATCATCGTTCTCGATTCAGATCATGGTCCTATGGTGGTTCCCGTTCTCGATTACGATCAAGGAATAGATATACTTCGAGACACCGCACAAGGTCGAGGTCTCTTTTGCACAGGGCAACCAGCAAGATATATCAGAGGACGGCTGTCATCTGGCAGATGTGGAAGGAACTTCTTATGAAAAAGCTTGGAATACCTGTGAGCTTTGACTCGACCAAAGGGAAGCATGTTCCTGATGCCGATGTTTCTGCAATAAAGCTTCCTTCCAAAAGGCAACCCTGCCAATATAGGAATTGGAAATCACTACAAAATATGAGGGGCATATACCGACGGTCACAGTCGGCGTCAGTATGGGCCTCGGAAAATGTAACTTAGAGATACCGACGGTCAAGTGACCGTCAGTATGACCGTTTTAAACGGATCGTCGGTGTGGCCCGCAACTGTCGATATATGCGTCGGTATATGCATCGATATAGACGTCGGTATGGGCGTCGGTAATTTACTGGGAATTACCGACGCCCATACCGACGCCCATACCGATGCCTATACCGGTGGCGAGTTTTAAACATACCGCGAACCCAAGAGCAAAACTTCACATTTTTGCGCGTGTTTGAGTACTGTTGGTCTTTTGTCGAACTTGCGCACGCGAACCGAATTGCGACCTGCATTGTCTTGTGCACACACACACAGATCTCTCTCTCTATATATACACACTCTCTCTCTCTCTCGGCTTAGATCTCACATCTTGGTAAGTGCTTCACGTATTGTTAGCATTTGTGTTTCTCTATGCTTTAGATTTTTTAATTTCTCTTTTCTTTGATTTTGTAGAAGTTCTTTGACGTCGGTTGTTTGGAATTGGACGATAGGCGATATACATTACGCTTTGACGACAACGATCCAAAAGAGGAGCATACTTGTAAGTGATTGTTTTATTCTCTATTGATAGAGAGAGAGAGAGATAAAGAATAACGAAAGAAAGGAAGATAGAGATGAGAAAATAGAGCATACATACACACACACATACACACACATTTACACATGCATACATACACACATATATGTACACACATGCATACATACACACATACATATACACACATGCATACATACACACATACATGTACACACATGCATGCTTACATACACACACCTATATACACATGCATGCTTACATACACACACACATATACACACATGCATGCATACACACACATATAAATTTACACACATGCATACATACACACACATGCATACACATATACATACACACACATATATACACATATGCATACATACATATACACACACATATATACACACATACATACATACGCACATATATACACACATATACACACACATATACACACATGCATGCATACATACACACACATATACACACATGCATGCATACATACATATACACATATACACACATGCATACATACACACACATGCATACACACATACATACACATACATATATACACATATGCATACATACACATACACACACACATATACACACATACATATATACACACATGTACATTCACACACACACATACACACATGCATGCATACACTCATATACACATATATATACATGCATACATATACACACATGCATACACACATACATACACACATACATACACACACATATATACACACATGCATGCATACAATATATACACACATACACATACACACACATGCATGCATTCATACACACACGTGTATGCACATGGATACATACACACACATATTGGCATACACACATGTATACACATGCACGTACACACACATGCACATACACACACATACACGTACACACACATATATACACATGCATACATATACACACACATACACACACATGCATGCATACACACATGTATACACACATGCACACACATGCATGCCTACATACACACACATACATATATACATACATATATACACATGCATACATACACACGTACACATGTACACATACATACATACACATACATATATACACACATGCATACATACACACATATAATCCTATTTTTATTTTGAAGTTTTTTTTACATCAAATATATAAAAATAGGATTAGGATTTTTACGCTATTTACACATATATACACATACACATATAATATATATATATACATGTATATACACATGTATACAGAAATATACATATTTTAGGTCTAGATATTTAAGATTAGGATTTTAGGATTTAAGCATACATATCACTCAATTATATTTATATTAAAAAAAAATATAGAGAAAAATAAGAAAAAAAATATGAATATATAAATAAATATATATATAAAATATGATTAGAGTTTTAGGATTAGGGATTTAGATTTTTATAGGTGTTTAAGTATTTAGGTTTTAGTATTTCAGATTTAAGTCTAAGTCTCTCTGATTAGGATTTTATGGTTTTAATACGTAGATAACATATATACACAAACACACATATACATATAATACATACATACATGTAGATACACATGCATACAAAAATATACATATTTTAGATTTAAATCTTTAAGATTAGGATTTTAGGGTTTTAACACCTACACAACATATATGCACACATACACATGCACATATAATACATATATACATGTATATACACATGTATATAGAATTATACATATTTTAGGTCTAGATCTTTAAGATTAGGGTTTTAGGATTTAGACATACATATAACTCAATTATATTTATATTAAGAAAAAATATAGAGAAAAAAAAGAAAAAAAATCTGAATTTAGGGTTTTAGGATTAGGGGTTTAGATTTTTATTGGTGGTTAAGTATTTAGGTTTTAGTATTTCATATTTAAGTCTAAATCTTTAAGATTAGGGTTTTAGGATTTTAACACCTACATAACATATATACACACACACACACATACACATATAATACATATATACATGTAGATACATATGCATACAAAAATATACATATTTTAGATCTAGAATTTTAAGATTAGGGTTTTAATTAAATATATATAATTAAATATATAAAATTAAATATATAAAATTAAATATATAAAAATAGGATTCCGTAAATAAAAAATCTGAATATATAAATAAATATATATATAAAATAAGATAATTATATACATAAATAAATATAAAAAGAACTAGTGTTTTAAATAATTTAATTAAATATATAATTAAATATATAAAAATAAGATTATGTAAGGAAAAAATCTGAATATATAAATAAATATATATATAAAATAAGATAATTATATATATAAATAAATATAAAAAGAACTAGTGTTTTAAATAATTTAGTTAAATATATATAATTAAATATATAAAATAGGATTACGTAAGGAAAAAATCTGAATATATAAATATATATATATATATATATATAAAATAAGATAATTATATATATAAACAAATATAAAAAGAACTAGTGTTTTAAATAATTTAATTAAATATATAAAAATAAGATTACGTAAGGAAAAAATCTGAATATATAAATAAATATATATATAAAATAAGATAATTATATACATAAATAAATATAAAAAGAACTATTATTTTAAATAATTTAATTAAATATATATAATTAAATATATAAAAATAAGATTACGTAAGGAAAAAATCTGAATATATAAATAAATATATACAATACACAAACACACATACTTATACACCTATCTATATGCACATATATATACATATACACATATATATACACATGCATACATATATATACATATTTTAGGTCTAGGTCATTTGGATTAGGGTTTTAGGATTTTAATACCTACATAACATATATACACATATACACATACACATATAATACATATATACATGTATATACACATGTATATAGAAATATATATAATTTAGGACTAGATCTTTAAAATTGGGATTTTAGGATTTAGGCATATATATAACTCAATTAAGAGAAAAAAAATATGAATAAATATATATATATATATATAAAATAGGATCAATCAAGAAAAAATCCAAATATATAGATAAAATAGGATAGCTATATAGATTAGGATTTTATAATTAGGGTTCTAAGTTTTTTTAGGTATTTAAGTATTTAGGTTTAGTATTTCCGATTTAAGTCTTTAAGAGTTAGATTTTTAGGTTAAAAAAAAAAAAATGTTCTAAAATGTCCATATTGTAGCAGATGGCTTCTTTGGATCTTGAAGAGAGAATGGCATGTCCTTGCACACAGTGCAAGTATCAAATTGATCGAAAACGACGAATTTGTACTGCACATGTTAGAGAGTATAGATCCTTTGATAGGAGTCGACTGGAAAACCTATGCTATCATTCGCATGGTCCCCCAGGTGAGTAGATGGACCTAAACGACATTGCACCGGTAACCTCTCGTGGATAAAAGAGAGCAAAAAAGGACTTAGACGTACAAGCAAGCACTAATAATATTACACAGAATGAACATATGGAAGAGATGCTTGAAGCATTTTATGAGATGGACGAAGATCATGATGGTGAAGAAGGTGTCGAGAGTTTCATGGACACAACAGAAATTCCACGATCAGAAGTTGATGAAGAATATGAAAACATATGAAGATTAGCTCGTTTACCACTTTACCATGGAGCAAAGATATCTGTACTACGTGCTTCACTCGCGATGCTCAATCTGCAATCCATTTATGGATGGTCAGATAGTAGTGTCACTAAATTATTCAGGTAAGTGAAGAACAAATTGGCTTTCATTGTTGTATCACAATAACTTCATTTACTAATATCATTTTAATTGCTTATTACAGGCTTCTTAAAGATCAATTTTTGCCAGAGGGCAATGACATGTCTCCAACACATGGAGATGCGAAAAAACTTTTACAGTCCATTGGAATGGATTATACTAAAATTCATGCTTGTCCAAATGATTGCATTCTCTTTTGGAATGAGTATGAGCATCTCCACGTATATCCAAAGTGTAGAGCAAATAGATTTAGAGAAGACGTTGTAGGCGAAGCAATCCCCGCAAAGGTTCTTCGCCACTTTCTTATCATTTCACGAATTAAGAACATGTTTAGATGCAAATCTATAGCTGAGTACATGGCATACAAAGAGCAGGTCTATAGATAATGTAATGCGAGTGACAGCTGACTCTGGTGCTTGGAAGCACATAGATAGTAAGTGGTCAAAGTTTGCTAGTGAGCCTCGGTCCATACGTCTAGGCCTAGCTATGGATGGAGTGAATCCATTTAGATTACGCAGTTCTTCATGGAGCACATGACCTATATGTTTGGTCAATTATAATATCCCACCATGATTAGCTACAAAGAAAGGTAATTTATTATTAGCTCTTATTATACCAGGTAAGTATAAGGTAAAAAACATGGATGTATATCTTGCACTACTTGTGGAAGAACTGCGTATTTTATGGGATGGGATTACTGTGCGTGACATGTCTCAACCTATAAGAAGACGAGATGTACGAGTGCAAGTCATACTTATGTGGACAATGAATGATTGGCCTGGTTATAGTAAATGTTCATGTTTATCGATTTCGGGTTATCATGCTTGTCCTTTATGCGGATCATGACTCAAAGCACGCTATTCCAAAGCATTACGTAAAACTGTCTATGAAGGACATCATAGATATTTGCCTGATGGACATGTTTTACGTGAAGGACAAATTGGTCGACAAGCGCAACACCAAATGAAAGCTAGCGATTGGAAACAACTATGGGATTCAGAAAATCCAGTTACTGGCATGAAACAGTTGTCCATTTTTCATGAACACCCTTATTGGAGTGAATTGGTGATCAATCATTTGGTAGACCTGATGCATATTTTTAAGAATGTGCGAGAGATTCTTTGGAAAACTTTGATCGAAAAGAAAGAAAGCAAAGCACGAAGGGAGGACTTAGAAGAGCAAGATTGTATGCGAGAGTTGTGGGTAATTACTAAGCCCAACGGAACAGTATCGTTACCAAGAGCTCCTTGGGTGCTTCGTAGGATGGAAGAACAATAAGTGAAGAAAATAATTTCAGAGTTTCGTACACCTACTGGATGCATGAGGTGTCTAAAGACTGCTTTCACACGAAACGATGATCTTGCAGGACTCAAATCTCATGATTGGCACAAGTTTTTACAGTTTGTGCTCCCTGTAGCCCTAAAAGATTGTCTTTCAAAGGATGTACGAAAAACCATTTATAAAATTAGTTCTTTAGTACGGTGGATATCTTCTAAAGAGATAAATAGAGATAGCATAGAGAGTGCGAAACTCAATGCTATCGAGGTTGTTTGTATGGTAGAGAAATACTTTCCCACAAGTATTCTCACTATTCAACTTCATTTACTGGTTCATGTGGTAGATGAAGTTACAATAGCAGGAACTGTCCATAGTCGATGGATGTTCTTCTTAGAGCGCTTTATGAAGACATTAAAAGGGTTTGTTTGACAGAGAACATGTCCAGAGGGTAGCATGATAGAGGGATGGCTTGTACAAGAATCTCTTGTATTCATTACTGAGTTCTACGTATATCGGATCCCGAAATGCCTCGTTTATGGAGCGATGAGGAAGATGTTCGTCTCGTAGGCAATGAACCACAAGGTAAAGGATTGCAAAGAAAAATAGATGCAGCTTTCAGAGAGAAAGCAATGAAGTTTTGCATAGTTAAATCTGAGCCTATGCAAAAGTGGTTAGAAAGGTATGAACTTGCCAAGGAAACTAACGCAAATGAAAGAGCTCAGTTTCGAAGAAATCGTTCCACTCGATTTTTACCTCTTCCAAAAAATCTTCGACCTCTCCCACCTTTTCCAACGAGCAGATGGCTAGATACAGCGGTTTCACAAGCAAAGGTAGCGGATAAAGATATCTCTGAACAAGAAGAAGAACTCGCAAAAGGATGTGATTGGGAGTATATTAAATATGGTGCACTATGATCTCATGGATGACACTTTCGAATCACATGAATCGATCGAAATAGGTCTACTTTTGATAGTAGAGTGATGGTGAATTTTTTACAAAAAAGTAGAGCGAGTGCAAGAGATGATAATGCTCTAGAAGACGAGTTAGATTATTGTGGTGTGATTCAAGACATCTTGAAACTATCTTTCAGAAAGTTTGATTACTTTGTTTTTGATGTGAAATGGTTCAAAGTAGTCACCTCTGGAAGAAACGCAACAGTGAGACGGGATAAGAGCGGTTTGCTTCAAGTCGACTCCACAAGATTATGGAAAGATGAAAGGGATACATTTGTACTTCCCGAACATTGTGAGCAATTTGTTTTTATACCAGATTGAAAAGACTGAGAGTGGCTATTTGTTTTACAAGTCGCTCCACGTAGTAGAGAAATTTTGAAAACATAGATGTAGAAGAAAGTCCATCTCTAGTGGACTCAGAGATTCATTCGATAGTCGAGGAGGAAGAGATCATTGTTCGAGAAGAAGAGGTCATTGAAGAAGAGCTCATTGTTCGAGAACACGAAGCAATAGATGATGATCAGGAGGAAACCAGCATAGCAAGCGATTTAGAAGCCATCAATATAGAGATAGATATTCTCGGTGCATCGGATCTTCAAGAGGATGCTAGAATAGAGGACTTTTGAATAAAACACTTGTACGTACTATTTTTTGTTTTTTTTTGTTTATTCTCTATATTACTTTTCTTATCGCATGCTAATTATTTGAGTTCTTTTATTGCAGAGCACTATGGGAGATAGTCCTCCAGTCACTCCACATTCCATGACAGAGAAGCAGTTTTTGGAGTTCATGTCTCAGGTTCCTCCTACGTATATGACCGCTGCATCACAGTATTGGATCGGTTGTGGTAGCACTCCTCCCGGCCTCACTCTTGGCGGCCTTACTCTTGCCGGCCTCACTCCCGCTGGCCTCACTCCCGCCGGTGTCACTCCCGCAGGTGTCACTCCTACCGGTGTCACTCTTGCGGGTGGTGCTACTCCCGTAGGAGGTATGTCTCCTAGCTTTGTGACTCCACCATGACCATCTTTGCAGTCATCTCTTATTGCGTCTACTAGTAGACATGTGTGTTCGACATCTCAGTGCGATACAGGTTCTGGCCCGTCTCATAGATCGAGGTCACGCTATGGAGCAAGAGGTTCTAGGAGTGGATCTACATGTAGGTATAGAAGCGGAGGAGGCGGTTGTTGTGGAGGTAGTGTGACGGACGTTGTATCACCCGCTCCTACTCCTAGGACGAGTACCTTAGATGTAGGTATGCCACGCAGTACACCACGTGGAACACCACGTACACCTTGGGGTGCTCATGACCATGATGACTCCAAGGTGTATAATATCTGAGATGGAGCTCCGGTGATGGATGCGGCTAGCAAAGCAATGCATGCACACATACGACAGCTTTGCTTCATCCAGTTTGGACACTCCATCATGCTGAAATGGAGTGAACAGGATAAAGATCGGAAGAATTATATCACGCAGACGATTTACGAGGAGTTCCGACCAGCCGATGGACAGTCTATTGTCACTTCAGAGTGGATTCTGCACACCGTACGTGAGGTCATGTCCCATCGATGATCCGAGGCTCGTGATGCTTTCAGAGAAGGCTTATCAAAGCCTATATGGTTAGATGCTGAGGAGTGGGACATGATTCGTGACGAGCAGCAACAGACTCCTGATCGATATCACCAGCAGCAAAATGCCACAGCCACACGTTTATATACGATTGGACCGTCACATTTGGACAGCGGTGGATATGACATGATGCATCATGAGTTTGTAAGTACCATTTCATTTATTGAATTTATTTGTGTTAAATTTCTCATGTATGTTTCTCTAATCTTTTTATATTTGTTTCAGGAGCTGACAATGGGTCGTCCTCCAACACAAACGGAGGAGTCTTATGGATATAGTCATGGGTTGACTGCACTATTGCAGGACTTGGAGGGACGCGGTGCGATAGTTTTATGGGAGCATTTGCGATGAGATAATTAATTTATAAACTTGGTTTTTACTTATTGTTTGTAATTTTCATGTGAATTTATCTCATTCCATTAATGTTCTTTGTTGTAGGACTGTTGATATGGAACGTTCTTTGCATGTGTATGGCAGTGGAAGACCAATATTTTGTATTTGATTTCATATGGCAATACATTGCTTTGCCACATTTTGTAAAAGCGTCATATATTACAGTGGTTTGCCACACTCTTGTACATGCTTCATTATTGAAATATATAACCTCTTTTGTACATGGTTCATGGTTCATTCTGATTATCTCTTTTGTGTCCAATAATACTCTGTTTCATGAAATCATATTTCGGTTGTCATTAGAGTACACATCACATGTACTCGATTTTTTTTTGGGCAGAGTGTATTGTCTTTTGTTAAGCAACATCATGATAATGTTGCTGTAGTAGAAGACAAAACACTCTGCCCAAAAAAAATTTTGCAGGTATGGTCGTTGGTATACGCGATGGTACTCCCAGTAATGTCATCGGAATAAGCGTCGGTACACCCAGCAGGCGATGGTATAGATGACGGTATGCCCAGTAGAGGCCTCGGTATGGGCGCCGATATGGGCGCCGATATTACCGACGCATATACTGGCGCTTTGGTACTGATGCGCACACCGACCTTTACACCGACGTCATGGCAAATAAAGCCGCGTTCATTTTCCTCGGTAAAAACCTCGGTATACCATCAATCTGTCGTAGTGAATGTGGCTTTAACTAGCCGCTTCCTTCAGAAAGGAATAATTGATGTTTTTCTGCCCTTTGTGACATACGGTGTAATATGTAAATCTGTTATGCTATCTCACTAGGCAAAGTGCCAAGTCTTCATCTCTGACGAGTGAAGCGCAAAAGCAATGAAATCGTGCTCTACAACAATAGGATTCAAATTTGGCACTAGATGAAGAACAGCTGGGGATTTTTACCAACCGAGCCACAAAGCCTATACAACAACAAAAATCAAGCAGAATTGAACCTTTATCCTATCAGGTTGCAACCGGTTGCTCTACCACAGAGCTATAGGGTGGTGCTCAAGAGCTTTGATTAGTTCAAGAATATATTGCTTATTATTCCAATCAAGAAGCAGAAAAAAGGACAGACATCATTCATCCAACCTCTCCCAAGATCCATTCTTTCCACAATAGCAACCACCTTTGTATTTCCTGTTATTAGCCATTGCTAGACAAGACATGAGTCCCACACATTTTGTCATGCAGATCATGTTAAAACCAAGAGGATTTCTTTGCTCTAGCAAGGAGGCAACAAGAGAAGTTCCTTAGGAGAATGGCTCTTCTCGAGGATCTAAGGATGGACGAAGCTATGATCAAAGCTAAGTATTTTTCAGTTTCTACTTGGCCTTGATGCTTGATTTATCTTGTTTTCATTATTCTACACTTAGTCCTAGATGCACATTGAAATAGCCAAGATTTCAATTGATTAATTCTAGATTAGGATAATGAAACAATCTACTTCTCATTCCAAGCATTGGTTTGCATTAAGGAAAGACTTGGTTTAAAAAAGGATCCTTGTGCATCAAAGAATGTATTTTGGTAGTTTAATTCCAAATTTTCTTTCCATTGAGTAAGCTTTTTATTACACCACAAGGATATGTTTTTATATCATAGTGCATTAGGACAAAGGAAAGGATATACATGCATCAAGATTGCATGATGTACATTCTTGGTACTAGGAAAAGTAGTTAAAAAGGAATATCTTTTGGACAAGCAATAAAGCCTTAATTCTTGTTCTTGTTCAATAGTCAAGATTTCTTTTAGATAGATGATTTCAGTAAAACTAAGGATTCCAAGATGAATCATTGGCTTAGTATTATTTGATTCCTTGGTAGGAATCTAAAGCTCTTGAAAGAAATATATCCCCCTAGATGTGAGACTAGAATATTTCAAATCAGCTTAACAGCAAGTAGTTCCCAGTTCTCAAAGTCTTGTAAGGGATAAGAATCCCGCCTTCATTACTAAGTCCATGCACCAGTCATGTCCAAAAATGGACTAGTAAGTTGAATCCACCCAGTACACATGTTTGTGCCTAGATCACACATCGAGAAACTGTGAATTTGCCAGGGATGTTTTTAGATCCAGCCTTATTATTCTTTCACTAGTTTGTACTTTGTTCAGTTTATCAAAGTGCAAAGCGAGATAGTGTTTTGAATCATTTGGACAGGGATGCCACCACAGAGATGAGACATGTTCTTCCAGTTCTAGAACATGACCATGTTCTTCCAGTTTTAGAACATGAGGCTCGAGGGTCGCCTACAATAGATATATAGCTTTATTTTTTAGCACAGAAATATTTTTCAAGGGGGGAAGAATGTAATAAAGAAAATTTGTGATCTAGGGGTCTGACCGGTTCAGACGGATCTGAAATCGAATACCGTTTGGTCATCCGTGTGTATGACCAAAGATCTCGAGTTTAGAATTACTAGGAGGTATTGTGCTCTTGTGAACAAGTGATCCACTTAGCTTAGTGGTTAAGTCTCAAGGATGTGAAGGAGGAGGTCTTGGGTTCTGTTGTAAAGTAACTATCTAACAAAGCTAAATCCACAAGGGGTGAGAGATGCATGTATCCACCCAACCAACTCCACCCATATATATACCTCAAGGCCAAGGGGAAAATGTAAGGAGAGCTTGCCAAGTGTCCTCTCCACATGGATTCTAATCCAAGGCCTTCTAACCTTGGAAATCACATGGCCTTCACATGGATTCTTAAAAGGACTTCTCCCAAGTTTGTACGTACAAGTCTCAAGGCTTGAGAGGCCTCCCTAAGGGTTAAATACCATACCCTTAGGAAATATCAAACCTAAGGGTCAAAACCCTTCAATTGGGAGTAAATAAATCCAAATAACTCAAGGGTTCAAACCACACTCTTGGAGACACTTTCCCAAGGGTTTTCCAATAGAATCCAAGGGTTCTCCAAGTGGTTTTGGACCCTCAAAACCCATGTCTTTGGCCACTTTGACCCATAGTTATACAGCATTCTTCCCCCCTTTAATATTTTCGTCCTCGAAAATGTGTGTAGGTATATTATGTGGAGTATTCCCCCGTGCCCCATGATCTTTTCTATTGATCATGGCTTTTCTCATCTCTCTGATTTGCTTCTTTATCAGAAGGAGATTCTATCTCATACTTGATCTGAAAAGAAGGAAATCCACTTGTGGGGCTAATCCCTACCCAAATAATTACTTAACTTTGCATGTGAAACACTAAATCAACTGCTAAGTATGTATGATAAGGATGGATTAAAATATCCGTGCCTAATTCAATGTTTCCCTATGTCTGAATTCTGCATCCATAGTACAAACATATGAAGTAGGTGGGTTTGTAATAGTCTCCAACTAATTTACTATGTAGGTCCATTTCTATACACCACTCAGGTGTAGACCTAACAAAATAGATGGATCTCTTTCTAGTTCAAGGCTTTGAGAAGTCTCCTTAAATTGAGGTTGATCAAAACATCTAAATAAGATGTTTTCTGTCTGTTTTCTACTTCTTAACCAACATTTACTAATCTCTTTTTCCCAAATATAGGACTACCATGTCCTATTGTACTTTAGAATCAAGGTAGAATGTAGGAAAGAAGTGATTCCATTTCTTTAGGCAATGAACCTCAAAATGATTTTTTCCAAGACTTTCAAAAGCCTTGACTTAGTTAGAATTTATAAACGATTCCTAAGAGTTTTACTTCAAATTCTTTTAAGAGAAATTTTTAGATTCTTCATCCATTGATATTAGATGGATGAATGAATTCTCTTAAATTTAAGTATCTTCTAAAATTGAAGGGATTCTATATAGAACATCTATCTTTTGATGTTCAATTTGGTTATTCACTCCATCTAGCTAAACCTGATCTAGGAGTGACTTTGAAGATTCCTTCTAAGGCAAATCCAAGGTCTGGAAAAGGGAGAAGGAAGAACCAAAACTCGATGTAACCGGTTCAACTTCTGAAACACTAAAAGGATTTGAGTCAACCAAACGAGACTCAAAACTTTAAGGATTTAATCTAACTAATGGTTTGAAGCATTGTTTCTATTGAATCTAAATTCTCAAGAAGATCCATTGGGTAAAGTTTAAACCATCATCCATCTACCAGACTTTAGTGGTAACAAACATCGGTGTCTCGAGCCATCGTGTTTTGATGATGTTCAACTTTACTATGATGCTTCAAATATCTTAATTAAGAAGTTAGTTCTTTTCAATCTCTTGAGACTCCTATAGATTGGAATACTAAGTCTAGTATAAATCTCTTACTTTAGGAGATTGATTACCTTGTTGTACTATCAACAAGATGTTTTTCGACTAACTTAGTCTAACATCAATTATGAAAATAACTAAGTCAATCCTTTTTAATACCTCTTGGTACATCTTTATTCTAAAAGGTATTAACTCACTTAGTTGTATTTGTCAACTAAGTGTTTTATCCAAGATTGACTCAGTCAAATTTACCTTTCTCGAAAGGATCTTTCCAAGTTCTCTCCCCAGAAATCCATGTAGCATTTCTGATAAAGAACTTCAAAATCCTTAACAAGACTACATTTAGTCTTATTGAAAATCTTTATGAAGATCTAGAAAGTGATTTCTCTTTATGATCTTTGAACTTAATTAGTTACTTGGTATGGTCCTATTCTTGACCAACCTATACTTCATTTTTATCCATGGAGTTTCAGTTTCCATTGGATGGAGTTTCACTCCAACTCACGAACCCAAGACTAAAAGATACCTATCATATCAAGGTCTGATGTCCCATACCATCATTCCTACATTAATGTGAATATAGAGTATTGTGTCCCATACCACCATACTTTATATCCAACACTGATGTGTAGATGATATTTATCTTAAAGTCTAGAAGCTTAATCTAACTATAGAGTATCCTTTGCTTAGATTCTTCTTTCCAGAATCAGAAGTCAAGGAATTACTTCTATGTTTTCCATCTTGCTTAGGGAACTAGGGCTTCCAACATATGATCACTCTGTGATCCTAATTATTCATAAAATCATATTGGAAGCTCTAAACCTTTTGATGAATTAAATATCCATCCTTTCTTTCTAAGGTTTTGAGTGTGATTCCAAGTGTCTTGAATCATATTCAAGATCCACTTAGTTCTTTCTTAACTATCTTGAAGCGGCAAGAGATTACTCTTGCCTTTTAGATTCCTTTGTTTATCCAAAGCTTTCAAAAAGCTACCCTAGGGTTTTTCTAGGAATCTCATTTATTACTTAAGTCTAAGCATCTTCTAATACTTTTGGATTTCCCTTGAAATCCCTTTAAGAATAGGTGAATACAAGTTTCACCTTCCCGAGACTTAAGTATCAAAGTTGTAGACTATGCACTTTGTATATTCTCTCCTTCTTCCCTTTAGAGAAGCATAAAATTTGGCATGCTTTATTCAAGCTCGTGGTTTACAACCATCGTTTTTCAAAATCTTTTGTGATATCGTTGGGATCCCTATGCTAGACTTAGCATGCCATGAAGTTGCTTTCTAAGCAACTCACTGTTTGCCAAACATCTTATATATAAAAAGATGTTCTTTTATCTCATCATCTATATTCTAAATTTCTATTTATGGAATCAATTGTATCACTTTTCAATAAGTTTTGGTACTTTCTTCCCCCCTTTGAAGAGTTTTTGTCCTTGAAAACTGTGAAACTTATGGCCTCATTCGCAACTAGGGAGTCAATACTATGACTCCACCCAAAAAAAAGGACTATTCAACCAATCTTATACTTGAGTAGAATCTAAAAATTTTCTAGAAGATTTACTAGAAATAAATTCTAGTTTTGGTGTTTTTTAGAAAATCTTCTAGAGGTAGCTCAACGACCACTTGTCCTAACTTGCTCATGAGTTTCCCCTTTAATTTATGGGAATGCTCATGAGCTCTCATGTTTTGCAACAATGCAATGCTTATGCCTATCTGTGTAGGACATGTGGCTTTAAATTTTCAATGCTAATCAAAGAGGTTAAAAGGTACTATGAAGTAAGAAAAATATTTCCATTTTCTCATTGTACCTATAGAACTTTAAATTCCTCCTATTAAGAATTGTTGCATCTGCTAAGGAAAACCTTATTTGACTTTCCTGAGATGCAAATCTATTTAATGAAGCCTTCAATTAAATTGGAAACTTTTCCAAAAGGAGGGAGCTTTCAATTATGCATTGAATACTTTTCACTATTCATATTGGTGAAAGTAATCTTTGCTCATAATTAATTTCCATCAATGTCTTTGATGGCATCAAGTTAATAGAGCTTTATATCATGAGACTCTTGAAACCATTCTAGAGTGTCATCCTATTTAGGATATTTCATGAAGAACTCTTTTAGAGCCCTTTTTAATTAACCATCTCTAAGTATGTCTTATACTTAGAGTAGTATTGTAGGTTCTATGAAGTAGCATAAGAATATGCCCTATAAGAACTTTTCTAGAGATATCTATGTCGTTAATGACATTTGATGTATTCATGGGTCATCTTCTCAAGATATCTCATTAGAAGCTTGTTTTTGGAACCATCTTTAAGTATATCTTATACTGAAAGTTAGCATTTAGTATGCTAGGTTCTTTAGTGTATATATGACAGTAAACTTATGTCATAATGAAAGAATTTCCCAAAAACTTTCTAAGTTACCAAAGAACTTGGAATTTTTTTCGGTTACAAACTCTTTCATTTGTGTCAAGTAAACCTCTTTCTTAAGTTTTTATTGATTAGACATGTCATGGCTTTATGGAACCTAAAAATCCATGAACAAGACTTAAAGCTTGAGGCTCTTTCTATTTGTGTTAAGCTTTGTTGGCTTTTGAATCAAGCCAACATATAAAAAGCATAAAAGGAATAATGGTCTTTAAATCCCATATCCTTAAACTGTTATGCTTTTGACTTCATGCCAAGAAGTCATTTCCTATCTTAAGCTTAACCTTAATCTCTCTCATGTCCCATAAAAACCATGCATATGGAATGTCATTTATTAATTTGCATACTTAGTGTATGTTAGAAACATATACATCTTTACTCAAAGATGCTTAGCATGCATAAGGTTCAAGATTGAACCCCTCTTTGAAGCATGCATGGAATTCTCTTGTAGAAATCCATTTTATTTAATAAGGTGCTCTAACTTTTCATTCGTTTTCAATGCCATACTAAGATGAACTTACTATACTTTAAGTTGTGATCAATTGCATGTGGTGGGTCCATTTCGTGTTAAATGAAAAATTCTTTGTCATTCATTTGTGCTTCTTTCTTTTTTTGTGCACGAACATGGGTTTTTCTCTCAAACATCCTTATGATAATGCACCTGTGTCAAAAGAAAAATAGACGAACAATCTTTCTATTCAATTGCACAGATGTATGCAAGTGTTAAAGGTGCTTTGAATTCCATGCATGTTTTCCAAATAAGCTATAGTTATGGATGTAAATTGAAGACTTATCCTAAGCTTCATTTACATCCCTATACAAAGGATATGGCAAACCAATCACAATTATAAACTCCAAAATACTTAGCTCAAGGTCAAGCTTCATCCTTCCTTTGACATTCGAGAAGAGCCCTCCTACACTTTGTTTCTACTTGCTACTCCAATTCCTTCTTCTTTTAAAAATGCCTCTCTATCGATCTTGATAGGTCAGGTAATCTATGAGTATGCCATGCGGATGCGGGCTCAAGAGAAGCTGACGGGCGCTGTGGTCTAGCTCAAACATCTATGAACGTCTTGATGAGCACCTGAGCATGTGGATATATCCCATAGGCAAAGATAACTTCAAGTTTATGCGCTTCATATATGCTTCAACATGAACTTATACTTCAGTACTGGGGAGGAGCTCACGGGCATTGTTGGCACTCTTAGTCCAAGGGAAAGTGCCTATGCACAATGATATATTGCCCAAACTTTTTGATGCTAGGTCAGCTTTTGGTCTCCCTAAGTCCACAATTTCACTCCAATGATTTGATGGAGGATATGGGCAAATACATGCACAAAGGGGTATCCAACTCTAGTGGTTTCCTCTCCGGACCTCGCTCTTTCCTTGCTCACACCTTCCGAGTCCACTTAGTTCCTTGTTCTCTCTTTTACTTGCTCTTCCTCGCTTCCCTCTCCTCTTATTTCTTTTGCCCACACCCTTATCCTCTACACACTCTTGTCCTCTTACACTCAAGCTTACACACTGACATGCACTAGCACTACCTTTCCCTTCCCCTCATGCACGCACACACCCTCTCATATATTCGCCTATAGATGCATACCCAAGCACATGCACTTTCACACATACCGTCACTCTTTCACACATTCACACACTTTCTTCATTCCCTTTCTTACCCTCACATACACACTTCCTCTCACACATGCTCACTTGATCACTCTCCCACATATACTCATACAAGGATACTCACTCACACTTGCACTCACATACCCTTGTTCATCCACACATGCACTCATGCTCCTACCGACCCCCTTTTCCCTTCACTCCCCCTTCCCTTACATCTAACTTCTCTCGTGCACACTTTGAGTATTTCATCGAACAGGTGTATAGCACTTCGATGCATCAACTCATATTACCTCAAATGTGCACCTGAGTATCCCCCTCAAAATTTGCAAGGGCCATGCGCATGCTTGGTCATCAGATTCGGGTCTAGAAGTCCCGTCCCCATTCAGTTTGTTTTCTTTTTTATTAACAATGTTTGAGAAGTCAATTGCACAAACAAGAATATTATTTCAGCAAACAATCATGAACCTCATCATCGAGATTTCAGACCATATGACTTCTTGTGCACGCACCTCCTTTCTTATAACTATATGAACGTATAAAGAACTCGATGAACAGACACATATGGCTCTATCAGGCGTAAAGTGAACTTCCTTCACCCAATCATACAGACAAAGAGATTTTGCTTCTTCTAAGCTCAAACAAAAGTACCTCGATTGGGGGTGATAATTGAGATGCTTTACTGTACATGCAGATTTATTCTTTAAACTTTAAAGAAATTGTTTCTTGCACGTTCCAACTTAACACAGAGCTAAAAACTTGGGTCAATGCGCTAAAATCCTTTGCTTCAGTCCCCCCCCCCTCTCCCCCCTGTTGGAGAATTCCTCTCCTAATCGCAGCGGAAAGTGTAGAAGACCTTCTCAGGATGAAGACTCTTGCCAACAGCAAAACCTTCAAATGAAACCTGGTACCAACTGAAATATCCAATGAACTTGAAACTTTGGTCACTCAAACTAGACACCTAGAGCTTTCAAATGAGATATCAAACACTCAATTTGGAGTAGATTTGCGTTGTCAACTATTTGATTCAAAACAGACTACCTGTCCACTCAGTTAGGCTGAAAACTGGACTTCACTAAAACCTGAATAACTCAGAGAGCATAAAGAATTTCATAAAACTGTTTGTAGACAGAGGAATTACTGAAGATAAGCTTTCCAACGAATGTTTAAACACTAAATTTGGATACATATGTTGAGAGATATGACTCTCACAAGTAGACTACCCAAAAATGGGTGTGCAGCTGGACACATCTGAAAACTGGACTTCACTAAAACCTGAATAACTCAGAGAGCATAAAGAATTTCATAAAACTGTTCTAAGTAGAAGAAGTACTCAAGATAAGCTTTCCAAAGAATGTTTAAACACTAAATTTGGATACATATGTTGAGAGATATGACTCTCACAAGTAGACTACCCAAAAATGGGTGTGCGGCTGGACACACTCTATGAGAGTGAACTGAACGAAATGACTCAAACCAAATGAAGTAGATACAAGGGGGCTTCCACGCCTTCTTCCTCTCTCCTTGAGTGTCCTCCCTTGCTTCTTTTATAGCCAAGTGACCAAAAACTCTCATGATGAGTTTGAGAGCTCTTCTCCATCATTTCTCCACTACTTTGGACAGCCACTCCTCTTACAATTCAGATTTTGGATTTGATTCTCTTTTGAATGATTCTCTTTTGGCCTCCACTACTTGCTGAAGTAAATGCTTCTATTTTTCATTTTTGTATTTTTCTTCTACTTGAAGAAAATCCTTTTTGCAAAAATATATACGAGCTTACTTCTTTATTTTTAACACTCCCCCTGAAGCTCACATGTGAGCTTGCACCTTCAACCATATCTTGTAAGTTGATGTCGTCCTTGAACCTCTTGAGCTTAGAAGCATCGAGGGACTTTGTAAGCATATCTGCAACCTGGTCATTAGTTCCAATGAACTTTATATCCACATCCTTGCTCAAAACTTTTTCTCGAACATAATGATAATGCACTTCTATGTGCTTGCTTCGTGCATGAAACATTGGATTGTTTGTCAAGTGAATGCTTGACATGTTGTCACCATAAATTGGAATGGTCTCCACCTGCACATCAAGATCAGCCAAGAGCTTCTTAATCCACATAGCTTCACAAGTTGCAAAGGCTAAACCTCTATATTCAGCTTCTGTAGATGATAGTGCAACAGTAGGTTGCTTCTTTGAGCTCCATGTGATAGGTTTGCTACCTATCATGAACACATAACCTGAAGTGGATCTTCTATCCTCCTTGGAACCAGCCCAATCAGCATCACTGAAGCCCTTTACCTGCAATTCTTCATCATATCTATAAAACAATGCATGATTGACAGTGTGCTTCACATATCTTAGCACTCGTTTGGCTGAATTTAAATGTTCACTTGTTGGAGCTTGCATAAATTAAGAAAGAACTCCAACAATATAACACAAATCTAGTCTTGTGATCGTAGCATAGATCAATGAACCTATAATACTCCTGTATGTAGTTACATCATGTAACTTCTCTCCATCATTTGAGCATAGCTTCACATTTGTGTCCATAGGTTGAGTGAGTGGTTTGCATTCACTCATTCCAAATCTGAAAAGAACATCCAATAGGTACTTTCTTTGCATTAAGTAAATGCCATCTTTCCCATAGACTATCTCAATGCCTAAAAAGTATTTCAGCTCACCAAGATCTGAAATTTTAAACTCCTTACCGAGTTTCCTTTTGATCTCTTGTATTCCTGTAACATTACTTCCTGTTATGATGAGATCATCAACGTATATGCAAATATATACCTGCTTGCCTTCTTCTTTCTTCATGTAGAGAGAGAGATCTGCATTACTTGGACTATACCCACACCTTGTGAGGTACTCGACCAATCTTTGATTCCAAGCACGTGGTGCTTGCTTCAGCCCATACAAAGCTTTCTTCAATCTACAAACAAAATTTGGATGCTTTTTGTCTTCAAATCCAATCGGTTGACTCATGTATACCTCTTCTTGAAGTTCACCATTGAGAAAAGCATTTTTTATGTCGAGTTGGTACAATGGCCATCTCCTTGCTGCACTCACTCCAATCAAGGTTCTAATTGTTCCCATCTTTGCAACCGGGCTGAAAGTCTCTTCATAATCGATGCCGTGAGTTTGCTTGAATCCTTTTGCTACTAGTCTAGCTTTATGCCTTGCTAGAGAGCCGTCAGCATTTCTCTTTATTTTAAACACCCATTTATTTGGAACAATCTTCATACCTTCAGCCTTTGGAACTAGCTCCCATGTGTGATTGTCCTTGAGAGCTTTCATCTCTTCTTGCATAGCTTCTTGCCATTCTTTTTGTGTACATGCTTCTTCATATGCATCCGGTTCTTTATCTTTGACCACCTGTGTCATATATGCAAAATGTTTTGCAATAAAACTATCATAGCTCAGCCTTTCAATTGGATACCTTGCTCTTGAAGACCTCCTTTCATTTCCTTTTGAACATTGCTTCTTCAACCGGTTCAACTTTACCTTCGGTGTGATCACCTCTTCATACTCTTCTTCACTTGTATTTGAATCACTATTTTGGGCAGCACTTTCGGCTTTAGATCTTTCATAAGCTGATGTTGGTGATGAGGAATGACTCCTTAGCCTCCCCTTCCATGTTGAGCTTTCTCCAAGTGATGTAGAAGCTTCTGGACCTGACATTTGAGTGCTTGTTTGCTGAAATTCTTCTTGGACAGCACCTTCATCATCTTCGCAATCTTCTTCAAGAGTCTTCTCTTTCCCTTTGTCTCCAAACCATGGTCTTAGCTCATCAAATACCACATCTCGTGAGACTCGTAGCTCCTTTGTCACCGGATTGTAGCACCTATATCCCTTTTGCTCCGATGAATATCCAATAAAAATACATTTTTCGGACTTTGCCTCCATCTTTGTCCTTAGTTCTTGAGGGATGTGAACATAACACACACATCCAAAAACTTTGAGATGTGTAAGGTCAGGCTTCTTACCGGAATAAACCTCCTCGGGAGTTAGATTATGCACTCCAGCCGTTGTGCACTTGTTCATCAAATAAACGGCCGTACTAGTTGCTTCAGCCCAATAGTTTAGTGGCATCTTCATCTCGTTGAGCATGCATCTTGCAATTTCTGTGATATGTCGATTTTTCCTTTCAGCTATTCCATTTTGTTGAGGTGTGTACCTACATGTAAATTGTCTCTTGATTCCATTTTCATAAAGAAAGTCTGAAAATTCTTTGGAGAAATATTCTCCTCCTCCATCGGACCTCAAGGTCTTTATGTAGCGTCCTGTTTCCTTTTCTACCTGTGCTTTAAATCTCTTGAACATGGAGAACACATCTGATTTTTGTTTTATGCAAAACATCCATACTTTCCTTGAATGATCATCAATAAAAGTGACAAAATATCTATTACCAGCCACTGATGGTTGTTGTGATGGTCCCCATACATCCGTGTGTATCAAGTCGAGGACATTCCTTGCCACATAGTTGCTTTTCTTGAATGGTTGTCGAGTTTGCTTTCCTAGTTGGCATGCTTCACAAAACTCATGTAGTCCGGCATCATTGAATCTTGGAAGACCTCTTACCACTTCATGGTTGCTCATGTCCTTGAGCTTGGGAATGTTGATATGTCCAAACCTTTTGTGCCACAAATCGATTTCAGCTATCCTCTTGTTTCCAAACTGAATATACATCACCTTTCCATGCGGTTGTTGAATGTCCAAAGTGAACATCCTTCCTTCTTTCCTTCCTTGAGCAATGACCTTGAATCCTTCTTTTGGATTCTTTATAAAGCAGCCTTTTTCATTGAAGATAACATGATATCCTTTCTCTACCATTTGTCCTAGTGAAATCAAATTCTTTGCAATAGTAGGAACATGAAGAACATCAGCCAATACCTTCTTGTCTCCAAGCTTGATATCTCCAACATGCTCAATTGCGTGTTGAGTTTCATCGCCGGTCTCTACACATCCTTTTCCACTTGGAGCTTGTAGCTTTGTGAACAAATCTCCTTGGCATGTCATATGGTTGTTGCAACCTGAATCTATGAACCATTTTTGGTCATCACTTCTCGAGTTGTTGTAGTCATGCTTCATGGCAAGCATGGTTTGCTTGTCTCCTTCACTTGATGTACTCGCATAGTTATTTTGGCTCCTTTGGTTGCCTCCATTCAGCCTTCCATTCTTTTGCCAACAATCATTTGCATAATGTCCTAGTTTACCACAATGATAACATGTTATACCTTTATGAGGATTGTATGAACCTTGACCTCTTCCTCTATTTCTTCCTCGACCTCTTTCATGTGTGTTGTCATTTGAGTTGTCCTTGTTGTCGTCCGAGTTGTGTTGGCTGAAATTTGTATTGTTGTAGCTTCTTCCTCTTCCTCTCGAGCCTCCTCTTGAGTTCCTTCCTCTACCTCTTCCTGCATATAACATTTGACTATGGCTGTCCTTACCTTTGTTGCCTTCTCCTTGTTGAGCAACCTCTTCAGCCACAAGATTTGGTATAATCTCGTCGAATGTTGGTAGAGGATCTCTATAAAGGATGTTTGTGATGAGGGGCTTCCACTTTTCTTCACTCCTCAAGCCATTGAGGGCTGTTTGGACGATGTCTTCCTCTTCTATCTTGCATCCAATTGATGCTAGTTGATCTCGAAGCTCCTTAATCCTCAATGTATACTCACTAATGCTTTGGTTTCAACTTTTCTTCATGTTGTTGAGCTCGTTCTTGAGTTGCATCCTCCGAGACCTTGTTGAGGTAGCATACACCTTCTCCGATGCTTCCCAAACTTCTTTGGCTGTTTCTAAGCTTTGCCCATGACCAATCATAGTGTTAGAAATAACTTGTGAGATGAGGAACATCACCCTTCGATTCCTCTCTTCCCAATCAGCAAATTGTCTCCTTTGTGCCGGAGTAATGTTGGGATCTTCAAGGTCTACCGATTGTGGATCATCTCCACTAACTAAACCCCATAAACCTTTACCTTTAAGGTAATTTAACATTCTATACCTCCAAGACTGAAAATTGTCTTTGTCTAACTTCTCAACTTGTTGTCCTAAATCAGCCATTGAAAACTTCCAAGATTGAAGTTTACCTCAAGTATGTTGTGGCGCTCTCTCTTGAATTCACGAAGCTCCCCCTTGATTTGTAGCTTTCCCTTTGCTTCAGTTCAGTTCCAATGCTTTGCCTCTTCAAACTCCAAGGCTCTGATACCAAATGTTGGAGAATTCTTCTCTTAATCGCAGCGGAAAGTGTAGAAGACCTTCTCAGGATGAAGACTCTTGCCAACAGCAGAACCTTCAAATGAAAACTGGTACCAACTGAAATATCCAATGAACTTGAAACTTTGGTCACTCAAACTAGACACCTAGGCTTTCAAATGAGATATCAAACATTCAATTTGGAGTAGATTTGAGTTGTCAACTATTTGATTCAAAACAGACTACCTGTGCACTCAGTTAGGCTGAAAACTGGACTTCACTAAAACCTGAATAACTCAGAGAGCATAAAGAATTTCATAAAACTGTTCTAGACAGAAGAAGTACTCAAGGTAAGCTTTCCAACGAATGTTTAAACACTAAATTTGGATACATATGTTGAGAGATATGACTCTCATAAGTAGACTACCCAAAAATGGGTGTGCGGTTGGACACAGCTGAAAACTGGACTTCACTAAAACCTGAATAACTCAGAGAGCATAAAGAATTTCATAAAACTGTTCTAAAAAAAAGAAGTACTCAAGATAAGCTTTCCAACGAATGTTTAAACACTAAATTTGTATACATATGTTGAGAGATATGACTCTCACAAGTAGACTACCCAAAAATGGGTGTGCGGCTGGACACACTCTATGAGAGTGAACTGAACGAAATGACTCAAACCAAATGAAGTAGATACAAGGGGGCTTCCACGCCTTATTCCTCTTTCCTTGAGTGTCCTCCATTGCTTCTTTTATAGCCAAGTGACCAAAAACTCTCATGATGAGTTTGAGAGCTCTTCTCCATCATTTCTCCACTACTTTGGACAGCCACTCCTCTTACAATTCAGATTTTGGATTTGATTCTCTTTTGAATGTTTCTCTTTTGGCCTCCACTACTTGCTGAAGTAAATGCTTCTATTTTTCATTTTTGTATTTTCCTTCTACTTGAAGAAAATCCTTTTTGCAAAAATATATACGAGCTTACTTCTTTATTTTTAACACTCTCCCTGAAGCTCACATGTGAGCTTGCACCTTCAACCATATCTTGTAAGTTGATGTCGTCCTTGAACCTCTTGAGCTTAGAAGCATCGAGGGACTTTGTAAGCATGTCTACAACCTGGTCATTAGTTCCAATGAACTTTATATCCACATCCTTGCTCAAAACTTTTTCTCGAACATAATGATAATGCACTTCTATGTGCTTGCTTCGTGCATGAAACATTGGATTGTTTGTCAAGTGAATGCTTGACATGTTGTCACCATAAATTGGAATGGTCTCCACCTGCACATCAAGATCAGCCAAGAGCTTCTTAATCCACATAGCTTCACAAGTTGCAAAGGCTAAACCTCTATATTCAGCTTCTGTAGATGATAGTGCAACAGTAGGTTGCTTCGTTGAGCTCCATGTGATAGGTTTGCTACCTATCGTGAACACATAACCTGAAGTGGATCTTCTATCCTCCTTGGAACCAGCCCAATCAGCATCACTGAAGCCCTTTACCTACAATTCTTCATCATATCTATAAAACAATGCATGATTGACAGTGTGCTTCACATATCTTAGCACTCGTTTGGCTGAATTTAAATGTTCACTTGTTGGAGCTTGCATAAATTGAGAAAGAACTCCAACAATATAACACAAATCTAGTCTTGTGATCGTAGCATAGATCAATGAACCTATAATACTCCTGTATGTAGTTACATCATGTAACTTCTCTCCATCATTTGAGCATAGCTTCACATTTGTGTCCATAGGTTGAGTGAGTGGTTTGCATTCACTCATTCCAAATCTGAAAAGAACATCCAATAGGTACTTTCTTTGCATTAAGTAAATGCCATCTTTCCCATAGACTATCTCAATGCCTAAAAAGTATTTCAGCTCACCAAGATCTGAAATTTTAAACTCTTTACCGAGTTTCCTTTTGATCTCTTGTATTCCTGTAACATTACTTCCTGTTATGATGAGATCATCAACGTATATGCAAATATATACCTGCTTGCCTTCTTCTTTCTTCATGTAGAGAGAGGGATCTGCATTACTTGGACTATACCCACACCTTGTGAGGTACTCGACCAATCTTTGATTCCAAGCACGTGGTGCTTGCTTCAGTCCATACAAAGCTTTCTTCAATCTACAAACAAAATTTGGATGCTTTTTGTCTTCAAATCCAATCGGTTGACTCATGTATACCTCTTCTTGAAGTTCACCATTGAGAAAAGCATTTTTTATGTCGAGTTGGTACAATGGCCATCTCCTTGCTGCACTCACTCCAATCAAGGTTCTAATTGTTCCCATCTTTGCAACCGGGCTGAAAGTCTCTTCATAATCGATGCCGTGAGTTTGCTTGAATCCTTTTGCTACTAGTCTAGCTTTATGCCTTGCTAGAGAGCCGTCAGCATTTCTCTTTATTTTAAACACCCATTTATTTGGAACAATCTTCATACCTTCAGCCTTTGGAACTAGCTCCCATGTGTGATTGTCCTTGAGAGCTTTCATCTCTTCTTGCATAGCTTCTTGCCATTCTTTTTGTGTACATGCTTCTTCATATGCATCCAGTTCTTTATCTTTGACCACCTGTGTCATATATGCAAAATGTTTTGCAATAAAACTATCATAGCTCAGCCTTTCAATTGGATACCTTGCTCTTGAAGACCTCCTTTCATTTCCTTTTGAACATTGCTTCTTCAACCGGTTCAACTTTACCTTCGGTGTGATCACCTCTTCATACTCTTCTTCACTTGTATTTGAATCACTATTTTGGGCAGCACTTTTGGCTTTAGATCTTTCGTAAGCTGATGTTGGTGATGAGGAATGACTCCTTAGCCTCCCCTTCCATGTTGAGCTTTCTCCAAGTGATGTAGAAGCTTCTGGACCTGACATTTGAGTGCTTGTTTGCTGAAATTCTTCTTGGACAACACCTTCATCATCTTCGCAATCTTCTTCAAGAGTCTTCTCTTTCCCTTTGTCTCCAAACCATGGTCTTAGCTCATCAAATACCACATCTCGTGAGACTCGTAGCTCCTTTGTCACCGGATTGTAGCACCTATATCCCTTTTGCTCCGATGAATATCCAATAAAAATACATTTTTTGGACTTTGCCTCCATCTTTGTCCTTAGTTCTTGAGGGATGTGAACATAACACACACATCCAAAAACTTTGAGATGTGTAAGGTCAGGCTTCTTACCGGAATAAACCTCCTCGGGAGTTAGATTATGCACTCCAGCCGTTGTGCAGTTGTTCATCAAATAAACGGCCGTACTAGTTGCTTCAGCCCAATAGTTTAGTGGCATCTTCATCTCGTTGAGCATGCATCTTGCAATTTCTGTGATATGTCGATTTTTCCTTTCAGCTATTCCATTTTGTTGAGGTGTGTACCTACATGTAAATTGTCTCTTGATTCCATTTTCATAAAGAAAGTCTGAAAATTCTTTGGAGAAATATTCTCCTCCTCCATCGGACCTCAAGGTCTTTATGTAGCGTCCTGTTTCCTTTTCTACCTGTGCTTTAAATCTCTTGAACATGGAGAACACATCTGATTTTTGTTTTATGCAAAACATCCATACTTTCCTTGAATGATCATCAATAAAAGTGACAAAATATCTATTACCAGCCACTGATGGTTGTTGTGATGGTCCCCATACATCCGTGTGTATCAAGTCGAGGACATTCCTTGCCACATAGTTGCTTTTCTTGAATGGTTGTCGAGTTTGCTTTCCTAGTTGGCATGCTTCACAAAACTCATGTAGTCCGGCATCATTGAATCTTGGAAGACCTCTTACCACTTCATGGTTGCTCATGTCCTTGAGCTTGGGAATGTTGATATGTCCAAACCTTTTGTGCCACAAATCGATTTCAGCTATCCTCTTGTTTCCAAACTGAATATACATCACCTTTCCATGCGGTTGTTGAATGTCCAAAGTGAACATCCTTCCTTCTTTCCTTCCTTGAGCAATGACCTTGAATCCTTCTTTTGGATTCTTTATAAAGCAACCTTTTTCATTGAAGATAACATGATATCCTTTCTCTACCATTTGTCCTAGTGAAATCAAATTCTTTGCAATAGTAGGAACATGAAGAACATCAGCCAATACCTTCTTGTCTCCAAGCTTGATATCTCCAACATGCTCAATTGCGTGTTGAGTTTCATCGCCGGTCTCTACACATCCTTTTCCACTTGGAGCTTGTAGCTTTGTGAACAAATCTCTTTGGCATGTCATATGGTTGCTACAACCTGAATCTATGAACCATTTTTGGTCATCACTTCTCGAGTTGTTGTAGTCATGCTTCATGGCAAGCATGGTTTGCTTGTCTCCTTCACTTGATGTACTCGCATAGTTATTTTGGCTCCTTTGGTTGCCTCCATTCAGCGTTCCATTCTTTTGCCAACAATCATTTGCATAATGTCCTATTTTACCACAATGATAACATGTTATACCTTTATGAGGATTGTATGAACCTTGACCTCTTCCTCTATTTCTTCTTCGACCTCTTTCATGTGTGTTGTCATTTGAGTTGTCCTTGTTGTCGTCCGAGTTGTGTTGGCTGAAATTTGTATTGTTGTAGCTTCTTCCTCTTCCTCTCGAGCCTCCTCTTGAGTTCCTTCCTCTACCTCTTCCTGCATATAACATTTGACTATGGCTGTCCTTACCTTTGTTGCCTTCTCCTTGTTGAGCAACCTCTTCAGCCACAAGATTTGGTATAATCTCGTCGAATGTTGGTAGAGGATCTCTATAAAGGATGTTTGTGATGAGGGGCTTCCACTTTTCTTCACTCCTCAAGCCATTGAGGGCTGTTTGGACGATGTCTTCCTCTTCTATCTTGCATCCAATTGATGCTAGTTGATCTCGAAGCTCCTTAATCCTCAATGTATACTCACTAATGCTTTGGTTTCAGCTTTTCTTCATGTTGTTGAGCTCGTTCTTGAGTTGCATCCTCTGAGACCTTGTTGAGGTAGCATACACCTTCTCCGATGCTTCCCAAACTTCTTTGGCTGTTTCTAAGCTTTGCACATGACCAATCATAGTGTTAAAAATAACTTGTGAGATGAGGAACATCACCCTTCGATTCCTCTCTTCCCAATCAGTAAATTGTCTCCTTTGTGTCGGAGTAAACTTGGGATCTTCAAGGTCTACCGGTTGTGGATCATCTCCACTAACTAAACCCCATAAACCTTTACCTTTAAGGTAATTTATCATTCTATACATCCAAGACTGAAAATTGTCTTTGTCTAACTTCTCAACTTGTTGTCCTAAATCAGCCATTGAAAACTTCCAAGATTGAAGTTTACCTCAAGTATCTTGTGGCGCTCTCTCTTGAATTCACGAAGCTCCCCCTTGATTTGTAGCTTTCCCTTTGCTTCAATTCAGTTCCAATGCTTTGCCTCTTCAAACTCCAAGGCTCTGATACCAAATGTTGGAGAATTCCTCTCCTAATCGCAGCGGAAAGTGTAGAAGACCTTCTCAGGATGAACACTCTTGCCAACAGCAGAACCTTCAAATTAAAACTGGTACCAACTGAAATATCCAATGAACTTGAAACTTTGGTCACTCAAACTAGACACCTAGAGCTTTCAAATGAGATATCAAACACTCAATTTAGAGTAGATTTGAAATATCAACTATTTGATTCAAAACAGACTACCTGTCCACTCAGTTAAGCTGAAAACTAGACTTCACTAAAACCTGAATAACTCCGAGAGCATAAAGAATTTCATAAAACTCTTCTAGACAGAGGAAGTACTCAAGATAAGCTTTCCAACGAATGTTTAAACACTAAATTTGGATACATATGTTGAGAGATATGACTCTCACAAGTAGACTACCCAAAAATGGGTGTGCGGCTGGACACACTCTATGAGAGTGAACTGAATGAAATGACTCAAACCAAATGAAGTAGATACAAAGGGGCTTCCAGGCCTTCTTCCTCTCTCCTTGAGTGTCCTCCCTTGCTTCTTTTATAGCCAAGTGACCAAAAACTCTCATGATGAGTTTGAGAGCTCTTCTCCATCATTTCTCCACTACTTTGGACAGCCACTCCTCTTACAATTCAGATTTTGGATTTGATTCTCTTTTGAATGATTCTCTTTTGGCCTCCACTACTTGCTGAAGTAAATGCTTCTATTTTTCATTTTTGTATTTTCCTTCTACTTGAAGAAAATCCTTTTTGCAAAAATATATACGAGCTTACTTCTTTATTTTTAACACTCCCCCTGAAGCTCACATGTGAGCTTGCACCTTCAACCATATCTTGTAAGTTGATGTCGTCCTTGAACCTCTTGAGCTTAGAAGCATCAAGGGACTTTGTAAGCATGTCTGCAACCTGGTCATTAGTTCCAATGAACTTTATATCCACATCCTTGCTCAAAACTTTTTCTCGAACATAATGATAATGCACTTCTATGTGCTTGCTTCGTGCATGAAACATTGGATTGTTTGTCAAGTGAATGCTTGACATGTGGTCCCCATAAATTGGAATGGTCTCCACCTGCACATCAAGATCAGCCAAGAGCTTCTTAATCCACATAGCTTCACAAGTTGCAAAGGCTAAACCTCTATATTCAGCTTCTGTAGATGATAGTGCAATAGTAGGTTGCTTCTTTGAGCTCCATGTGATAGGTTTGCTACCTATCGTGAACACATAACCTGAAGTGGATCTTCTATCCTCCTTGGAACCAGCCCAATCAGCATCACTGAAGCCCTTTACCTGCAATTCTTCATCATATCTATAAAACAATGCATGATTGACAGTGTGCTTCACATATCTTAGCACTCGTTTGGCTGAATTTAAATGTTCACTTGTTGTAGCTTGCATAAATTGAGAAAGAACTCCAACAGTATAACACAAATCTAGTCTTGTGATCGTAGCATAGATCAATGAACCTATAATACTCCTGTATGTAGTTACATCATGTAACTTCTCTCCATCATTTGAGCATAGCTTCACATTTGTGTCCATAGGTTGAGTGAGTGGTTTGCATTCACTCATTCCAAATCTGAAAAGAACATCCAATAGGTACTTTCTTTGCATTAAGTAAATGCCATGTTTCCCATAGACTATCTCAATGCCTAAAAAGTATTTCAGCTCACCAAGATTTGAAATTTTAAACTCCTTACCGAGTTTCCTTTTGATCTCTTGTATTCCTGTAACATTACTTCCTGTTATGATGAGATCATCAACGTATATGCAAATATATACCTGCTTGCCTTCTTCTTTCTTCATGTAGAGAGAGGGATCTGCATTACTTGGACTATACCCACACCTTGTGAGGTACTCGACCAATCTTTGATTCCAAGCACGTGGTGCTTGCTTCAGCCCATACAAAGCTTTCTTCAATCTACAAACAAAATTTGGATGCTTTTTGTCTTCAAATCCAATCGGTTGACTCATGTATACCTCTTCTTGAAGTTCACCATTGAGAAAAGCATTTTTTATGTCGAGTTGGTACAATGGCCATCTCCTTGCTGCACTCACTCCAATCAAGGTTCTAATTGTTCCCATCTTTGCAACCGGGCTGAAAGTCTCTTCATAATCGATGCCGTGAGTTTGCTTGAATCCTTTTGCTACTAATCTAGCTTTATGCCTTGCTAGAGAGCCGTCAGCATTTCTCTTTATTTTAAACACCCATTTATTTGGAACAATCTTCATACCTTCAGCCTTTGGAACTAGCTCCCATGTGTGATTGTCCTTGAGAGCTTTCATCTCTTCTTGCATAGCTTCTTGCCATTCTTTTTGTGTACATGCTTCTTCATATGCATCTGGTTCTTTATCTTTGACCACCTGTGTCATATATGCAAAATGTTTTGCAATAAAACTATCATAGCTCAGCCTCTCAATTGGATACCTTGCTCTTGAAGACCTCCTTTCATTTCCTTTTGAACATTGCTTCTTCAACCGGTTCAACTTTACCTTCGGTGTGATCACCTCTTCATACTCTTCTTCACTTGTATTTGAATCACTATTTTGGGCAGCACTTTCGGCTTTAGATCTTTCATAAGCTGATGTTGGTGATGAGGAATGACTCCTTAGCCTCCCCTTCCATGTTGAGCTTTCTCCAAGTGATGTAGAAGCTTCTGGACCTGACATTTGAGTGCTTGTTTGCTGAAATTCTTCTTGGACAGCACCTTCATCATCTTCGCAATCTTCTTCAAGAGTCTTCTCTTTCCCTTTGTCTCCAAACCATGGTCTTAGCTCATCAAATACCACATCTCGTGAGACTCGTAGCTCCTTTGTCACCGGATTGTAGCACCTATATCCCTTTTGCTCCGATGAATATCCAATAAAAATACATTTTTCGGACTTTGCCTCCATCTTTGTCCTTAGTTCTTGAGGGATGTGAACATAACACACACATCCAAAAACTTTGAGATGTGTAAGGTCAGGCTTCTTACCGGAATAAACCTCCTCGGGAGTTAGATTATGCACTCCAGCCGTTGTGCACTTGTTCATCAAATAAACGGCCGTACTAGTTGCTTCAGCCCAATAGTTTAGTGGCATCTTCATCTCGTTGAGCATGCATCTTGCAATTTCTGTGATATGTCGATTTTTCCTTTCAGCTATTCCATTTTGTTGAGGTGTGTACCTACATGTAAATTGTCTCTTGATTCCATTTTCATAAAGAAAGTCTGAAAATTCTTTGGAGAAATATTCTCCTCCTCCATCGGACCTCAAGGTCTTTATGTAGCGTCCTGTTTCCTTTTCTACCTGTGCTTTAAATCTCTTGAACATGGAGAACACATCTGATTTTTGTTTTATGCAAAACATCCATACTTTCCTTGAATGATCATCAATAAAAGTGACAAAATATCTATTACCAGCCACTGATGGTTGTTGTGATGGTCCCCATACATCCGTGTGTATCAAGTCGAGGACATTCCTTGCCACATAGTTGCTTTTCTTGAATGGTTGTCGAGTTTGCTTTCCTAGTTGGCATGCTTCACAAAACTCATGTAGTCCGGCATCATTGAATCTTGGAAGACCTCTTACCACTTCATGGTTGCTCATGTCCTTGAGCTTGGGAATGTTGATATGTCCAAACCTTTTGTGCCACAAATCGATTTCAGCTATCCTCTTGTTTCCAAACTGAATATACATCACCTTTCCATGCGGTTGTTGAATGTCCAAAGTGAACATCCTTCCTTCTTTCCTTCCTTGAGCAATGACCTTGAATCCTTCTTTTGGATTCTTTATAAAGCAACCTTTTTCATTGAAGATAACATGATATCCTTTCTCTACCATTTGTCCTAGTGAAATCAAATTCTTTGCAATAGTAGGAACATGAAGAACATCAGCCAATACCTTCTTGTCTCCAAGCTTGATATCTCCAACATGCTCAATTGCGTGTTGAGTTTCATCGCCGGTCTCTACACATCCTTTTCCACTTGGAGCTTGTAGCTTTGTGAACAAATCTCCTTGGCATGTCATATGGTTGTTGCAACCTGAATCTATGAACCATTTTTGGTCATCACTTCTCGAGTTGTTGTAGTCATGCTTCATGGCAAGCATGGTTTGCTTGTCTCCTTCACTTGATGTACTCGCATAGTTATTTTGGCTCCTTTGGTTGCCTCCATTCAGCCTTCCATTCTTTTGCCAACAATCATTTGCATAATGTCCTAGTTTACCACAATGATAACATGTTATACCTTTATGAGGATTGTATGAACCTTGACCTCTTCCTCTATTTCTTCCTCGACCTCTTTCATGTGTGTTGTCATTTGAGTTGTCCTTGTTGTCGTCCGAGTTGTGTTGGCTGAAATTTGTATTGTTGTAGCTTCTTCCTCTTCCTCTCGAGCCTCCTCTTGAGTTCCTTCCTCTACCTCTTCCTGCATATAACATTTGACTATGGTTGTCCTTACCTTTGTTGCCTTCTCCTTGTTGAGCAACCTCTTCAGCCACAAGATTTGGTATAATCTCGTCGAATGTTGGTAGAGGATCTCTATAAAGGATGTTTGTGATGAGGGGCTTCCACTTTTCTTCACTCCTCAAGCCATTGAGGGCTGTTTGGACGATGTCTTCCTCTTCTATCTTGCATCCAACTGATGCTAGTTGATCTCGAAGCTCCTTAATCCTCAATGTATACTCACTAATGCTTTGGTTTCAGCTTTTCTTCATGTTGTTGAGCTCGTTCTTGAGTTGCATCCTCCGAGACCTTGTTGAGGTAGCATACACCTTCTCCGATGCTTCCCAAAATTCTTTGGCTGTTTCTAAGCTTTGCACATGACCAATCATAGTGTTAGAAATAACTTGTGAGATGAGGAACATCACCCTTCGATTCCTCTCTTCCCAATCAGCAAATTGTCTCCTTTGTGCCGGAGTAATGTTGGGATCTTCAAGGTCTACCGGTTGTGGATCATCTCCACTAACTAAACCCCATAAACCTTTACCTTTAAGGTAATTTATCATTCTATACCTCCAAGACTAAAAATTGTCTTTGTCTAACTTCTCAACTTGTTGTCCTAAATCAGCCATTGAAAACTTCCAAGATTGAAGTTTACCTCAAGTATGTTGTGGCGCTCTCTCTTGAATTCACGAAGCTCCCCCTTGATTTGTAGCTTTCCCTTTGCTTCAATTCAGTTCCAATGCTTTGCCTCTTCAAACTCCAAGGCTCTGATACCAAATGTTGGAGAATTCCTCTCCTAATCGCAGCGGAAAGTGTAGAAGACCTTCTCAGGATGAAGACTCTTGCCAACAGCAGAACCTTCAAATGAAAACTAGTACCAACTGAAATATCCAATGAACTTAAAACTTGGTCACTCAAACTAGACACCTAGAGCTTTCAAATGAGATATCAAACACTCAATTTGGAGTAGATTTGAGTTGTCAACTATTTGATTCAAAACAGACTACCTGTCCACTCAGTTAAGCTGAAAACTGGACTTCACTAAAACCTGAATAACTCAGAGAGCATAAAAAATTTCATAAAACTGTTCTAAACAGAGGAAGTACTCAAGATAAGCTTTCCAACGAATGTTTAAACACTAAATTTGGATACATATGTTGAGAGATATGACTCTCACAAGTAGACTACCCAAAAATGGGTGTGCGGCTGGACACAGCTGAAAACTGGACTTCACTAAAACCTGCATAACTCAGAGAGCATAAAGAATTTCATAAAACTGTTGTAAACAGAAGAAGTACTCAAGATAAGCTTTCGAACGAATGTTTAAACACTAAATTTGGATACATATGTTGAGAGATATGACTCTCACAAGTAGACTACCCAAAAATGGGTGTGCGGCTGGACACACTCTATGAGAGTGAACTGAATGAAATGACTCAAACCAAATGAAGTAGATACAAGGGGGCTTCCACGCCTTCTTCCTCTCTCCTTGAGTGTCCTCCCTTGCTTCTTTTATAGCCAAGTGACCAAAAACTCTCATGATGAGTTTGAGAGCTCTTCTCCATCATTTTCTCCACTACTTTGGACAGCCACTCCTGTTACAATTCAGATTTTGGATTTGATTCTTTTTTGAATGATTCTCTTTTGGCCTCCACTACTTGCTGAAGTAAATGCTTCTATTTTTCATTTTTGTATTTTCCTTCTACTTGAAGAAAATCCTTTTTGCAAAAATATATACGAGCTTACTTCTTTATTTTTAACACCCTCCCCCCCCCTCTTCCCCCCCCCCTCCCGATTTGTTCTATGCTCACATATGTTCATTAAGTCCATAGCCGACAGCACATATGCATATGCATGCAACCCCCAGCTTTAAATTATGCATGTGGTCATCTCCTTTGTACCTATAGCCACACATGTCTCTCATTTCCCCTTATCAATTCAGCCAAAGCGCAAGCCATTCAGTCAAGCCAATCCATTAAGTTGGGTGCATTCTTCTATTTTTTTATACCCAATGCTCTATTGTGCTTATATGGCACCGAAACGTTACAAATTCCACAGTCCAACATAAGACATTGACTCCCAGCAGATGGTTGAGATGCACAAATGAAATTAACCGGAGTTATGGAGTTCATCCTTCATAGGGTAATTCATGCAAACAGAGGAGTCATTCTGGAGCAGTACAAGTCAATAGCAACTTAAAACGATTAGCACCTGCAAGAGGTCTGCACAAAATCTTGATCCAATAGAACTTCGCTTGACTTGTACCTCCTTTCAGTGTTAAGCCGGCTGTCCTCATCCATCAACGGAGAAGGTGGCAAAGTACATCATTTGTTGCGAGTAGACCCTTAATCCTCTGCCCGTTATGTCACTAAAGTTGGTCGCTTCCTCCTCCCTTTTCCATCATTCGTGATGCAACTGAGGTGAAGAATACACCACTCTCCAGCACCTCCATGGATGACAATACCTTGCCCCCTCCCGCGGCACTGAGGGTTTTCCCCTTGGTGGGAAAGAAGCAATCATTATCCGCAGCTATATGTCTCTGCACACCCACGAGAAAAATCCCCAAGAATTAGAAATTTCCTTTCTCTTTGGCTGCACCCTTCTCTCTTTAACCCGGTATAGGAAGACAATAGCTATGGTGTCTCTATATGAACAATGAAACTTTACTCAGTGAAGGCTTTCTCGATCGATGCATACTTCTCGGCTTCTCATGCTCGTACCTTGCATAGAGCCAAAAACACAACAACACAGCTGTGTTCCTCCAAAGCCCGTAGGAGGAGAGGTGTCTTTCCCCCAAATGTATACCTCCCCCAGCTTGCTTCCTCTTCCCTCCTTCCGTTGGTTCCCTCCTCCCTCTCCCGAACAGTAGTTGTTGCCCACGGATACCTCCCAAGAAACCAGTAGTAGAGAGAGAAGCACCCCCAATTCCCCTTCCATAGTAGCCAAGAGCAAGGACAGGCTGTTCCCCCGTTGATCTCCTCTTACCCGCACTCCCTAAAACGAAGAAGAAGAAGAGGACCTGCTTGCGAACCCTGCTGTCTATATATTAAAAAAACTTCCAGCTTGGTCTACTGTTCCTCGAAAGGAGCCTTCCCCTATTCCTCCTCCACTCGTGTGTCTTTAGGGGTCTGACTCTCCCCTACTTCTTGCATCTGACATCCTCCTGGGGTAGGTGGTCGTTGCCACCAGAGACCAAGCCTCTCCGAAATGGGCAGAAAATCCTTCCCCTGTACCTGCATATCTTCACAAAAAATTACGAGAATTTACCCCTTGTTAGAGGGCATTTAGAGTTGCCTTCCCCCCTTCTACTGCCTGAAGCGTACGTGCATCAATAGGCGTCGCCCTCTACCAAAGCGTGGAGCAGAGAGAAAAAATAATTACTTGCCATTAATTTCAAGAAATGCTCCAATGGGCTCTTTCTAAGATCACCAAGAAATGCTCTGCAGTTTCTTTGTTAGTCAATTAGGCCATGTTCTGCTTCGCGACTAGACTCAAAGACCATTCAGGATTGACTAATGACTTTTCCAATATTCTTGGACAACTTTTACTCCCTCTATCTCTTCTCCATAGTCCTTCACCACCACACCATAATCTGGTTGATTTCAATCTTATGCTAGGACACATAGCTATCCAGAAATCATTGCATCCCGAGATGCAGCATCATAACAAGGTAGGGCACAAAATACTTCCTATCTCTAGGCACATGCTATTGTTTTGCTTCTATTGAATGAATAGAGAAGCATCACCATCATATCATAACCATCTTCCTATGCAAAATGTCTGCCATCAACCACCTATTCTACCCAACACCATGTCCTCATGCAATCACCTTTTACTTCTTCTCTACCTCACATCTTCTCTTCATCATGCCACATGCAAGTTTATGCAAACACACATATGAACCATGCCGCATACCATGTTCACAACCATATCCATATACTTACGCTCTTTTCACCTATCCATCACAAGAATCATGCTTACATCCTTGCCGCCATTTCATTGACTCGATTGCTTCATACCTTACTTACCATCCATGGCACTCTTTTTCCTTTGGCCTTTTGCCTGTGTTCCTGCACTATCCATCAACACAAAATCCAACCATCACAAAAGGACTTACCATGTATATACGTACCAGACGGAATCCCTCTTCTCCATTGCATCTGTTATCTCACACAACTCAACAAAAAATGTAAGTACCAAAAAAGATGTGTCAACACCAAAATCATCATATATAATCCGCATGCATATAGGCATCCTTCCTAACTAATCATACGCAAACAAGACGAAGTCCGACACCAAACCGAACTCGCACAATCAAAAAGAGACCATCTCCAAAAAATAGAACATGACCAAAGTAAAAGAATCAAAGTGGTATACCTCATTGCCATCTTCAAAAAGAACCTGTTGACAAGAATAGAAAAGCTAAATACAGTGAGCAGGTAACAAGCAAGTCAAATACACATGTGAGTACCGGTCCTCATTGGCATCGACGTTAGGCAGATTGATCTATCAGCAATCACAAAAAGATCACAAAAACATATATATGCATGGCACACCCATCCGGACGATCATCGTCCTCCTCCTTTTTGTCTCTCCCCCTCAAGGATGGGAACACAAAATCTTTCTTTTCTTTATCTTATTTATATTTATTTACACATGAGTTGGCCTATGCAGCAACCGGATGCGACTCGTGGCCCTAAGCGCCCGGCTAGGTTCATTCCACCCATCTACCGGTATAGCATAGCGCGCAACAACATAGATATACGATGTATAAACACACATGGAAGGGCTTGCCCATAGTGAAGCCGAGTGCGGCTTGTGGTCTCGTCCACCCGGCCGAGATGGCTCCACTCACCTATCGACCCACTATGGCGCGAAGCACCAAAACACACACAAACTCCAGCACCTATGGCGAAACTAGCATCGATTCGCAGTCCTGACCGCCCGACCAGGTGGACTCTGCTCGCCTACTAACCCGGCATAGCGCGCTGGCACACATATAGACACGGTTTTGCTTTTTCTTTTTGTTTTGTATTTTTCACCTTTTTTTTTCCCTTTTTCTGTTCCCCTCAAAAGAACCCTGAGAGTTAGGGAGAGGCAGAAAGGAGCGCTTCCCCGCCTATCCCACATGGCAAGCATACAAAAAAACAAACAAAACAGACTCCTGATAGATCAATCTTCCTGTTGTCTTCGCTTCCTAAGACACGACACTCAAATGGCATACCTGACTGCCTACAACCTAACTAACTAACACTTAGTTGTTCATCCCCTCGCGAGGCCTCTCTTCCAACGACTCTGCTGTAAGACGAACTCGAGACTCTCTTACCTAGCCATGTCCACCTCTCGGAAATCAATGCTCTCTAAGAAGGCGAATCCGACTCTGCCTCAGGAGCCTCATCATCGCCGCCTATGACTAGTTGATTTGCCCATGCCCAATAGATATCATTTACCTCGTTAGGCAATTCCCTCGTGCTGTCGTAGTAGAAGTACCGGTCCTCGACATATCCAGCCCAGCCAAGTAAATACGCTTCGAATTGAGGAAACCGAAAGTCAATGTCCAGACCTTGATTCCAAAACTGTACAAGCCAGTGTGCCTCCTCCACGTCGTAGTCTGTCCGCAAGGTCTCGATCGATATCTCCATGCTTTCTAACGCTTGATCTGAAAAATATACTACAAGGTCAAACAGAGCACTATGGTATACCTAGTCAGCCATCGGTCGCCTAGTCCTCAGCGATCCCGCGTAGTAACACCCTTGGTCTAAAAAATTCTACTGTCCCTGAAAGAAAAAGTTAAGTTGTTTGCTAAAATAGAGGAAGCCTCTCTCTTTTTGTTCTTGCATCCACTTGCACATCTCTTGGTACTTTATCTATCTCTTCCTAAGTATCAACTTGATCTTAGGTTCATAAGCCTTGTCTCCAAGTCCACAATTTGTCCTTTGAACTGCTCAAAATCTTGTGGAACCCCTTGCTTCCTAGTCCAACCTGAGGGTCAACTTAAAAATACCCTATCTAATAATCCTGGTATTAATTTTACCGTAACCAGTCGATATTTTTGTTGTACTCCCCACGAGCTTGTGTCCTCTTTGTCACTCCTATGTGTCTGTAGGTGCCAAATCTTCCTTCAAACCTACGATATTGCACTCATGATACTTGGCGCAGGTTTTATCATTTCACGAAAATGGCCGCTCGGATTCTTGGTATTTAGAGAGTGTTTCAAGAGTTTTTCTTCAGTGATTCAGTTCCACATCCCCCTCTAAGCTTCTTGTTCACAACCACAAGTAAAAAGCAAGGTGAATGTACTCTAAAAAATGGAAAAAACTGAGAAGATGAAGGTGGGTGGAGATGGTGATGATGATGAAGATGAAGAAGAAGGAAAACTCAAAAACTGAACTGAAAATGATGATTTTTTTACCTTCCAACGTCGCTACTCTACGTCTTACCATCACACGCTCGTCCTCCAAGCTCTCTCCCCGGCAATGGCGCCAAATTTGATGTCACTCTAGCACAATGGCAAGTACCAACGTGAGGAGCTTCACCTCATAAATGTCAATCCGCGGAGACGTGAGGACCGGTATGAAGACCAAGAGCAAGTGAAGTGCACAAGTGCGTGAGTGAAAGCATACAAACATGCACACACATACACACACACGCGCACAAGGTAAGAGCAAAGAGTGGAACAATGGAAGGACTTGAATTACAAAAGAACTCTCTTACAAAGCTGAAATCTACAACAAGTTAACCCCAAAAATGAGCTCTCCAGCCCTTTTTATAGTTTTTGAGTGGTTTTGGCCTTGTCCAGACCTAGTGTCCGGCCTAGTTAAAAATTAGGTTCTAGGGCTTATTTGGGGGCTCAAACGGAATCTAAAAATTATGAAATTTGGTACTATGATACATCTAATACTCCTCAAGCTCAAGGACTCCTTGGCTTGAACAAAATGGAGTTGTATAAATAGAAAATGGTATTTACAATGATTTTTAGTGATAAAAATCACTATTTTTATAGGGATTTCTTCTGAAAATTTGACAGGTGCTTCTTGGAGCTCCCTACTTGCTCCTTCTTCTTGTGTCTCCACTTCGTTGATGCGCTTTTATGCCTGTGCTTGACCTTGAGCTTCAACAATGTCCTACAATCTCGAGATTATACGTAGAACCGAGAGTCTTTTGCAACTTTTGCAAAAGGAACAATCACACTGAAGATGAGTGCCGTGATAAGGGAAAGTGGCTAAACAATAGGAACTATGCTTATCAAGGATTAGACCCACGTATGCTTATGGGGGCCAAGGCCAAGTAGGCGGATATCAAAGGCCTGAACTACAAAATCAAAGGAGAACGGGACCGCCAGAGTGTTGGCGATGTGGGTGCCTTGGGCATATACAAGCACATTGCCTGAATGCGAGGAAGCAAGAAGACTTTACACCTATGTGCTGATATTGTAGTAGGGAGGGCCATTATGATGTTGATTTCCCGCAACAAAGAAATGATTATGGCCAAGGACAAAGAGGGGCCGAGACTTCCACCTACGCACAGCCGCAACCACAACCGACGATGCAACCTCAAGGAAGAGTACCCAATACTGGAGTAGTAATCAGGGAATTGGATACAAGATCTAGCACCTCTACCCGCCATGTAGAGGCAAATCAAGGAAAAGAGAAAGGTAAAGAACTGATGGTGCCTGTGGTCACTCGTGCACAAGAGTACACCCGAGGAAACCAAGTTCAAGTGAATGAGGATGACGAGATTCATAGGCAAAAGGATTTAGATGAAGAAGACGAGGTGGAGATCCTTCCACCAATTACACGAAAATTTGTACCGGGTGTTTCACCATTTCCAGAAAGGCTAAAAGTCCAAGAGAAGTTGCCAAAAAAGAAGCAAGCAAAAGGGGGAATGGACATTGTACAAAGGCTGGCCGAGACCGAAGTCACCTTGGATTTGGCCACATTACTAAGGTGTTCGCCGACCTACAGAAAGCAATTCTACAATGAGTTTATCAAGAAAACAAGGAAAGCGAAAAGAAAAGAAAAACTGGACGAGGTGGTCTTAGGGACGATCCAAAGTATTACAACTCAAGTGGACTCGAATGCCCTTGTGGTCACAGTGGAGATCAATGGATATGCAGTCCCAGGTGCGCAATTGGATAGCGGAGCCGCGGTGAACCTAATGACAGAATACATGATGAAAGCATTGGGATTGACACAATTGGAAGATACCCCAATGTCTCTCCGAATGGCTGACCAGACGCAGGTAAAACCAACAGGATTAATACGAAATGCACAAACTATTGTTGGTGGGATCGAATTCTCCATAGACTACTTGGTTGTGAGACCAAGATCCACCGAAAGTACGTTTTCTATATTATTGGGGCGACCATGGCTGATGCAGGCTGATTGTGTACATGATTGGAGAATGGGGTTGATCACTATTGGGCCCAAGACTGATGGAATACAAATCCAAGTGACCCCTAGGGAAGATGCCAAGAAAACGGTCCCGATCAAAGAGCTAGAAAAGAAGGTGGCTGAAAACGATGTGCGTGAAAAAGTACGGAAAAAGTTTTCTCTGAAAGTAGAAAATTACAAAAACCTTTTGCAAGATGGATTTAACTTACAAGCAACAAGGCAAGGTCAACCCAAGATGGGTGAGTATAAGGTCCCATTAGTCTACAAGGACGATTCGGACCAAGAACTGCTAGGATGGTTGGCAAGTACAGGCGAGGTTGAGTGCTACACAATGCACATTGGCAAGGGCAAAAGTAAATCTAGAAGAGAAAAGTGGTGTGCGGATCACGACAGTCCTAGTAAAGAAGTAGTTGAACAAAAGGGAAACCTCTGGAAATGCAAGAATAAGGAGAACCAGGGTGGTTGCGGAAAGAGGAATTCTAGACATGAAGGACTTGAGAAAAGTCATACATCGGGCAAAGAGCCAGAAAAGGACACAGTGAAGAAAGCGCTTCGTACACTGAATACGAGCAGGAATGGCGATGGACTAAAGGAGTTAGGATCGACTCGTGTTGAAGATGCCATAGTTATTCAATCGAGGGTTGATGGGGATAGGTGCCAGGATAGTGAGTAGAGCATACAAGGGTGGACATGTGAATACGTACGGAGAGGTCTTCGAGTGAGCCGTTGGGTGATGGCATTTTTTTGCATGATTTGGGTCTTCTCACAACTGCACAACCAAGTCAACTTAGGGGTTAACACCACGTGCTGAGTTCATAGACAAGTGAGTCAAACATGTCACTTAACTGGGAGGGATTCTTGGCTTCTGAAGACATGCATAGTTCCATACCTAGGGAAGGCCTTATATCCACAATGGAAGGGGAATATAGGATGTCTCTTCAATACATATCCACCAACTTACACGGAATACCCATCTACCTTGATGGTCTACAGAGGACAGTAGCAAGAATGATAAACACCACAGAATCCGAAATAATTCCAAGACCAGCTGTCAAGTATGAAAGTGGAGTTTATAGGGACAAGATGGGCCAGATATATGTAGTAATTGAAAACCCTGATCAGATTAATGAAAGAGGAGAGTTAGCTCGAGATCAGGCAACTACCTCGCAAAACCCATTCGAAACCCAACAAAGAACAGAAAATGTGACGTTAGGACAAATGAGCCAAGGTAGTATACCCGATAGACCACATGAACAATTCAACATGCCAAGAATCAACCCCCACGGCCACTCTAGCCAGAGAATGGGAAATTTGAATAGACCTACCTTTAGGACAGAACCGCCCCAAGGTGTCCCCATCATAATGCAATCCCCAGAGCCAGGTAAAAGAGTGAGACCAACCCAATTGTCCAAATGTATGAGAAATCGTTACGATGGCACAGGAGAACCCTATGACCACATTGCAGAATTCAAGTAGGTGTTGCAAGCGAAGCAAGTGGATGACTTTTTCATGCAATATGAATCCTTTGGGCTAACCCTCACAGGAATAGCCTTGACCTGGTTTCAATCCTTGGATCCAAGCTGCTTTGAACATATTGAGCAATTCTTCCAAGAACTTATTTGGGAATTCACTAAGCAAGGGATCAAGCACCATTCGTCATCCTTAATACATAGTTTCAAACAAGCTCCTAATGAAACAGTAAAAAATGCAGCACGAAGATTTAATCAATACGTAGCCCGATGCCCTCTAACAGAGAGACCTTCTCAGCAAAAAATGATATCTTTATTTTTAGAAGGTCTAACTAACGGAACATTGAGAATGTTAGTATACATAAAACGGCTGCAAACTCTGAGTGAGTGTCTTCAGGAGTGCATGGATTTGGAAGAAAACTTAGCAGAGGACCTCAAAATCACACAAGACCCTATCAAATCCGAGGATATGATAAGCAATGAAACTTCTAGTTCGAGTTATGTGGAGGAAGTGACAGAGTTAGTGGCCAAGAAATTAGGGGTACAATGACAAATGAACTACCAGAACTCTTCCTTGAGAGTGCCAATGTTAGGAAGTTGCACACTTTGTGGTGGTGATCATCCATCTCATGTTTGCACCGGAGAAGCATTAGGGTTATCACAACCTTACCCTTACAGTAGACAACCAACTCAAGAGCCTAACATATACTCTTATGGTGAGCAGAAGTACATCAACTACAACACCGAAAACTATCCAATGAATAGACAACCACGACCATTTGTACCACCCCAATGTAGACCATATGGGTACCCTCCGACAGAACAAGGTAGAGGAGTTCCTAGGTGTAACCCATGTCCAAGACCACCAAGTGTCCCTAGACTGTACGAACATGAAGGATATAGCAACCTCAACCTATGCCAAGACAACAATCACCCCACCCACTAGCTCCGACACAAGGGCAGAACATCACGATACAAGTTGTTTGTCTAGAGTGTGGCAAAGAACAACTCCTGAGAGATTGCCCCGGACATCCCGCTAGTGCACCAAAAGTTACACCCATTAATGTAGTAGGCCTAGCAAGGGATTCAAGTTCCAGTAGTGATAATGTGGCTCCTATACATGCAGTAACCAGGGCACAAGCCTTACAAAAAGATAAACTAGCTCAGCAATCAGAGCCAAGTGAATCAGGAGAGCCTAGTAAGAGAAGAACAAGAACATGGAAGGATACTAGAGAGAAGGCCAATTGTAAGTGGACCAAAAAGTTATCCGAACTAGAAGAAAGCCTGAAAGATGCAAAAACAAAAATAGAAGATATTGCCTCTCAAAGCCCCTCTGAGCTCAAAACTCCATCCACACCACCTCATCCCCACCCACCAACCAGTGTAAATAGACCACCACAATCAGGGTCTGTTCTTGCAGATCCAACCCCAGAAGACTTGGACATGATGTTCAAGGCATACAAGGCTCGACTTCAAGAAGGGCCAACACCTGCAAACTTAGACAAGAGCTACCCTAGAGCAGATTTAGAGATTGAACGGACAAAAATGTGCATAAAAATGGTGGAACTGGCTCAAGCTATGTTCGAGGCCAATCAATCATTCAATCAGACAAATGCTATTACACCGGGTTTGCACTTCGAGGGCTTATTAGAAAGATTAGAGCAATTGGTAAATAAACCGCAAGTTTCCTTACCTCCACAGGCTCAACTAACTATTGAAAGAGAAAGCTCATCACCAAAGAAATTCTATGTTCCTGACTCCATAGATGATGGAGAACCTCTTTCAATTCAACAACACACTCAAAAGTTCTTGCGGGAAATACAAGAAGCAAAATGGGCCAAGGAGAAGGATGTTCCCCCTCCTATTCTTGAGATTGATGATCTTCATGACCAGTTTCCCCAAGACATCCCGTCTGTCTATGGAGACCAAACAGAGCAACAAGAAGATGAACGATTAGATTTTGAATCTAATTCCTTACAAGAGTTGCCACAATTCACAGGCCCATGGGAATCTGAATCTCTCCAGATCAGAGCTCCCACAATAGTGATTAGAAACGAGGACTCGGTGATTCCAAGAAACACTGACGTCGTGAAGAAAACTAAGGTTCAGTGTCATATTACAGTAGAGGAGCCGCTCAAAGCAAAACCTGAGCTATGGAATCACGTGAAGGATAAGGTTCCCGAACTTGATTCCCATATGCCAAATGCACGCTCTAAACAAGAAGTTCCAAAGATACCTCTCGATAAAATAGGAGACATGAGTGAAGGTGAAGAAGGTAATGCTTATCTTCCAATCACCTACCAAGGTTACACAACCAAAGCGATCATAGATTCAGGTGCTAGTGCGGCTATTGCACCACCTCCTTGTGGAAGCGATGGGGCAAGCCCACATTAAGACCAACTAGAATGACACTTCAAATGGCCAACGGTCATTATGAAAGACCTCTAGGATTGCTCGAAGGGATAACTCTAACCACTTGTGGTGTAGAGTTTGAGCACACCTTTGCTATATGTAACTTTGAAAAAAATAATGTCTACGAGATGATCCTAGGAAGACCCTTCCTACGACAACTACAAGTTGTACAGGATTGGGGAACCAACTCCTTATACTTGCAATGCTTAGGGGTCACAACCAAGGTCAATTTTAAGGGCTACTCCTTCAGAGATGTACCACCCCTACATTGGAATCCTATCCACAAGGAGCAAGAAGATTCAATCTCTTTGCATTCTAAAAGTTCATCTGATACATCCTGGATGCATGAAGATACTCATTTGTGGATGTGCAAGGTCGCAAAGGAAGAGGAAAAACGCTTAAAGGCTAGAGAAAAAGGAACTTCTCAAGGAGATAGACCAGTTAGAGACCCAGCCTATACGCCGATGATATTTCCAGATGAGGAATTTGAGCCTCATGGTTGGGCAGAAATCTTAGCTACCATGGGCATTGCTGTCAATGAAGAACAATGGACACCTCATTGTGATGAGGAGGGTTATGATATTTCAGTGTTCATGTGTCAGCCTTTGCTAGAAGAATGTGACTCTAACGACTTCATAGAAGAGGAAGAGAATGATGATGATGTAGAGTCCATTGTGATGGATAGTTGCTTTATTTCAGAGAAGCACTATCTAGAAGACATAGGAGTATTTACACAAAAAGAAGAAGAACCTCTCACAAGCATCAAAACGGTAAATTCAAAGGATGGGAGTGAAGGTAGTCAAAAGAAAAAGAAAAGAAAAGTAGCGAAACAAGGAGAGGAGGAGCAATTATTTGAAGTACCAAAAAATTTCAAGAAATATGAAGTGGAAGACCGAAAAATTTTGGTACGAATGCCTAAGAGAGAAACCACAATAGGAGAAGCATATGATAACAAAGAAAAGACCAAAAAAATTATAGTCACCATCGAAGATAACGAAGAGAGATGTACATACATAGGAGATGACCTAAGTAAGGAAGAGGAAGTAGAGTTGGTAGCCTTGTTAAGGGAATATAGGGACGTGTTTGCATGGCACTATAGAGACTTGAAGGGAGTAGATCCGAAAATTTGTTCTCAAACGATTCCCATAATAGCAGATGCCAAGCCCACCAAACATAAGCCCTACATATATAATGACACTTCTGCAACCAAAATAAAAGAAGAAATTGATAGATTGATTGAAGCTGGATTCATCTATGAGATTGAGCATACAGAATGGGTGTCTCCCATTGTAGTGGTGCCCAAGAAGAATGGAAAGTTACGTGTGTGTATTAACCTAAAAAAAGTTAATGCCGCCATGATAAGAGATAGTTATCCGCTTCCAATCACTGAACATTTATTGGAGCGTGTTGCAGGCAAGGAAGCTTATAGCTTCCTTGATGGATTTTCAGGTTACAATCAAGTAGCCATTGCCCCAGAAGATCAACATAAAACAGCTTTTGCCACAGAGTGGGGGGTCTTTGCATTTCGTGTGATGCCATTTGGGCTCACCAATGCACCTGCAACATTCCTGTTGGAGATAGACGTCTGCGGAAGCACGCGAACAACACAAGGAAGAAGAAGAAGCTTGGAGCACAAACACACAATACTGAATGTATTACTAGAGAATGTACAAAGATCAGTAGCCCATTAGGGCAATAGGCGTATATACAAGCCGGGGGAAAAAAAGCTCCTAAAGAGGGAAAAAAGTGCCCCGGTGGTCCTAGAGTGTTCACACACATCACTACCTAAATATAGCAACAAATCCCCCCTGGGAGTGATGCGGTGAACAAGGAGCTGGCGCTCATGTATAAGGAAGTGCCAAGCAATGTGGAAATCACTCCACAAAAGGAAGTAAGCCCAAAGCTTTGCGGAAAGCTTCAAACTTCTCCCTAGGCAGAGTCTTCGTGAAAAGGTCTGCAATGTTCTCCTGTGTGGGCACATATGCCAAGCTGATCTCCCCAGCAGAGAACCTCTCCTTGACATAGTGATAATGCACCTCAATGTGCTTAGTGCGAGCATGGAACACAGGGTTCCTCGCAACTGCCAATGCGCTCTAACTGTCAGTGAAGATGGTGGTGGCAGAAGACTGGCCAACACCCAAATCAGCCATAAGGCGTCTGAGCCACACACACTCAACAATCGCTGTGAAAGCTGCCCTATACTCAGCCTCACAACTGGAAGTGGCCACAGTAGGCTGCTTCTTGCTCAACCAAGATATACATGAGCTACCAAGCATGAAGCAAAAACCACTGGTGGACACACGAGTGTCATAGCAACAAGTCCAATCTGAGTCAGAAAAAGCATGCAAATCTGGCGGTAGTGATCCCCCCTTGGGATAAAACAACCCAAGTAGCCGAGTACCACTCAAGTAGCGAAAGATGCGCTTAACGGCTTTCCAATGCGTGACTCCTGGGCAATGCATAAACCTGCTCATTTGTGAGACAGCAAACTGAATATCTGGCCGAGTAATGCATAAGTAAATCAAGCATCCAACACCCTGCTGATAGAGAACAACATCAAATGCATCTCCAACATCATGAAGACTCAATCGTAAACCTGTCTCCATAGGAGTGGCAATAGGCTTACAGTCTTCAAGGCCAAAATGCTGCAATAATGTGTCAATATATTTCGTTTGACACAAAGCCATTCCACCATCAACGTGCATAAACTGAATGCCCAAATAGTGATGCAAATGCCCCAAATCAGACATCTCAAATGAGGCATGCAAATCAGCCTTAAAATCAGCAATATGTGTCTCAATAGGACCAGTGAGTAGCATGTCATCAACATAGACAACAATGATCAGAAGCACATCATTAGCACGTTTAACATATAAGGTGCTTTCAGTTGGACTGTTCTCAAAACCATGTGCAATCAGATAGGCATGTATCTTCTCATACCAAGCACGTGGTGCTTGCTTTAAACCATATAATGCCTTCTTTAACCTGCAAACCTGGTTTTCATGCCCTTTCTGCACAAAGCCACGGGGCTGAAAAACATACACTTCTTCATGCAAGTCACCATTCAGAAATGTTGTTTTAATGTCCAACTGATGTACATTCCAACCATGATGGGCTGCAAGTGCACAAATGCTCCGAACAGTAGTCATATGGCATGTAGGTGCAAAGGTCTCATCAAAATCAATGCCTCTTTCCTGCGCATAACCCTTTGCAACAAGCCTAGCCTTATACCTGTCAACTGTACCATCAGGTTTACGCTTCAGCTTGTATACCCATTTAGTGCCAATGGCCTTCTTGCCAGGAGGCAAGTCACATAAAGACCATGTACCATTCTTCATTATAGCATCATATTCAGATTGCATAGCAGCCATCCAATTTTTTGAATTTTGTGCTTCATCAAAAGAAACAGGCTCATTCTCATCACAGAGACTAGATGCAGCCATAGCATAGCAATCTGATGCAAAGGAGGCACTATGAGAGCCTGAACGAGTACGATATGACAAAGGTGCATCTAATTTGCTGTCACGCAAAGTCTGCACCAGCCATTTTGGCATAGTTTTTGCCTGTTCAATATCAGCTCTCTCATCAACAAGTGCATCATGTAAATCTGCATAAAAAATGGAATGATCTGCATCATCATATGAAACCTGCAAAGGTTGAGAAGTTGCCTCATTAGGACCAGCACTAGCCTGTCCACCTGTAAAAAGAGGCATCAAAGTATCATACATGTCTTTGGAGCTAACAGATGTCTCCTTAGTACATGAAAGCAATGGCTGAATAGCATCTTCCACAAAGACAACATCACGGCTAACCAGAATGCGTTTAGTATGTGGATGATACAGACGATAGCCTTTACTTTCAGAACTGTACCCAACAAAAATACATTTTACTGCCTTATCATCCAATTTTCTGCGATGTTGTTCAGGCACTAATGCATATGCCAAACAACCAAAAACACGCAAATGAGCAACAGATGGCTTGCTGTCATGCCAAGCCTCATATGGAGTGATAGACTACAACGCTTTAGTGGGACATTTGTTCAGTACATATGCTGCACACATGACAGCCTCAAGCCAGAAACTATGTGGTAAAGCCTGACTTTTGACCATGCACCTCGCCATCTCCATGAGTGACCTGTTCTTTCGTTCAGCAACTCCATTTTGTTGAGGTGTATACGGCACTGTACACTGGTGTTTTATCCCACGTTCAGCCAGAAATGCATTAAAATCTGAAGACATATATTCCCCCCCTCAATCAGAACGGAGGGTGCCCATTTTACATGCTGACAGATTTTCAGCCAAAACCAAAAACTGTTTGAAGCACATGAACACTTTGGACTTTGCTTTGAGTGGATATACCCATGCATGCATGGAAAAATCATCAATGAAAGTCATGAAGTAAAGGTAATTTCCAAAAGAGGGTGTCTACATAGGACCACAGACATCACTATGTACAAGCTGCAATTTCTGCGTAGCTCGAACTAAACCATCTTTTGGAAAGGAAGAACGCTGCATTTTGCCCAAAATACAGCCTTCACAAACATGTTTTCCAGGTGCCTCAAGTTTGGGCAAAGAGGACACCATTTCAGATTTCTGCAGGCGTAACAAACTAGCAAAATTCAGATGACCAAAGCGTGCATGCCAAAGCTTTGCATCTGACATAGCCTGAGAATCATGAACTGCACATGCCGAATCATTCACAGATCTTTCATAGTCTATGAGCTTATACAGCCCACGACATAAAATGCCAGAAGCAATAATCACATCGCCGTTTGAGAGATCATGGACTGTACACCTGTCATCAACAAATTTCACAACCAAGCCAATCTTGGCTAATGCAGAAACTGATAACATGTTCTTTTTGATCCCTGGCACAAATAAAGCATCTGACAAAGTGAAAGAACTACCATCAGCAGTAGTCAGAATGATCTTACCAACTCCCATAATAGGATAAGAGGAGTTATTGGCGCATGTGACAGTATCCTGTAGGGGCAGGCTCGAGTGAAGAGAAGAAACTGCACTGCGAGGTAATATGTTTGGTCGCCCCACTATCAAAGTACCAAACATCTGAGTCTACTGCAGACATGCACTGATCATGAGAAGATGGGTCAAAACTGCAGACAGTAGTAAACGCCCATTCTTCTTCCTGCACAAGATTTGCAGACTCTGTTTTTGGTGTAGAGGCCTCTGCAACAACCATTCCAGCCTCTTTCTTCTTTGCCTCTTTAGCAGCCAGTTTTCGACAGTTCTTTATAATATGATCATTTCCTTTATAGTACTTGTAGAACAATTTCTGCTTTTCTGATTTCTTCTCATCTTTATCCTGGTTCTTCGATTGTGCAGCATTTGCAGATTTCTGCTTACTAGTAGAAGAGCTCCATTTTTCTTTGCCCTTCTGACTAGCCAGGAAAGCTTGATCTGCAACATGCATAATGGACCTGTTCTGCCTGGACTGATCTTCCTGCAACAGAACAAAGACTAATTCCTCAAATGACAAGGCATTCGGATTGCCTTTCATCATCAACCGAAGAGTAGAGGCAAAACTCTGATATGAATCAGGAAGACCATTCAGAATGGTTTGCACAAGTGAGCTATCTGGTATAACCTCATCAGTAGAAATCAATTGTTCCTTCAGGTCTTTGATCTTTGTAAGAAAACTGTTCATAGAATCACCTTCATTCATGTGCTCACTCTCCAACTATTTTCGGAGGTAAGCAACACGAGCCTCATTCCTAGCCTGGTACAAAGTGGTAAGTGTATCCCAAGCATCCTTTGCTGTTCTGCAAGAGCGAATGTGAGGAATAATGGCACGTTTGACAGACAAAGCTATCAATGCATGTGCCTGGGCATCTCTGCCATCCCAACGAATCTGCTCTGCAGTAGGTGCAACAGAAACAGCAGCACGAACTGGAATCTGCGGAATATCATCTTGGACACCATCTTCATCAGCTCCAGCACCTGTATTTGCAGTACCTGTCGTTACAGGTGTAACACGACGTCTTTCAACACCCTGCACAATGTTCCACAATCCTTTTGCAACCAGTACATGTCGCATCATATAAGCCCATAATGGGTAGTTGGTACCATCCAACTTATCCTCAACAACCAACATATAGAATACATCACTGCTTTCAGCCATGGCCGGTGACTAAAATACCTTGATGCAGAAAATTGACTGTATCTCAAAAAGTTGAACAGAATTGCCCAGACGAGTTCTGCTAGACCTATAGCAGACTTCAAGATGCCTAAACTGGCGAACACAAACTGGTATATACCTTTGGCACAAAAGGACGAAATAGCCTACACAAGCGCTGTGATAGTGCGTTCGGAGGCCAAAACAAGCTCAGATCGCGATTTCGGCACCACACAGCAAAGCTGTTTTGATCTCAGAAACACCCTAAGTATGCTCACCAAATTTCATGCAAATCTGAGACTGCAAACGGAGGAGTGTCAACGGCGCCCTAGAAGAAGCGACGACCTGCTCTGATACCAATTGTTGGAGATAGACGTCTGCGGAAGCACGCGAACAGCACAAGGAAGAAGAAGAAGCTTGGAGCACAAACACACAATACTAAATGTATTACTAGAGAATGTACAAAGATCAGTAGCCCATTAGGGCAATAGGCGTATATACAAGCTGGGGGGAAAAAACCTCCTAAAGAGGGAAAAAAGTGCCCGGACGGTCCTAGAGTGTTCACACACATCACTACCTAAATATATCAACAATTCCAAAGGCTCATGTGTCATGTCTTCAAAGAGTTCCTACGAAAGAGCTTAGAAGTATATGTGGATGATTTATGTGCTCATTCCCAAGAGCGAAGATACCACATACCTGAGCTCAGACAGATCTTCAACAAGTGTAGAGAATATCGAGTGTGTCTGAACCCAGAGAAGTGTGTGTTCATGGTACGTCAAGGTAAAATCTTAGGTCACATTGTCTCTAAGAATGGAATTTCAACGGATGAGGACAAGGTAAAAGCCATAGCGGAGTTGCCGAGGCCAAGGAATGTTAAAGAGGTACAAGCCTTTATGGGCCATTGTGGATATTACTGTAGGTTTATTCACATGTATGCAATTATAGCTAAGCCTCTTTATGCTTTGTTGACAAATTTTGTGTGGAACGATGACTGCGAAAAGTCCTTCAATGAGCTGAAAAAACGCTTGTGCACAACACCAATACTGACCACTCCTGATTGGAATAAGCCACTCCATGTACACGTGGATGCATCCAATTATGCAATAGGATGTGTGTTGTCACAACCAACTGGTGAAGGAAATTTAGATTTGCCTATAGCATATGCTAGTAGGCAATTGAATGCTGCTGAACAAAACTACACCACAACCGAAAGAGAAGGCTTAGGCATGGTATATGCTGTAAAGAAATTTAGACACTATTTATTGGCCAACAAGTTTAAGTTCTTCACTGATCATCAAGCCTTATTATACTTGGTCAATAAACCTTGCAATACTAGACGCTTAGTAAGATGGTTCCTCTTACTAATGGAATATGACTTTGAAGTGGTTGTTAGGAAAGGTAAGACCCATCTCAGAGCAGATCATCTTTCTCGCATCACCTCAGGCGAGTCACCACAAGGAGTGTCTGATGAATTGCCTGACGCTTATCTGTTCAATCTAGAAGTTGTTCCTAAATGGGCAAATAAGTTGGTGCGAGTCCTAACTTTCGGACCTGCAAATAAGAATGTAAAAACAAACAAAGATGAAATTGTAAAATCACAAAAATATCAAATAATGGCAGGAAGCATGTATAAACAAGATACGGAAGGTGTTCTAGCTTGTTGTGTCGAGGACGATGAACATAGCAGTTGTTTGCAACAAGCCCACGAAGGATTTCTAGGGAATCACTATTCTAAACAACGAACATTGCCAAATCTAAAACGTTTAGGGGTGTATTGGCCTAGCATGGACAAAGAAATTCATGAGTGGATTAAGAATTGTCCAATGTGCAAAGAGAGACCCGCAATGGAGCATGCTACCCTTTATCATGTGTCATTGATTCCAGATTGGAGTGCTCCATTGGTACAATTCATGAGATCAGGAACATTACCCAAGGAGGCTAGTCTATCAAGGAAACGAAGCATGGACCAAGAGGCTAAAGACTACGCCTTCGTAGGAGACAACCTATACCGTAGAGGAAAAGATGGTTATCTAAGATTGTGTGTTCATGAATCAGACTACTTGAAAGTCTTGGAAACTGCACACAGTAGTGTGGCAGGTGGACACTTTGGTCCTGACCGAGTAATTAAGACTATTCTATTATCAGGACTTTGGTGGCCCACTCTTCATATGGATGCACATACCTATGTGAAGAAATGTGATACATGCCAACGTGCCCAGTACCCAATTAGAAAAGATGAGATGCCTTTGAGGCCAATGATGGGAGGACGTGCATTCTCGAAGTGGGACATAGACTTTGTAGGTCCTATTAACCCCCCAACTAGAAACTCCCATGCCGAATACATTATTGTAGCCACTGATTACCTCACAAAGTGGGTTGAACTCAAAGCCACAACAAAGAACGATGCTCAAACTACAGCGAAGTTTTTATTCGAGAATGTGTTCACGAGATATGGGTTACCAATAGAGTTAGTTAGTGATAGAGGTACACACTTCTTGAATGAAGTCATTGAAAATCTTCTCCAACAATTCTTGGTGATACATAAGAAGTCTGCCCCCTATCATCCACAAGCTAACAGAAAAGCTGAGAGCACGAATAAGATCTTATGTAACGTATTGACAAAACTCGTAAATAACAAACGCTCTGATTGGGACAAACAACTTCATCATGCTGTTTGAGCCTACGGAGTTGCCTATAAAACGGTACTCAATGCCACCCCATTTAAGATGGTCTTTGGACAGAATGCTGTGCTACCATTGGACTTCCTAATCCCAACTTTAAAAGTAGCACAAGAGCATGAGTGGAATGGACATGAATTATCCTCTAGGATCTTTGATCTAGAACGCTTAGGTGAGACAAGGTTACATGCGGCTGCGGGCATCTATGCTGCAAAGAAAAGGCAAAAGGCATACTTTGATGCACATATCAAGGATAAAGGCTTGAAAGAGGGAGACCTAGTGTTGGTTTATACACTAAAGCAACATGCTTGTAAATTGGAAAAAAGAGGATATGGACCCATGATCATTAATAGAATTTCCACTAAGGTGATATCTTGCCCAACTATATCAGTGGTTGTCGAGTCAAGCTATATCAAGAACCTCTTACAGAGGATATGCTAAAGAGACTCAACACTGCTAAGAAGCGGAAAGAAGAAGAGCTAAGGGTTAGAGAAGAAGCACAGGCAGAGGCTCGAGAACGCATTAGGAGAAATAAGTTAAGACGCCTAGGCCTAGATGTTAACCCTGAGGCCCCAAGATACCACATGGCCATGTGTCAAACATCACGTGTAATTGCTTCTCAAATAATGGATCAACGTCCATTTGTGACCATAGCGATAGGACAAGGGAAGAATGCAAAGACTGTGAGAGCATTGATTGACTCAGGTGCAGCAACTAGCGTCGTTAGACTATCCTACTGCCAAGACTTGCAAGTGAACATAAAGCCTATAGAAGCCTATCTCATAGGTTTGGGAGGTGTGGAAACCCCTTGTTTGGGCGAGGTGGAACTTCCCATCTACCTTCAAAATATGCCCATGAAAGTCAAAATGCTAGTATGTCACGATGAGGACATTATAGAGCCCCTTGTCCTGGGTCAAGATTGGATTTACGACCATGGAGTCAACTTGAACCTACGACGTCAACTCCTTCAAGTTGGGGCACCTGAACAATGTATCACATTAGAATTAGAGAATTGCATGCGCACAAAGCCAAGTAGCACACATTCTCTTAGTTCTTCCGAAACTAATCTTTGTAAAGAAAATGTCGTGTGTGTCACAAACCCTACGAAGCAAAAGGACTCAATCATGGAAGCACAAGCTCATAGGCCAGCAACCCTCTCTTCTCTCTCACATACTAATGCGAGTGTAACTCGACCAAAGAGGCAAGCAAAAAAGACATCTGCTATATCAACTAGACAGACAAAATTCAAGAAGAAAGAAGCTCAGGGCATGAAGCAGATTTGGGTACGAAAAGAAGAACAACCACCAGCTCTGCCACAACCCTTCCCAGTGAGGCAAGCCAACCATGCTAAAAGAAGCATCAAGAAATGAGGACCAACTCAATCCTACAGTCTTCAACAAATTTGGGTACCAAAGCAATCGAGGGAGGCCGACCATGATAACGTACGAATTTGGGTGCCAAAGAAGTTAGTTGCAGCTCAACATGGGCGATTACAAATGGGGGTACCCAAGACACTCTTACATGCACAAACACCACAAATCTCCCCCCCAAGCAAAGCTTACACAAAGACGCGAAGGAGAAGCGAGGGTCAACACGAGGCACAAAGAACCAAAGCAGATCAACCCACCTCTTCGACAATCATAAAAAGGAAACCAAAAAGGGTATGGGTTTAGAAGCCAAAAGTATTAGGAGCTTCCACAAAATCAAAGAGCCAACCACGCTGGATACCAACTTTTAGACACCATTCCACGATGAAGGGGCCAGAAGTGATCTCCACAAAGCCACGTACCATTCTCAAATGGATCCCTATAATGAGGATTACATCATTGCAAGATTCAATCGACACCTCCAAACAAAGATTGCATCAAGTCTACAAGTAACATCAAAAGCCTCGACCAGCAAAAACCATGTGCCTTTGGCATAACCTTGTCTTTTGCACCATTCCGGTCATGCATTTCCAAAGTATGCATTAATATAGGGCCTCCTCACACGGTAGTGCATAGACACAATTGAGAATCCCAAGCACATGATACACGTATGAAATATGTAAAATATTTTAATGATACAAACACCTTTCTTCTTGTTTGATTCCATTGTTCCAAAACAGAAAAAAAAAAGGGAAGAAGAGAGAGAGAGCGACCGGACAAGGGTGTGCGCTCGAAGAATCTCTTATGCGAAACATCAACAAGAACATCCGTCAACCACCAAAGATAAGTTGATGGTCAATCACCATGATGGAGTACCACACAAAGAGATGAAGATCGACGGACCTTTCATCATGGTAAGATGTGCATGCTTCAACAACACTATAACCATGATAGATTAGGAAACCTCTTCGTCGGCCTACCCTTGAGCACTTCGCTCAAGACACAATTTCTTGCACCATACTTCTTCCCATGCATTTTCCAATATGCATACATAGGGCCACATTACAAGGCCATGCACAAGGCACATATTTTGTTCAACCCATGCACTAATGCACTTACCCATCATACATTAGGGGTTACAAGTACTTGGCATGAAAACTATGAAATCCATCTTTGGAAGAATCAGAGGACATCAAGGTGACCACTACAAGAGCAAGAGAGCCATCCACCACCGAGAGTTGCTCATAATCAACATTGACCACCTCCTTTGAGCAACAAGAGTTTTGGAAACCTCACAAATGCACCATCAAGATGGAATACAAGGAAGAAGTACATACAAAGGGACTACAAACTGCAAGAGCTAGCAGTGGCAAAGTGAAGAACTAGACAAACGACCAGGATACATTGGGAAGATGGATCGCTCCTGTTTAACGGAAAGGACACTACCTCTCAACGTACTACATGGAACAACCACTACAACAAGGGTCTGTCAGGGACGAAAGACTCAAGAGGGGGGGGAGTGTTGAAGCTCAAGGTCAATCATAGGCATAAAAGCGCATCAACGAAGTTAAGACACAAGAAGAAGGAGCAAGTAGGGAGCTCCAAGAAGCACTTGTCAAATTTTCAGAAGAAATCCCTATAAAAATAGTGATTTTTATCACTAAAAATCAGTGTAAATACCATTTTCTATTTTTACAACTCCATTTTGTTCAAGCCAAGGAGTCCTTGCGCTTGAGGAGTATTAGATGTATCATAGTACCAATTTTCATAATTTGTAGATTCCGTTTGAGCCCCCAAATAAGCCCTAGAACCTAATTTTTAACTAGGCCGGACACTAGGTCTCGACAAGGCCAAAACCACTCAAAAACTATAAAAAGGGCTGGAGAGCTCATTTTTGGGGTTAGCTTGTTGTAGATTTCAGCTTTGTAAGAGAGTTCTTTTGTAATTCAAGTCCTTCCATTGTTCCACTCTTTGCTCTTACCTTGTGCGCGTGTGTGTGTATGTGTGTGCATGTTTGTATGCTTTCACTCACACACTTGTGCACTTCACTTGCTCTTGGTCTTCATACCGGTCCTCACGTCTCCGCGGATTGACATTTATGAGGTGAAGCTCCGCATGTTGGTACTTGCCATTGTGCTAGAGTGACAGACATTCTGTGACCATGTGCCCATATCCTCGACATTTTGCACAAAAGATGTTCGACCTAAACACTCCTTGATTTGGTTCGAGTGCCACTTCCTACCTTACCGCATATGTTTCATGAGTTACAGTGGCAGCTTTTACCGCCTGAGCCACAATTTCGATAATCCTTTCTTCGGTCAACGCCGGCTTCACCTCTTGGGGTGTGCTTGTAGCAACCATAAATGCTGGCGGAGTTGCAACAAGATTTGCTTGAGTAGTGCCACTTGTAGGCCCAGCGTTTGTACCTAGCATTGGTTCAAACAAAAGTTCTTGCCTTCGTTGTTGGCCAAGTTGAACCTCTTCCCACACGCGAGCAACATCTTTGGCAGCCACCAATGTCGTCGGTCGGCTCAAACTGATATGCTGTTGAGCGCTTGGATCTCTAAGTCCTGCAATAAATCTTCATTTCAAGGTATCTTCATTTGGGGCATTTGCGCCCATCTTTCTTACTAGGGTTTCCATCCTCTGGATATAGTTGTCGATGCTCTCATTTACCCCCTGCCGGAGATAATTCATTTGTTGAGCTAGACGATCTTGGAAACCTTGCCTACGAAACTTAGCACAAAAAGGAATCCTTTATCATTTGATAAGTTCGCCCTCGCGGCTCTTCCAAGTTCTCGTACCAGTTGGCGGCCTCATCTCTAAATATGGCTGGCAAGATTCAAAGTCTTTGTGCTTGGTCAACCACTTCATTTGCTTCACAGGTGACCTCGAACAATTGGATAAAGCTATCCGGATCCTCATCCCACAATCCGGAGAATTTAGGAAAGTCTCCTGAATGCACTTGGACTCGTTGTGCCATTTCAAACAGTGGCGTAATGTCAATATCTTCATGATCCCAGAAATTTAGTGCACGCGGCCTTAGGATCCCTTCTTCAAACTTTTGCACTTGATTCGTGACTCTCCTACGGGAGTACACTTTTTTGACGGGTCTCTTCCTGCTAGTCGAGGTCGACTCACCTTCCGACTCCCACCTTTGCCTTTCTCTTTCAAGGGCTCTTCTTTGAGCACGCTCGTCTCTTTCCGTTCGCGCTTCTCCTAAGGATGAGCTCCCCTCGGTCATGTACTAGATCCGGGGTCCACAAGCTCGGCCAACATGTGGCGCTATGCGAACCTATGGCAGTCTCTTATAGAGATGTACCAAGCTTTTCCCGGCAAACGCACCAAAATGTTGGCACTCTTAGTTCAAGGGAAAGTGCCCATGCACAATGATATTTTGCCCAAACTTTTTGATGCTAGGTCTGTTTCTGGTCTTCCTAAGTCCACAATTTCACTCCAATGATTTGATGGAGGATATGGCCAAATACATGCACAAAGGGGTATCCAACTCTAGTGGTTTCCTCTCAGGACCTCCCTCTTTCCTTGCTCACACCTTCCGAGTCCACTTAGTTCCTTGTTCTCTCTTTTACTTGCTCTTCCTCGCTTCCCTCTGCTCTTATTTCTTTTGCCCACACCCTTATCCTCTACACACTCTTGTCCTCTTACACTCAAGCTTATACACTGACATACATTAGCACTACATCCCTTCCCCTCATGCACGCACACACTCTCATATATTCGCCTATAGATGCATACCCAAGCACATGCACTTTCACACATACCTTCACTCTTTCACACATTCACACACTTTCTTCATTCCCTTTCTCATCCTCACATACACACTTCCTCTCGTACATGCTCACTCAATCACTCTCCCACATACACTCATACAAGGATACTCACTCACACTTGCACTCACATACCCTTGTTCATCCACACATGCACTCATGCTCCTACTGACTCCCTTTTCCCTTCACTCCCCCTTCCCTTACATCTAACTTCTCTCGTGCACACTTTGAGTATTTCATCGAACAGGTGTATAGCACTTCGATGCATCAACTCATATTACCTCAAATGTGCACCTGAGTATCCCCCTCAAACTTTGCAAGTGCAGTGTGCATGCTTGGTCATCAGATTCGGGTCCGGAAGTCCCGTCCCCATTCAGTTTGTTTTCTTTTTTATTAACAATGTTTGAGAAGTCAGTTGCACAAACAAGAATATTATTTCAACAAACAATCACGAACCTCATCATCAAGATTTCAGACTATACGACTTCTTGTGCACGCACCTCCTTTCTCATAACTATATGAACGTATAAAGAACTCGATGAACAGACACATAAGGCTCTATCAGGCGTAAAGTGAACTTCCTTCACCCAATCATAGAGACAAAGAGATTTTGCTTCTTCTAAGCTCAAACAGAAGTACCTCGATTGGGGGTGATAATTGAGATGCTTTACTGTACATGCAGATTTATTCTTTAAACTTTAAAGAAATTGTTTCTTGCACGTTCCAACTTAACACAGAGCTAAAAACTTGGGTCAATGCGCTAAAATCCTTTGCTTAAGTCCCTCGCCCCCCTCCCCTCCCCCCTCGCTTTTCTATGCTCACATATGTTCATTAAGTCCATAGCCGACAACACATATGCGTATGCATGCAACCCCCATCTTTAAATTATGCATGTGGTCATCTCCTTTGTACCTATAGCCACACATGTCTCTCATTTCCCCTTATCAATTCAGCCAAAGCGCAGGCCATTCAGTCAAGCCAATCCATTAAGTTGGGTGCATTCTTCTATTTTCTTATACCCAACGCTCTGTTGTGCTTATATGGCACCGAAACGTTACAAATTCCACAGTCCAGTATAAGACATTAACTCGCAGCAGATGGTCAAGATGCACAAATGAAATTAACCGGAGTTATGGAGTTCATGCCTCCTTCATAGGGTAATTCATGCAAACAGAGGAGTCATTTTGGAGCAGTACAAGTCAATAGCAACTTACAATGATTAGCACCTGCAAGAGGTCTGCACAAAATCTTGATCCAATAGAACTTCGCTTGACTTGTACCTCCTTTCAGTGTTAAGCCGGCTGTCCTCATCCATCAATGGAGAATGTGGCGAAGTACATCATCTGTTGCAAGTAGATCCTTAATCCTCTGCCCGTTATGTCACTACAGTTGGTCACTTCCTCCTCCCTTTTCCATCATTCGTGATGCAGCTGAGGTGAAGAATACACCACTCTCTAGCACCTCCATGGATGACAATACATTGCCCCCTCCCGCGGCACTCAGGGTCTCCCCCTCGGTGGGAAAGAAGCAATCATTATCCGCAGCTATATGTCTCTGCACACCCACGAGAAAAATCCCCAAGAATTAGAAATTTCCTTTCTCTTTGGCTGCACCCTTCTCTCTTTAACCTGGTACAGGAAGACAATAGCTATGGTGTCTCTATATGAATAGCGAAACTTTACTCAGTGAAGGCTTTCTCGATCGATGCATACTTCTCAACTTCTCATGCTCGTACCCTGCATAGAGCCAAAAACACAACAACACAGCCGTGTTCCTCCAACGGTCGTAGGAGGAGAGGTGTCTTTCCCCCAAATGTATATCTCCCCCAGCTCGCTTCCTCTTCCCTCCTTCCGTCGGTTCTCTCCTCCCTCTCCCGAACAGCAGCTGTTGCCCATGGATACCTCCCGAGAAACCAGTAGTAGAGAGAGAAGCACCCCCAATTCCCCTTCCACAGTAGCCAAGAGCAAGGACAGGCTATTCCCCCGTTGATCTCCTCTTACCCGCACTCCCCAAACGAAGAAGAAGAAGAGGACCTGCCTGCGAACCCTGCTGTCTATATATTAAAAAACTTCCAGCTTGGTGTGTTGTTCCTTGAAAGGAGTCTTCCCCTGTTCCTCCTCCACTCGTGTGTCTTTAGGGGTCTGACTCTCCCCTACTTCTTGCATCTGACATCCTCTTGGGGTAGGTGGCCGTTGCCACCAGAGACCAAGCCTCTCCGAAATGGGCAAAAAATCCTTCCCCTGTACCTGCATATCTTCACAAAAAATTATGAGAATTTATCCCCTATCAGAGGCCATTTAGAGTTGCCTTCCCCCCTTCTACTGCCTGAAGCGTGCGTGCATCAGTAGGCGTCGCCCTCTACCAAAGCATGGAGCAGAGAGAAAAAAATAATTACTTGCCATTAATTTCAAAAAAATGCTCCAATGGGCTCTTTCTAAGATCACCAAGAAATGCTCTCCAGTTTCTTTGTTAGTCAATTAGGCCATGTTCTGGTTCGCGACTAGACTCAAAGACCATTTAGGATTGACTTATGACTTTTCCAATATTCTTGGACAACTTTTAGTCCCTCTATCTCTTCTCCATAGTCCTTCACCACCACACCATAATCTGGTTGATTTCAATCTTATGCTAGGACACATAGCTATCCAGAAATCATTGCATCCCGAGATGCAGCATCATAACAAGGTAGGGCACAAAATACTTCCTATCTCCAGGCACATGCTGTTGTTTTGCTTCTACTGAATGAATAGAGAAGAATCACCATCATATCATAACCATCTTCCTATGCGAAATGTCTGCCATCAACCACCTATTCTACCCAACAAACCCTTTGTTCCTCATGGTTGGCATTGCTTCATCTCCGGATATGAATCCATATAGATTCCTCCCTTGAAGGTAAGAATCCATCCTTAGAGACCATGCCGGGTAGTTTTTTCGATCCAATTTGTCAATTGTTGATGGAAATCTATCTCCCATCTTGCTTGACTATGCTCTGATACCACTGTGAAGAGAGATGGTGGATGCAATCCAAAGATGAGTTGGTGCTGCTACAACCAGCTTCACACCAGCCAACTGAGACTTCAGAGTTGATTAGTAGACCCTTTGAGCTTCCTAAATCCACCAAAATATCAGCCAAGTACCTTGGAATATGTATCCCAAAATTTTAAGTCAAGATAGACTAGTTGCAAAATGACTAGCTCCCAAAACTTGCTATTTTTGGACATACACCTGTTGGAAAAAATGAACAGTGCTCTCAACCTAGCAGGAATTAGATAAATTACTTTTGGGCATAGAAAATAGACTTAGCAAGCTTCCCTATCCAAGTTAAAACACTTCAAATGATGGACTGAGCACTGAGAACAACATTCCTCAATTTCTGGAATATGCCCACCATTCTCGGGGCTCTGCAGAGATAGACTAGTGAGCAGTAAAATGCAGATATCTCCAAAACTGTAAATCCAATGACAATGAAAATTGATATGCAGAAACTAGACAGTAGGAGCTATTCAAGGCACATTAAAACACTGAAAAAGAATGCGTAGAACGTGAGATATGACCTTCTGAAGTCACTGCTCTGAGTGAGTATAGCAGAGAACAAAAGAGAGAAGTAGATGATGATAAATGTATAGATTCACATATGATTACAACCACATTGGCAATGAATATTTTCACAATGGGAGTAGAATGATAGAGCTATGGAGTAAGCTCTTCAATCTCTACAAAATGACATGAAGTGGTCATGTACAAGGCTTGCTAATCGCCTCTTCCTTCTTGCTCTTTTTATAGCTATTCTTGGAGGGAGTTTTGAATTCGAATTCGAATGGCTCCACCTAAACATGATCCCCAAACTTAGGAGATTTTCCCTCAGCTCAAAAATCTGTGGTTTTCAGTAGTTAGAGCCATGACTTTGCTTTTACATCATGGATGAGGTAAGCCATCTTTTTCCTTTTTCTTTTTTCAATTACAAGAGATAAAAATGAACTCTTTTACAAGAGGTATTCACATGACTACACATGCGAATTACAAATGATCATAATATCAAGCATGTAGGCTTGGGTAAAATGCACCAACATTTATTTCCTTTTTGGTTTTATTTATCATCTCCTAGATTTCTTCCTCTTGAGATTGATAGAGAGGGCCACCTTTTATGGGACTCTATGAGTGGTTTTTCTTGTGCTTTTGGTATGGTTTAATCTCCCTTGTGTTGGATTCACTTGCTCCCTTTCCATTTGACACCTAGGTGAATCTTGTGGATTTTCTTTTGATGAGGAAGTTACAAAATCTAAGGATGCCCTTTCGTGTCTCAATTGGAATACTTCTTCTTCTTGTTGGGCTTCTCCATCTTCCTCCTCCTCATTAAAATTTCAAGATTCTCTAACTCCTGGATTTGAAGATTCTTCTAATTCTAGTTATGCCTTGGATTTCACGTCTCGTCTTCTTCTTTTGTTCATGTTTTTTGTTAACAGAATTTGTGTGATGCCAACCTAGTGTTATCATGCATAGCCAACATTCTTGTGTACTCAAGGAAAGTGTAAAGTTAGACTCTTCAGCAAGAGCAATATAAATCTTCTTGTGCCATTCGATGATTGCAGTTTCCACCTCTTCATAGATCCATGCTGTAATGTCTACGGTGGTGTCAAATCTCACTACATGCATCAAACCGTTCAAAAATCTTTTAGGGGGAATCATATATTTGTCGTGACTTGGGAAACAAAAGTGTTGATGAATTAATCTAAATCCAAACTCCAATTCTTCATTGTTGAGGTCTATTAAAGTCCTCATGTGCATGCCTATGTATTTCTTGTTGAGTACATGAAAAATTAAGAGCACTCCTTCAAAGGGTGGGTCGTTTGGGTCATGCAACATGGGTGGATGTTTCCTCTTGAATTACTTATTTCCCTTTGTATTGCCCATCACTTGAGCACGTGATATTCATGAAGATTGCAATGTTTCCACTTAGAAAGAAAGAAAAAGAGAGCATTGTGGTGTGTGAGAGTGTCATTGTGCATTATCCCCATGTAAACTTGATAAACATCATGCATTAACCCAAAATTAAAGTGTAGCACATATATGGGATGTGATGTGATTTGTGTATTCTATAGCACATAAATGGGATATGATGTGATTTGTGTATTCTATGTGTTTATTCAAGACTCAACATGTATGTGTTTTATGCCTAGAAACCATATATATATATATATATATATATATATATATATATATATATATATATATATATATATATATAGGTATCTCCCCCACTTCCTAGAGGTTTTTGTATGCATGCATGGGTTAGAAAAGGGTTGTGCCTTATGCATGGACACATGATTTATCCCTAAACATGCATAATTTAAGTGCATGGTTAGTTATGGTGCAAAGAGAGTTGGTACTTGATGATTAATCTATGTGCTTTTGGTGATGAGGCTTATGTGTCTCCTTCAATCACTAAATGTATGTTTGAGTTTTGTTTTGTTTTCGAGCATGATCTATGAAATTTTTAAGCATTTTGGAAAGAAGTGAACTTTGGATTTCATGGTAGATTTAGCCTTTGGTTTCCATGTTAGTTGAGTTTAATTAGTTATTAGATTTGATACCACACATTCCTTCTTGTGACATCTACTTTTTGGGTCAAACTTTTCTCTTGATTTAAATTCTTCTAGTTTATATTGTTTAGGAGTTTCCTCATTTGTTTGCTTTGATATCCAAATTCTTCCTTTATGGAATTGAGCTTCTAGCAGCTTCTTTAGCACCTAAATATGTTGAATTTCCAAAAACATCTTCCTTCTACTGTCCTTCTCATTGTTCCGGTAGTGCTTGTGTTTGCATTCCTATGGCTGCTTGAAAACTTGCATTTGAGATAGCATAGGGCTTGAAACTTTTACCACTAAAACTTGTTTCTTTCCTTGTGTTGGTCATTGGGGGTGTTGATTGCCCCTTGGTTGTATGCTGGTGTGAGATGCTCATAATCGAGTCCTATGATTCTTTTGATGTTGTCCTATAGATTAGAGCATGTTGCATTTTGATGATGTCTAATACCTTCGAGAAGACTCTTTGTTTGGTGTGAGATAAGATTGGTGACTTTTCCTTAGGGAGATCCCTTTCGTGAACATCAGGTGCTCCGTACTAAATTCTCCTTACTTTGTTAGCTCATATCCTCTAGTTGAATTTCTTGCAAAGAATTCTTTTTGTTGACCTTGCATCGATGACTAAACTTGTATTTGGTATTTTATATCTTGGTTGGCTTCTATCCCTACTTTTCTAGGTAAGAAATGCTCCATGTCCATGGGAAAATGGTAAACTTGATAGTCAAAGTCTAGGTGAATGCCTAAGCTGGGATCTTTCAAATCTAATAGGAATTCCTTATCTATGGACTGATTGATCAAGAAGTTTTTCCATTTTATGTTTTCTTGAAAGTGCTCTATCATTGGTTTTTTGTGCTTCTTAGACTAGATGGCTATCCCTAAAGAGTGTCACAAAGTTGGACAACTAAGGGCATGGTGATTGTAACCAAAGATTTGTTAATTATGTGTATCTCAACAAAGCGTTCAAAGATCCATTGTTGAACTAAGGTAACTAGTTATGTTGGGTTTTTGTTTTCAAAATCTAGAAACTTTTCCATGATGCATGTAGTTGCAAAATGAATAGGAAGCTCTACCTCTCCCAAGAACTAAGCTAGGAAGCCCCCTTGGGTTGAGAGATATGCTTCAAATAGGCACAAATCTTCCTAAAGATGTTGAACCGTAGAGTTTCCAATTGTGTTGGTTGAGGTTTTTGGATCCAAGGAGATTTTATAATTCTACACCTCTATTGTTTTGAGTTAAATTTAAATGCACATGTTCTAAGGATGTTTGGGCTAACAATGTATTGTTAGAGTACTCCTGTAATGAGAAGAGTTATGCATAGTCTGCATCTTTGTCCTCAAATGACATCTCTTCCCATAGTGAACTAGCCATGAAGACATTAGATCCTTCTAATTCATAACATTCTACTATATGTTTCTCATTGATCGATATGTCAAGAATTGCCAAAATTTGCATCCATTCATATGGCTTGAACTCTTCATCATTGAAGACCCTAGGCATGTATGCTAGATCTTTGGTTGGCTAGACAATGGTTGGTGTATGCATTCTTTGTTGAGATATCAAGATCGACATTTGATGATTGAGGATGACACGTATCACTTTTTTGTTTCTTTGACATGCATAGTGGACACACCGATACAAGTCAAGGATAGTTTAGTGAGCTTTACTAGATTTATATATCAAGAGTTATGACACTTTTGTTTCTTTCTTGCCCACTCATTCACGGAAATTAGGATTTTCCTTATGTACTATTCTTTATATATTGCACTAGTTGTATTGTTGTATTAGGTCATTCTTGTATCTTCCTGCTATGTTGTAGAAGAAGAAGAAGAAGAAGAAGAATACCATTCTTCCTTGCCTCAATCTGTGTATGGTCCTTGTGATTGTGAGAGCAAGTGAGTGAGCTCTCTTCCTTATATCTTCTCTCTTGGCATGGTATCAGAGCCAGTGTGGATATATAGAGCTCATGGCGAAGGCTAAAAGTGAAGAGTACATGAGAAGACATGGGGAAAGCATGATTCATAAACAACCTCAGATCGCTACAAAATTTGGTGTGAAGGTAGAAGCAATCAAAATATTTTCAATACCTATCTCTTTAGGGTCACTCGTTTTGTTGAGATTTTTGTTTTGAAGCCATCTCGACCTCTGTTCTGAGCCCACAAGGTGAGGCCCATAGAAAACCAAGTCAATTTGGAAAACTCTAAGTTTGCAAAATGGCCAATATTGATGGAATGACTCAGCTTATGAGTGACAAGTTGGAAAAAAATAATTTTCACATTTAGAGATTCAGAATGATAAATTTCCTGATGAGAAAAGGCTATTGGAAGTACATCAAAGGAGAGAATGAAAATGCTCTAAAGTTACCAGAGAGGAATCAGACTATGGACCAATTAAGATCATATGAAGAATGGAATTAAGGAGCATGAAAGGTAATGTATTAGCTATCTGTTAGCATACATGATAGCATGATTGGGCACATATAGGATGCCAAAACTCCGAAAGAGGCTTGGAACTGTTTGGTCTCAATGTATGAGACCAATACAAAGGCATGGAAATTGCAACTCAAGAACGAGTTGCATACACTAGAGAAAAACGACATGTCAGTCAGTGAATACACCCTAAAAAATCAAAAGCATATGTGAGTCACTTGCATCTATTGGTGTGATTGTAGATAATGATGATAAGGTGGAAGTGTGCCTTTGTGGCTTAGAGAAGGTGTTAATAAGTGAAATAGAATTTTCTAGGTCTCTAGATGGCTTTGTCTTGTAGACTTATTAACACCTTCTCAGAACCTTGAATTGTAAAGGGGTCCAACAAAGTTTCATCTGATAGTGTGTGTATGTGCATATGAGTGTATAATTGTGAATGAAAATATATTGTGATTGTTTGAATCAACATTGGTTCTTACTTCACAATAGTATGTGTAAGTGTATGTGCATATGATTGAGAATTTAGAATCTATTGTGATTGTCAGACTCAAGATTGATTCTTAGTTCACAATAGTATGTGTAAGTGTTTGTGCATAGGATTGAGAATTTAAAATCTATTGTGATTGTCTGACTCAACATTGATTCTTACTTCGCAAGAATATGTGTAAGTGCATATGATTGAGAATTTAAAATCTTTTGTGATTTTCTGACTAAACATTGATTCTTACTTCACAATAGTATGTGTAAATGTATGTGTATGTATGATTGAGAATTAAACTATTGTGATTGTTTGACTCAACAATGATTTTTACTTCACAATAGTATGTGTAATTACATGTGGGTGTATGATTGAGAATTAAAGTCTATTGTAATTGTTTGACTCAACATTGATTCTTATCTCACAATGCTATGTGTAGTTGTATGTATGTGTATGATTGAGAATTCAAATCTATTGTGAGTTTTTTACTTGACATTGATTCTCACTTCACAATAGTATGCATGTGTATGATTGAGAACTTTAATAGTTAGAAAATGTAAATACATAAATTAATAGATTTATTAAGAGAGATTTAGAGTAGTTTGTATATATTTTAAGATATATATTTAGTAGAATATATATCTTATTTGATATTGATTTATGTTGTATTTTTGTAGATGTAAAGTCTTCATAGAGCCAGAACTCTTGGAAAGGGAAAAGAATGGTCATATGTGATTATTCATCAAGAGGATAAAATAGTCTCCACAATACAATGCAAATGTTGTGGATGTTGCTATGTAGGAAATGCAACTCGGATAAAAGAGCATCTTTTTAGTATAGGTAATAATGTGGTAGGATGCTCTAATCCAGACAGTGATATATGGGTACACTTTGCAAGTTATGCAAACAAATGTAAATCTCAAGGTATCACATCAAAAAGATTCAAATGCATGAGTAGTTCACAGCACTTTTGAAGTGGGGATACATGTACTCTATTTTCTCTAGCTAAGTCAAACAAGAGTGGACCCAATGAATGTAGTAAAAATGGTGGATGTAATAATGTGTCACCATGCTTTGTTTGTACTAAATCACGCAATACAATACCTATAGCTTTCGAAAAGCAAGATTGTCTCGAGCTTCATCTTAAATGGACTCAAGAATTTTTAGAATGTGGGATTCCTTTCAATGTTATTCGTAATCCTATTTTCAAAGATGCTTTGATGTCAATTGCACAGAAAGGATTCACCATGCCAGATTACTATAAAATCCGAATAGAGTATGTAGATAAAGTGAAAAAAAGTATTGAACCTATTTTAAAGCAAACAGTGCTTGATTATGTACCCATGTATGGATGTACAATAGCATTGGACGGATGGGCAAGTTGTCAGAAGAAGCCATTGATTAAAGAGAAACATGTTTTTGGAAGCTATTGATACTTCTCTTAAAGAGAGAAGTTCAACTTTTCTTGTAAAGTTATATGAACATGTCTAAACAGAAGCATGTTTTTAGAAGCTATTGATGTTTCTCTTAAAGAGAGAAGTTCAACTTTTCTTGTAAAGATATATGAACATGTCTAAAGAGAAGCATGTTTTTGGAAGCTATTGATACTTCTCTTAAAGAGAGAAGTTCAAGTTTTCTTGTAAAGATATATGAACATGCTATATCAAACGTGGGTGGTCCGAAGAGTATGACTACGATAGTGACTTACAATGTATCTAATTTTTGAAGTGTTGGAATTGCCTTCAAAACAAGTATGAAGGCATTACTTGAGTTCCATGCACAACTCATACACTAAATCTATTATTGAAAGATATAGGTAGCTTATCTTTCATTAAACAAAGTTTATTAGATGCATCCTTCTTATCGAGTTACGGCTTCAAAGTGTATGTCTCTATTATAGTCACAAAATTTTTGGCATAATCTTAAAAATCATCGCTATCACTAAATCCTTTATGGAACTTTTAGGAATTGTTGATAATGATAAGTTTGTGATAGGAAAAGTTTATTGGATTATGTTAGAAGTTATTCAAAAAGTGAAGGAATTTAATCAGTTTTCATTATAAGAAAAAACATAGATTGTATCATTAGCAGAGAAAAGATGGATGCAAATGCATACTCATTTACATAGAACAGTGTTCATCTTGGATCCAGCATTTCAACTCAATGGTCAAGCATCAAATAAATCATTCATGGGAAATTTCAAAACCACATGTTAGTTATTACTTCTAGGTGCAGATGGTTGGGATCCATTCCACCAGAGAGTAGCTTATGTAAATTGAGAAGGATGTTTTGAAGATTTATGGCACATTGAAGCAATTCAAAAGCATCCACCTCCTATATGGTGAAAAGAGTACAAAGCTGAAGTAGTGGAGTTGCAACATATAGCTATGAGAGTGCTTTTAGTAACAGCTTCAAGTGATAGTTATGAACATAATTGGAGTGCATATGATTTACTTCATTCAAAATGAAGAAATCGCTTAAGCATATCACGTCGCAATGATTTAGTATACATTTTTTGTAATATGCATTTTTTACATGCTCCAACCAAGCTAGCTTCTACAGAAGCACAACAAACTTTTGGAGAAGTTCAAACTCATGAAAGTTTAACAATGATTCATGGAGTGATCATGATTTAGATATAGATCACAATGATGGTTCAAACATGGAAGAAATAGATGACATGGTACATGTAATAGATGATGATATTCAAAATGAATAAAATGATGTGCTTTGAATACTTTGATTAGACTCAATTGCAAAATTGATGGCTTTATAATATAGTAGTGTCTTTGATTACAAAAAGAACCTTTTCTATTCAATGTTTTGTTGATTGAATAATTCATCGATAGTGAACCAATCAAAGATGATGATGCCTCAAAGAGTCTTCCATATCTGTTCTCATATGCATCGAGAGATACTTGTAAATTTTTCACTTGATTTTCTAAATCATCTATCCTCTTTTGTTGATCATCAATTGTTCTTGAAATCTAGGAATGGTTAATTTGTCATTGTATAATTCTACTCCCTGTGATGATAAATCATGGATAAGATTATGTTCTTTAGGTAGTAGAATGTAGGGTCGCTTTCGAGGAAGAGGGCCTTTATTTCCTTGATTACGAAATTCTGCCCAATTTTGAGGAGGACCCAAACCTATACCTGCATTCTTTGGGTGATCATCCCGATCTACAAGTCAATGAAGAATATCTTGTACAAAATTTTTTTGAATGAAATATAGTGCTATCTGATTATTACTTGGTAATGATCTCTCAACTTGCACAAAGCGTCAAAGTAGAATTTCTGCGAATCCTTTATATTGTAAGTCAGCAACCTTTAAGGGTGATGTTTCTTTTGCCCTTTCTATAACACAAAAGAGAACATCATGAACAAAATGATTTGTACATAGTGTTTTTACTTCTTTCATTGATAATGGTTCTCCCTCTAATTCCTGTGGCTCTAAATATCCATATAATTCAAATGATACCACTTCATTTAATCCACATAGTTCAAATGATACCACTTCATTTAATCCACATAATTAAAATGATATCACTTCATTTAATCCACTTAACTCAAATTATACCACTTCATTTAATCCACATACTTCAAATGAATCCACTTCATTTAATCCACATAATTTAAATGAATCCATATCATTTAATCCACATATTGCAAATGATTCCACTTCACTTAATCCACATAATTCAAATGATATCACTTCATTCAATCCACTTAACTCAAACAATACCACTTCATTTAATCCACTTAACTCAAATGATACCACTTCATTCAATCCACATAATTTAAATGAATCCACATCATTTAATCACATATTACAAATGATTCCACTTCATTTAATCCATATAATTCAAATGATACCACTTCATTTAATCCACTTAACTCAAATGATACCACTTCATTTAATCCACTTAAGTCAAATGATACCATTTCATTGAATCCACTTAAGTCAAATGATTCCACTCATTACTAGAAATAGGGGGGCGTAGCGATGCCCCCCAATGAAAAAAAGTGGGGGGGCATACAAAAAAACAAACAAAACAGACTCCTGATAGATCGATCTTCCTGTTGTCTTCGCTTCCTAAGACACGACACTCAAATGGCATACCTGACTGCCTACAACCTAACTAACTAACACTTAGTTGTTCATCCCCTCGCAAGGCCTCTCTTCCAACGACTCTGCTGTAAAACCAACTCGAGACTCTCTTACCTAGCCATGTCCACCTCCCGGAAATCAATACTCTCTAAGAAGGCGAATCCGGCTCTATCTCAGGAGCCTCATCATCGCCGCCTATGACTAGTTGATCTGCCCATGCCCAATAGATATCATTTACCTCGTTAGGCAATTCCCTCGTGCTGTCGTAGTAGACGTACCGGTCCTCGGCATATCCAGCCCAGCCAAGTAAATACACTTCGAATTGAGGAAACCGACAATCAATGTCCAGACCTTGATTCCAAAACGGTACAAGCCAGTGTGCCTCCTCCACGTCGTAGTCTGTCTGCAAGGTCTCGACCGATATCTCCATGCTTTCTAATGCTTGATCTGAAAAATATACTACAAGGTCAAACAGAGCACTCTGGTATACCTGGTCAGCCATCGGTCGCCTAGTCCTCAGCGATCCCGCATAGTAACACCCTTGGTCTAAAAAATTCTGCTGTCCCTGAAAGCAAAAGTTAAGTTGTTTGCTAAAATAGAGGAAGCCTCTCTCTTTTTGCTCTTGCATCCACTTGCACATCTCTCGTAAGAAGACCCAAATCATGCAAAAAATTGCCATCACCCAACGGCTCACTCGAAGACCTCTCCGTACGTATTCACATGTCCACCCTTGTATGCTCTACTCGCTATCCTGGCACCTATCCCCATCAACCCTCGATTGAATAACTATGGCATGTTCAACACGAGTCGATCCTAACTCCTTTAGTCCATCGCCATTCCTGCTCGTATTCAGTGTACGAAGCGCTTTCTTCACTGTGTCCTTTTCTGGCTCTTTGCCCGATGTATGACTTTTCTCAAGTCCTTCATGTCTAGAATTCCTCTTTCCGCAACCACCCTGGTTCTCCTTATTCTTGCATTTCCAGAGGTTTCCCTTTTGATCAACTACTTCTTTACTAGGACTTTCGTGATCCGCACACCACTTTTCTCTTCTAGATTTACTTTTGCCCTCGCCAATGTGCATTGTGTAGCACTCAACCTCGCATGTACTTGCCAACCATCCTAGCAGTTCTTGGTCCGAATCGTCCTTGTAGACTAATGGGACCTTATACTCACCCATCTTGGGTTGACCTCGCCTTGTTGCTTGTAAGTTAAATCCATCTTGCAAAAAGTTTTTGTAATTTTCTACTTTCAGAGAAAACTTTTTCCGTACTTTTGCACGCACATCGTTTTCAGCCACCTTCTTTTCTAGCTCTTTGATCGGGACCGTTTTCTTGGCATCTTCCCTAGGGGTCACTTGGATTTGTATTCGATCAGTCTTGGGCCCAATAGTGATCAACCCCATTCTCCAATCATGTACACAATCAGCCTGCATCAGCCATGGTCGCCCCAATAATATAGAAAACGTACTTTCGGTGGATCTTGGTCTCACAACCAAGTAGTCTATGGAGAATTCCATCCCACCAACAATAGTTTGCGCATTTCGTATTAATCGTGTAGGTTTTACCTGCGTCTGGTCAGCCATTCGGAGAGACATTGGGGTATCTTCCAATTGTGTCAATCCCAATGATTTCATCATGTATTCTATCATTAGGTTCACCGCGGCTCCGCTATCCAATTGCGCGCCTGGGACTGCATGTCCATTGATCTCCACTGTGACCACAGGGGCATTCGAGTCCACTTGAGTTGTAATACTTTGGATCGTCCCTAAGACCACCTCGTCCAGTTTTTCTTTTCTTTTCGCTTTCCTTGTTTTGCTTGATAACTCATTGTAGAATTGCTTTCTATAGGTCAGCGAACACCTTAATAATGTGGCCAAATCCAAGGTGACTTCGGTCTCGGCCAGCCTTTGTACAATTTCCATTCCCCCTTTTGCTTGCTTCTTTTTTGGCAACTTCTCTTGGACTTTTAGCCTTTCTGGAAATGGTGAAACACCCAATACAAATTTTCGTGTAATTGGTGGAAGGATCTCCACCTCGTCTTCTTCATCTAAATCCTTTTGCCTATGAATCTCGTCATCCTCATTCACTTGAACTTGGTTTCCTCGGGTGTACTCTTGTGCACGAGTGACCACAGGCACCATCGATTCTTTACCTTTCTCTTTTCCTTGATTTGCCTCTACATGGCGGGTAGAGGTGCTAGATCCTGTATCCAATTCCCTGATTACTACTCCAGTATTGGGCACTCTTCCTTGAGGTTGCATCGTCGATTATGGTTGCGGTTGTGCGTAGGTGGAAGTCTCGGCCCCTCTTTGTCCTTGGCCATAATCATTTCTTTGTTGCGGTCAATCAACATCATAATGGCCCTCCCTACTACAATATCGACACATAGGTGTAAAGTCTTCTTGCTTCCTCGCATTTGGGCAATGTGCTTGTATATGCCCAAGGCACCCACATCGCCAACACTCTGGCGGTCCCGTTCTCCTTTGATTTTGTAGTTTAGGCCTTTGATATCCGACTACTTGGCCTTGGCCCCCATAAGCATACATGGGTCTAGGTCCCCATCTAGGCACGGGAGGTTCACTTTGGCCTGGTAATCCTTGATAAGCATAGTTCCTATTGTTTAGCCACTTTCCCTTATCACGGCACTCATCTTCAGTGTGATTGTTCCTTTTGCAAAAGTTGCAAAAGACTCTCGATTCTACGTATAATCTCGAGATTGTAGGACATTGTTGAAGCTCAAGGTCAAGCACAGGCATAAAAGCGCATCAACGAAGTGGAGACATTGTTGAAGCTCAAGGTCAAGCACAGGCATAAAAGCGCATCAAGAAGAAGGAGCAAGTAGGGAGCTCCAAGAAGCACCTGTCAAATTTTCAGAAGAAATCCCTATAAAAATAGTGATTTTTATCACTAAAAATCATTGTAAATACCATTTTCTATTTTTACAACTCCATTTTGTTCAAGCCAAGGAGTCCTTGAGCTTGAGGAGTATTAGATGTATCATAGTACCAATTTTCATAATTTTTAGATTCCGTTTGAGCCCCCAAATAAGCCCTAGAACCTATTTTTTAACTAGGCCGGACACTAGGTCTGGACAAGGCCAAAACCACTCAAAAACTATAAAAAGGGCTGGAGAGCTCATTTTTGGGGTTAGCTTGTTGTAGATTTCAGCTTTGCAAGAGAGTTCTTTTGTAATTCAAGTCCTTCCATTTTTCCACTCTTTGCTCTTACCTTGTGCGCGTGTGTGTGTATGTGTGTGCATGTTTGTATGACGTACCATTCTCAAATGGATCCCTATAATGAGGATTACATCATTGCAAGATTCAATCGGCACCTCCAAACAAAGATTGCATCAAGTCTACAAGTAACATCAAAAGCCTCGACCAGCAAAAACCATGTGCCTTTGGCATAACCTTGTCTTTTGCACCATTCCGGTCATGCATTTCCAAAGTATGCATTAATATAGGGCCTCCTCACACGGCAGTGCATAGACACAATTGAGAATCACAGGCACATGATACACGTATGAAATATGTAAAATATTTTATTGATACAAACACCTTTCTTCTTGTTTGATTCCATTGTTCCAAAACAAAAAAAAAAGGGAAGAAGAGAGAGAGAGAGCGACCGGACAAGGGTGTGCGCTCGAAGAGTCTCTTATGGGGAACATCAACAAGAACATCCGTCAACCACCAAAGATAAGTTGATGGTCAATCACCATGATGGAGTACCACACGAAGAGATGAAGATCGACGGACCTTTCAACATGGTAAGATGTGCATGCTTCAACAACACTATAACCATGATAGATTAGGAAACCTCTTCGTCGGCATACCCTTGAGCACTTCGCTCAAGACCCAATTTCTTGCACCATACTTCTTCCCATGCATTTTCCAATACGCATACATAGGGCGACATTACAAGGCCATGCACAAGGCACATATTTTGTTCAACCCATGCACTAATGCACTTACCCATCATACATTAGGGGTTATAAGTACTTGGCATGAAAACTATGAAATCCATCTTTGGAAGAATCAGAGGACATCAAGGTGACCACTACAAGAGCAAGAAAGCCATCCACCACCGAGAGTTGCTCATAATCAACATTGACCACCTCCTTTGAGCAACAAGAGTTTTGGAAACCTCACAAAGGCACCATCAAGATGGAATACAAGGAAGAAGTACATACAAAGGGACTACAAACTGCAAGAGCTAGCAGTGGCAAAGTGAAGAACTAGACAAACGACCAGGATACATTGGGAAGATGGATCGCTCCTGTTGAACGGAAAGGACACTACCTCTCAACGTACTACATGGAACAACCACTACAACAAGGGTCTGTCAGGGATGACAGACTCAAGAGGGGGGGGAGTGTTGAAGCTCAAGGTCAAGCACAGGCATAAAAGCACATCAACGAAGTTGAGCCCCAAGAAGAAGGAGCAAGTAGGGAGCTCCAAGAAGCACCTATCAAATTTTCAGAAGAAATCCCTATAAAAATAGTGATTTTTATCACTAAAAATCATTGTAAATACCATTTTCTATTTTTACAACTCCATTTTTTTCAAGCCAAGGAGTCCTTGAGCTTCAGGAGTATTAGATGTATCATACTACCAATTTTCATAATTTTTAGATTTTGTTTGAGCCCCCAAATAAGCCCTAGAACCTAATTTTTAACTAGGCCGGACACTAGGTCTGGACAAGGCCAAAACCACTCAAAAACTATAAAAAGGGCTGGAGAGCTCATTTTTGGGGTTAGCTTGTTGTAGATTTCAGCTTTGTAAGAGAGTTCTTTTGTAATTCAAGTCCTTCCATTGTTCCACTCTTTGCTCTTACCTTGTGCGTGTGTGTGTGTATGTGTGTGCATGTTTGTATGCTTTCACTCATGCACTTGTGCACTTCACTTGCTCTTGGTCTTCATACGGGTCCTCACGTCTCCGCGGATTGACATTTATGAGGTGAAGCTCCGCACGTTGGTACTTGCCATTGTGCTAGAGTGACAGACATTCTGTGACCATGTGCCCATATCCTCGACATTTTGCACAAAAGATGTTCGACCTAAACACTCCTTGATTTGGTTCGAGTGCCACTTCCTGCCTTACCGCATATGTTTCATGAGTTACAATGGCAGCTTTTACCGCCTGAGCCACAATTTCGATAATCCTTTCTTCAGTCAACGCCGGCTTCACCTCTTGGGGTGTGCTTGTAGCAGCCATAAATGCTGGTGGAGTTGCAACAAGATTTGCTTGAGTAGTGCCACTTGTAGCCCAGCGTTTGTACCTAGCATTGGTTCAAACAAAAGTTCTTGCCTTCGTTGTTGGCCAAGTTGAACCTCTTCCCACACGCGAGCAACATCTTTGGCAGCCACCAACGTCGTCAGTCGGCTCAAACTGATATGTTGTTGAGCGCTTGGATCTCTAAGTCCCGCAATAAATCTTCATTTCAAGGTATCTTCATTTGGGGCATTTGCGCCCATCTTTCTTACTAGGGTTTCCATCCTCTGGATATAGTTTTCGATGCTCTCATTTACCCCCTACTGGAGATAATCCATTTGTTGAGCTAGACGATCTTGGAAACCTTGCCTACGAAACTTAGCCAAAAAGGCATCCTTTATCATTTGATAAGTTCGCCCTCGCGGCTCTTCCAAGTTCTCATACCAGTTGGCGGCCTCATCTCTAAATATGGCTGGCAAGATTTGAAGTCTTTGCGCTTGGTCAACCACTTCATTTGCTTCACAGGTAACCTTGAACAATTGGATAAAGCTATCCGGATCCTCATCCCACAATCCCGAGAATTTAGGAAAGTCTCCTAAATGCACCTGTGCCATTTCAAATAGTGGCGTAATGTCAATATCTTCACGATCCCAGAAATTTAGTGCACGCGGCCTTAGGATCCCTTCTTCAAACTTTTGCACTTGATTCGTGACTCTCCTACGGGAGTACACTTTTTTGACGGGTCTCTTCCTGCTAGTCGAGGTCGACTCACCCTCCGACTCCCACCTTTGCCTTTCTCTTTCAAGGGCTCTTCTTTGAGCACGCTCGTCTCTTTCCATTCGCGTTTCTCCTAAGGATGAGCTCCCCTCGGTCATGTACTAGATCCGGGGTCCGCAAGCTCGGCCAACATGTGGTGCTATGCAAACCTATGGCACTCTCTTATAGAGATGTACCAAGCTTTTCCCGGCAAACGCACCAAAATGTTGGCACTCTTAGTCCAAGGGAAAGTGCCCATGCACAATGATACTTTGCCCAAACTTTTTGATGCTAGGTCAGTTTTTGGTCTCCCTAAGTCCACAATTTCACTCCAATGATTTGATGGAGGATATGGCCAAATACATGCACAAAGGGGTATCCAACTCTAGTGGTTTCCTCTCGGGACCTCCCTCTTTCCTTGCTCACACCTTCCGAGTCCACGTAGTTCCTTGTTCTCTCTTTTACTTGCTCTTCCTCGCTTCCCTCTACTCTTATTTCTTTTGCCCACACCCTTATCCTCTACACACTCTTGTCCTCTTACACTCAAGCTTATACACTGGCATACATTAGCACTACCTTTCCCTTCCCCTCATGCACGCACACACTCTCATATATTCGCCTATAGATGCATACCCAAACACATGCACTTTCACACATACCTTCACTCTTTCACACATTCACACACTTTCTTTATTCCCTTTCTCACCCTCACATACACACTTCCTCTCACACATGCTCACTCGATCACTCTCCCACATACACTCATACAAGGATACTCACTCACACTTGCACTCACATACCCTTGTTCATCCACGCATGCACTCATGCTCCTACCGACCCCCTTTTCCCTTCACTCCCCCTTCCCTTACATCTAACTTCTCTCGTGCACACTTTGAGTATTTCATCGAACAGGTGTATACCACTTCGATGCATCAACTCATATTACCTCAAATGTGCACCTCAGTATCCCCCTCAAACTTTGCAAGTGCCATGCGCATGCTTGGTCATCAGATTCGGGTCCGGAAGTCCCGTCCCCATTCATTTTGTTTTCTTTTTTATTAACAATGTTTGAGAAGTCAGTTCCACAAACAAGAATATTATTTCAGCAAACAATTACGAACCTCATCATCAAGATTTTAGACTATACGACTTCTTGTGCACGCACCTCCTTTCTCATAACTATATGAACGTATAAAGAACTTGATGAACAAACACATAAGGCTCTATCAGGCATAAAGTGAACTTCCTTCACCCAATCATACAGACAAAGAGATTTTGCTTCTTCTAAGCTCAAACAGAAGTACCTCGATTGGGGGTGATAATTGAGATGCTTTATTGTACATGCAGATTTATTCTTTAAACTTTCAAGAAATTGTTTCTTGCACGTTCCAACTTAACACAAAGCTAAAAACTTGGGTCAATGCGCTAAAATCCTTTGCTTCAGTCCCTCGCCCCCCTCGCCCCCCCCCCCCCCCCGTTTTTCTATGCTCACATATGTTCATTAAGTCCATAGTCGACAACACATATGCATATGCATGGAACCCCCAGCTTTAAATTATGCATGTGGTCAACTCCTTTGTACCTATAGCCACACATGTCTCTCATTTCCCCTTATCAATTCAGCCAAAGCGCAGGCCATTCAGTCAAGCCAATCCATTAAGTTGGGTGCATTCTTCTATTTTTTTATACCCAACGCTCTCTTGTGCTTATATGGCACCAAAACGTTACAAATTCCACAGTCCAGCATAAGACATTAACTCCCAGCAGATGGTCAAGATGCACAAATGAAATTAATCGGAGTTATGGAGTTCATGCCTCCTTCATAGGGTAATTCATGCAAACAGAGGAGTCATTTTGGAGCAGTACAAGTCAATAGCAACTTACAATGATTAGCACCTACAAGAGGTCTGCACAAAATCTTGATCCAATAGAACTTCGCTTGACTTGTACCTCCTTTCACTATTAAGCCGGCTGTCCTCATCCATCAATGGAGAAGGTGGTGAACTACATCATCTGTTGCGAGTAGATCCTTAATCCTCTGCCCGTTATGTCGCTACAATTGGTCACTTCCTCCTCCCTTTTCCATCATTCGTGATGCAGCTGAGGTGAAGAATACGCCACTCTCTAGCACCTCCATGCATGACAATACCTTGCCCCCTCCCGCGGCACTCAGGGTCTCCCCCTCGGTGGGGAAGAAGCAATCATTATCCACAGCTATATGTCTCTGCACACCCACGAGAAAAATCCCCAAGAAGTAGAAATTTCCTTTCTCTTTGGCTGCACCCTTCTCTCTTTAACCCGGTACAAGAAGACAATAGCTATGGTGTCTCTATATGAGCAGCGAAACTTTACTCAGTGAAGGCTTTCTCGATCGATGACTTCTCAACTTCTCATGCTCGTACCCTGCATAGAGCCAAAAACACAACAACACAGCCGTGTTCCTCCAAAGGTCGTAGGAGGAGAGGTGTCTTTCCCCCAAATGTATACCTCCCCCAGCTCGTTTCCTCTTCCCTCCTTCCGTCGGTTCTCTCCTCCCTCTCTCGAACAGCAGTTGTTGCCCATGGATACCTCCCGAGAAACCCGTAGTAGAGAGAGAAGCACCCCCAATTCCCCTTCCATAGTAGCCAAGAGCAAGGACAGGCTATTCCCCCGTTGATCTCCTCTTACCCGCACTCCCCAAAACGAAGAAGAAGAAGAGGACCTGCCTACGAACCCTGCTGTCTATATATTAAAAAACTTCTAGCTTGGTGTGTTGTTCCTCGAAAGGAGCCTTCCCCTGTTCCTCCTCCACTCGTGTGTCTTTAGGGGTCTGACTCTCCCCTACTTCTTGCATCTGACATCCTCCTGGGGTAGGTGGCCGCTGCCACCAGAGACCAAGCCTCTCCGAAATGGGCAAAAAATCCTTCCCCTATACCTGCATATCTTCACAAAAAATTACAAGAATTTACCCCCTGTTAGAGGCCATTTAGAGTTGCCTTCCCCCCTTCTACTACCTGAAGCGTGCGTGCATCAATAGGTGTCGCCCTCTACCAAAGCATGGAGCAGAGAGAAAAAAATAATTACTTGCCATTAGTTTCAAAAAATGCTCCAATGGGCTCTTTCTAAGATCACCAAGAAATGCTCTCCAGTTTCTTTGTTAGTCAATTAGGCCATGTTCTGCTTCGCGACTAGACTCAAAGACCATTTAGGATTGACTAATGACTTTTCCAATATTCTTGGACAACTTTTAGTCCCTCTATCTCTTCTCCATAGTCCTTCACCACTACACCATAATCTGGTTGATTTCAATCTTATGCTAGGACACATAGCTATCCAGAAATCATTGCATCCCGAGATGCAGCATCATAACAAGGTAGGGCACAAAATACTTCCTATCTCCAGGCACATGCTGTTGTTTTGCTTCTACTAAATGAATAGAGAAGAATCACCATCATATCATAACCATCTTCCTATGCGAAATGTCTGCCATCAACCACCTATTCTACCCAACAAACCCTTTGTTCCTCATGGTTGGCATTGCTTCATCTCCGGATATGAATCCATATAGATTCCTCCCTTGAAGGTAAGACTCCATCCTTAGAGACCATGCCGGGTAGTTTTTTCGATCCAATTTGTCAATTGTTGATGGAAATCCATCTCCCATGTTGCTTGACTATGCTGTGATACCACTATGAAGAGGGATGGTGGATGCAATCCAAAGATGAGTTGGTGCTGCTACAACCAGCTTCACACCAGCCAACTGAGACTTCAGAGTTGATTAGTAGACCCTTTGAGCTTCCTAAATCCACCAAAATATCAGCCAAGTACTTTGGAATATGTATCCCAAAATTTTAAGTCAAGACAGACTAGACGCGAAATGACTAGCTCCCAAAACTTGCTATTTTTGGACATACACCTGTTGGAAAAAATGAACAGTGCTCTCAACCTAGTAGAATTAGATAAATTACTTTTGGGCATACCAAATAGACTTAGCAAGCTTCCCTATCCAAGTTAAAACACTTCAAATGATGGACTAAGCACTGAGAACAACATTCCTCAATTTTTGGAATATGCCCACCATTCTCGGGGCTCTGCAGAGATAGACCAATGAGCAGTAAAATGAAGATATCTCCAAAACTGTAAATCCAATGACACTGAAAATTTATATACAAAAACTAGACAGTAGGACCTATTCAAGGCACGTTAAAACACTGAAAAAGAATGCGCAGAACGCGAGATATGACCTTCGGAAGTCACTGCTCTGAGTGAGTATAGCAGAGAACAAAACAGAGAAGTAGATGATGATAAATGTATAGATTCACATATGATTACAACCACATTGGCAATGAATATTTGCACAATGGGAGTAGAATGATAGAGCTATGGAGTAAGCTCTTCAATCTCTACAAAATGACATGAAGTGGTCATGTACAAGGCTTGCTAATCGCCTCTTCCTTCTTGCTCTTTTTATAGCTATTCTTGGAGGGAGTTTTGAATTTGAATTCGAATGGCTCCACCTAAACGTGATCCCCAAAGTTAGGAGATATTCCCTCAGCTCAAAAATCTGTGGTTTTAGGTAGTTAGAGCCACGAATTTGATTTTACATCATGGATGAGGTAAGCCATCTTTTTCCTTTTTCTTTTTTCAATTACAAGAGATAAAAATGAACTCTTTTACAAGAGGTATTCACATGACTACACATGCGACTTACAAATGATCATAATATCAAGCATATAAGGCATATCAAGCATGTAGGCTTGGGTAAAATGCACCAACATTTATTTCCTTTTTGGTTTTATTTATCATCTCCTAAATTTCTTCCTCTTGAGATTGATAGAGAGGGCCACCTTTTATGGGACTCTATGAGTGGTTTTTCTTGTGCTTTTGGTATGGTTTAATCTCCCTTGTGTTGGATTCACTTGCTCCCTTTCCATTTGACACATAGGTGAATCTTGTGGATTTTCTTTTGATGAGGAAGTTACAAAATCTAAGGATGCCCTTTCGTCTCTCAACTGGAATCCTTCTTCTTCTTGTTGGGCTTCTCCAACTTCCTCCTCATCATTAAAATTTCAAGATTCTCTAACTCATGGATTTGAAGATTCTTCTAATTCTAGTTATGCCTCGGATTTCACCTCTCATCTTCTTCTTTTGTTCATGTTTTTTGTTAACAGAAGTTGTGTGATGCCAACCTAGTGTTATCATGCATAGCCAACATTCTTGTGTACTCAAAGCAAGTGTAAAGTTAGACTCTTCAGCAAGAGCAATATAAATCTTCTTGTGCCATTCGATGATTGCAGTTTCCACCTCTTCATAGATCCATGTTGTAATGTCTACGGTGGTGTCAAATCTCACTACATGCATCAAACCATTCAAAAATCTTTTAGGGGGAATCATATATTTGTCGTGACTTGGGAAACAAAAGTGTTGATGAATTAATCTAAATCCAAACTCCAATTCTTCATTGTTGAGGTCTATGAAAGTCCTCATGTGCATGCCTATGTATTTCTTGTTGAGTACATGAAAAATTAAGAGCACTCCTTCAAAGGGTGGGTCGTTTGGGTCATGCAACATGGGTGGATGTTTCCTCTTGAATTACTTATTTCCCTTTGTATTGCCCATCACTTGAGCCCATATTAGACGTGATATTCATGAAGATTGCAATGTTTCCACTTAGAAAGAAAGAAAAAGAGAGCATTGTGGTGTGTGAGAGTGTCATTGTGCATTATCCCCATGTAAACATGATAAACATCATGCATTAACCCAAAATTGAAGTGTAGCACATATATGGGATGTGATGTGATTTGTGTATTCTATAGCACATAAATGGGATATGATGTGATTTGTGTATTCTATGTGTTTATTCAAGACTCAACATGTATGTGTTTTATGCCTAGAAACCATATATATATATATATATATATATATATATATATATATATATATATATATATATATATATATATATATATATATATATGTGTGTGTGTGTGTGTGTCTGTGTGTGTGTGTGTGTGTGTGTATATATATATATATATATATATATATATATATATATATATATATATATATATATATATATATATATATATATATATATATATATATATATATATATATATATATATATATATATATATATATAGGTATCTCCCCCACTTCCTAGAGGTTTTTGTATGCATGCATGGGTTAGAAAAGGGTTGTGCCTTATGCATGGACACATGATTTATCCCTAAACATGCATAATTTAAGTGCATGGTTAGGTATGGTGCAAAGAGAGTGGGTACTTGATGGTTAATCTATGTGCTTTTGGTGATGAGGCTTATGTGTCTCCTTCGATCACTAAATGTATGTTTGAGTTTTGTTTTGTTTTCGAGCATGATCTATGAAATTTTTAAGCATTTTGGAAAGAAGTGAACTTTGGATTTCATGGTAGATTAAGCCTTTGGTTTCCATGTTAGTTGAGTTTAATTAGTTATTAGATTTGATACCACACATTCCTTCTTATGACATCTACTTTTTGGGTCAAACTTTTCTCTTGATTTAAATTCTTCTAGTTTCTATTGTTTAGGAGTTTCCTCATTTGTTTGCTTTGATATCCAAATTCTTCCTTTATGGAATTGAGCTTCTAGCAGCTTCTTTAGCACCTAAATATGTTGAATTTCCAAAAACATCTTCCTTCTACTGTCCTTCTCATTGTTCCGGTAGTGCTTGTGTTTGCATTCCTATGGCTGCTTGAAACCTTGCATTTGAGATAGCATAGGGCTTGAAACTTTTACCACTCAAACTTGTTTCTTTCCTTGTGTTGGTCATTGGGGGTGTTGATTGCCCCTTGGTTGTATGCTGGTGTGAGATGCTCATAATCGAGTCCTATGATTCTTTTGATGTTGTCCTATAGATTAGAGCATGTTGCATTTTGATGATGTCTAATACCTTCGAGAAGACTCTTTGTTTGGTGTGAGATAAGATTGGTGACTTTTCCTTAGGGAGATCCCTTTCGTGAACATCAGGTGCTCCGTACTAAATTCTCCTTACTTTGTTAGCTCATATCCTCTAGTTGAATTTCTTGTCAAGAATTCTTTTTGTTGACCTTGCATGGATGACTAAACCTGTATTTGGTCTTTTATATCTTGGTTGGCTTCTATCCCTACTTTTCTAGGTAAGAAATGCTCCATGTCCATGGGAAAATGGTAAACTTGATAGTCAAAGTCTAGGTGAATGCCTAAGCTGGGATCTTTCAAATCTAATAGGAATTCCTTATCTATGGACTGATTGATCAAGAAGTTTTTCAATTTTATGTTTTCTTGAAAGTGCTCTATCATTGATTTTTTTTGTGCTTCTTAGACTAGATGGCTATCCCTAAAGAGTGTCACAAAGTTGGACAACTAAGGGCATGGTGATTGTAACCAAAGATTTGTTAATTATGTGTATCTCAACAAAGCGTTCAAAGATCCATTGTTGACCTAAGGTCACTCGTTATGTTGGGTTTTTGTTTTCAAAATCTAGAAACTTTTCCATGATGCATGTAGTTGCAAAATGAATAGGAAGCTCTACCTCTCCCAAGAACTGAGCTAGGAAGCCCCCTTGGGTTGAGAGATATGCTTCAAATAGGCACAAATCTTCCTAAAGATGTTAAACCATAGAGTTTCCAATTGTGTTGGTTGAGGTTTTTGGATCCAAGGAGATTTTATAATTCTACATCTCTATTGTTTTGAGTTAAATTTAAATGCACATGTTGTAAGGATGTTTGGGCTAACAATGTATTGTTAGAGTACTCCTGTAATGAGAAGAGTTATGCAATATTTGCATCTTTGTCCTCAAATGACATCTCTTCCCATAGTGAACTAGCCATGAAGACATTAGATCCTTCTAATTCATAACATTCTACTATATGTTTCTCATTGATCGATATGTCAAGAATTGCCAAAATTTGCATCCATTCATATGGCTTGAACTCTTCATCATTGAAGACCCTAGGCATGTATGCTAGATCTTTGGTTGGCTAGACAATGGTTGGTGTATGCATTCTTTGTTGAGATATCAAGATCGACATTTCATGATTGAGGATGACACATATCACTTTTTCGTTTCTTTGACATGCATAGTGGACACACCGATACAAGTCAAGGATAGTTTAGTGAGCTTTACTAGATTTATATATCGAGAGTGATGACACATTTGTTTCTTTCTTGCCCACTCATTCACGGAAATTAGGATTTTCCTTATGTATTGTTCTTTATATATTGCACTAGTTGTATTGTTGTATTAGGTCATTCTTGTATCTTCCTGCTATGTTGTAGAAGAAGAAGAAGAAGAAGAATATCATTCTTCCTTGCCTCAATCTGTGTATGGTCCTTTTGATTGTGAGAGCAAGTGAGTGAGCTCTCTTCCTTATATCTTCTCTCTTGGCATGGTATCAGAGCCAATGTGGATATATAGAGCTCATGGAGAAGGCTAAAAGTGAAGAGTACACGAGAAGACATGGGGAAAGCATGATTCATAAACAACCTCAGATCGCTACAAAATTTGGTGTGAAGGTAGAAGCAATCAAAATATTTTCAATACCTATCTCTTTAGGGTCACTCGTTTTGTTGAGATTTTTGTTTTGAAGCCATCTCGACCTCTGTTCTGAGCCCAAAAGGTGAGGCCCATAGAAAACCAAGTCAATTTGGAAAAATCTAAGTTACATCTTGTTCGATAACACTGAAATATCCTAAATCCAAAATTTCAAGTCATTTTGTGTACTTTTGATACACAAAAACTGTGTTTTTTTTAGATCGAATTGTCACATCATAGTGTGATGATGTTCAAGTAGAGATACTACTTCTAGTGTTTTGCAATGTTGCAAATTGTTGCAAAAATGGCCAATATTGATGGAATGACTCAGCTTATGAGTGACAAGTTGGACAAAAATAATTTTCACATTTAGAGATTCAGAATGATAAATTTCCTGATGAGAAAAGGCTATTGGAAGTACATCAAAGGAGAGACTGAAAATGCTCTAAAGTTACCAAAGAGGAATCAGACTATGGACCAATTAAGATCATATGAAGAATGGAATTAAGGAGCATGAAAGGTAATGTTTTAGCTATCTGTTAGCATACATGATAGCATGATTGGGCACATATAGGATGCCAAAACTCCAAAAGAGGCTTGGAACTGTTTGGTCACAATGTATGAGACCAATACAAAGGCATGGAAATTGCAACACAAGAACGAGTTGCATACACTAGAGAAAAACGACATGTCAGTCAGTGAATACACCCTAAAAAATCAAAAGCATATGTGAGTCACTTGCATCTATTGGTGTGATTGTAGATAATGATGATAAGGTGGAAGTGTGCCTTCGTGGCTTAGAGAAGGTGTTAATAAGTGAAATAGAATTTTCTAGGTCTCTAGATGGCTTTGTCTTGTAGACTTATTAACACCTTCTCAGAACCTTGAATTGTAAAGGGGTCCAACAAAGTTTCATCTGATAGTGTGTGTATGTGCATATGAGTGTATAATTGTGAATGAAAATATATTGTGATTGTTTGAATCAACATTGGTTCTTACTTCACAATAGTATGTGTAAGTGTATGTGCATATGATTGAGAATTTAGAATCTATTGTGATTGTCTGACCCAAGATTGATTCTTAGTTCACAATAGTATGTGTAAGTGTTTGTGCATAGGATTGAGAATTTAAAATCTATTGTGATTGTCTAACTCAACATTGATTCTTACTTTGCAAGAATATGTGTAAGTGCATATGATTGAGAATTTAAAATCTTTTGTGATTGTCTGACAAAACATTGATTCTTACTTCACAATAGTATGTGTAAATGTATGTGTATGTATGATTGAGAATTAAACTATTGTGATTGTTTGACTCAACAATGATTTTTACTTCACAATAGTATGTGTAATTACATGTGGGTGTATGATTGAGAATTAAAGTCTATTGTAAATGTTTGACTCAACATTGATTCTTATCTCACAATGCTATGTGTAGTTGTATGTATGTGTATGATTGAGAATTCAAATCTATTGTGATTTTTTTACTTGACATTGATTCTCACTTCACAATAGTATGCATGTGTATGATTGAGAACTTTAACAGTTAGAAAATGTAAATACATAAATTAATAGATTTATTAAGAGAGATTTAGAGTAGTGTGTATATATTTTAAGATATATATTTAGTAGAATATATATCTTATTTGATATTGATTTATGTTGTATTTTTGTAGATGTAAAGTCTTCATAGAGCAAGAACTCTGGGAAAGGGAAAAGAATGGTCATATGTGATTATTCATCAAGAGGGTAAAATAGTCTCCACAATACAATGCAAATGTTGTGGATGTTGCTATGTAGGAAATGCAACTCGGATAAAAGAGCATCTTTTTAGTATAGGTAATAATGTGGTAGGATGCTCTAATCCAGACAGTGATATATGGGTACACTTTGCAAGTTATGCAAACAAATGTAAATCTCAAGGTATCACATCAAAAAGATTTAAATGCATGAGTAGTTCACAGCACTTTCGAAGTGGGGATACATGTACTCTATTTTCTCTAGCTAAGTCAAAAAAGAGTGGACCCAATGAATGTAGTAAAAATGGTGGATGTAATAATGTGTCACCATGCTTTGTTTGTACTAAATCACGCAATACAATACCTATAGCTTTTGAAAAGCAAGATTGTCTCGAGCTTCATCTTAAATGGACTCAAGAATTTTTAGAATGTGGGATTCCTTTCAATGTTATTCGTAATCCTATTTTCAAAGATGCTTTGATGTCAATTGCACAGAAAGGATTCACCATGCCAGATTACAATAAAAATTCCGAATAGAGTATGTAGATAAAGTGAAAAAAAGTATTGAACCTATTTTAAAGCAAACAGTGCTTGATTATGTACCCATGTATGGATGTGCAATAGCATTGGACGGATGGGCAAGTTGTCAGAAGAAGCCATTGAATAAAGAGAAACATGTTTTTGGAAGCTATTGATACTTCTCTTAAAGAGAGAAGTTCAACTTTTCTTGTAAAGTTATATGAACATGTCTAAAGAGAAGCATGTTTTTAGAAGCTATTGATGTTTCTCTTAAAGAGAGAAGTTCAACTTTTCTTGTAAAGATATATGAACATGTCTAAAGAGAAGCATGTTTTTGGAAGCTATTGATACTTCTCTTAAAGAGAGAAGTTCAACTTTTCTTGTAAAGATATATGAACATGCTATATCAAACGTGGGTGGTCCGAAGAGTATGACTACGATAGTGACTGACAATGCATCTAATTTTTGAAGTGTTGGAATTGCCTTCAAAACAAGTATGAAGGCATTACTTGGGTTCCATGCACAACTCATACACTAGATCTATTATTGAAAGATATAGGTAGCTTATCTTTCATTAAACAAAGTTTATTAGATGCATCCTTCTTATCGAGTTACGGCTTCAAAGTGTATGTCTCTATTATAGTCACAAAATTTTTGGCATAATCTTAAAAATCATCGTTATCACTAAATCCTTTATGGAACTTTTAGGAATTGTTGATAATGATAAGTTTGTGATAGGAAAAGTTTATTGGATTATGTCAGAAGCTATTCAAAAAGTGAAGGAATTTAATCAGTTTTCATTATAAGAAAAAACATAGATTGAATCATTAGCAGAGAAAAGATGGATGCAAATGCATACTCATTTACATAGAACAGTGTTCATCTTGGATCCAGCATTTCAACTCAATGGTCAAGCATCAAATAAATAATTCATGGAAAATTTCAAAACCACATGTTAGTTATTACTTCTAGGTGCAGATGGTTGGGATCCATTCCACCAGAGAGTAGCTTATGTAAATTGAGAAGGATGTTTTGAATATTTATGGCACATTGAAGCAATTCAAAAGCATCCACCTCCTATATGGTGAAAATAGTACAAAGCTGAAGTAGTGGAGTTGCAACATATAGCTATGAGAGTGCTTTTAGTAACAGCTTCAAGTGATAGTTATGAACATAATTGGAGTCCGTTTCCCTAAAGGGACACTTGACTGGGAAACGGACACTTGACTGGGAAACGGAAATCGCTTAAGCATATCACGTCGCAATGATTTAGTATACATTTTTTGTAATATGCATTTTTTACATGCTCCAACCAAGCTAGCTTCTACAGAAGCACAACAAACTTTTGGAGAAGTTCAAACTCATGAAAGTTTAACAATGATTCATGGAGTGATCATGATTTAGATATAGATCACAATGATGGTTCAAGCATGGAAGAAATAGATGACATGGTACATGTAATAGATGATGATATTCAAAATGAATAAAATGATGTGCTTTGAATACTTTGATTAGACTCAATTGCAATATTGATGGCTTTATAATATAGTAATGTCTTTGATTACAAAAAGAACCTTTTCTATTCAATGTTTTGTTGATTGAATAATTCATCGATAGTGAACCGATCAAACATGATGATGCCTCAAAGAGTCTTCCATAGCTGTTCTCATATGCATCGAGAGATACTTGTAAATTTTTCACTTGATTTTCTAAATCATCTTTCCTCTTTTGTTGATCATCAATTGTTCTTGAAATCTAGGAATGGTTAATTTGTCATTGTATAATTCTACTCCCTGTGATGATAAATCATGGATAAGATTATGTTCTTTAGGTAGTAGAATGTAGGGTTGCTTTCGAGGAAGAGGGCCTTTATTTCCTTGATTACGAAATTCTGCCCAATTTTGAGGACGACCCAAACCTATACCTGCATTCTTAGGGTGATCATCCCGATCTACAAGTCAATGAAGAATATCTTGTACAAAAAATTTTTGAATGAAATATAGTGCTATCTGATTATTACTTGGTAATGATCTCTCAACTTGCACAAAGCGTCAAAGTAGAATTTCTGCGAATCCTTTATATTGTAAGTCAGCAACCTTTAAGGGTGATGTTTCTTTTGCCCTTCCTATAACACGAAAGAGAACATCATGAACAAAATGATTTGTACATAGCGTTTTTACTTCTTTCATTGATAATGGTTCTCCCTCTAATTCCTGTGGCTCTAAATATCCATATAATTCAAATGATACCACTTCATTTAATCCACATAGTTCAAATGATACCACTTCATTTAATCCACATAATTAAAATGATATCACTTCATTTAATCCACTTAACTCAAATTATACCACTTCATTTAATCCACATACTTCAAATGAATCCACTTCATTTAATCCACATAATTTAAATGAATCCATATCATTTAATCCACATATTGCAAATGATTCCACTTCACTTAATCCACATAATTCAAATGATATCACTTCATTCAATCCACTTAACTCAAACAATACCACTTCATTTAATCCACTTAACTCAAATGATACCACTTCATTTAATCCACATAATTTAAATGAATCCACATCATTTAATCACATATTACAAATGATTCCACTTCATTTAATCCATATAATTCAAATGATACCACTTCATTTAATCCACTTAACTCAAATGATACCACTTCATTTAATGCACTTAACTCAAATGATACCATTTCATTGAATCCACTTAACTCAAATGATGCCACTCATTACTAGAAATAGGGGGGCGTAGCGATGCCCCCCAATGAAAAAAAGTGGGTCTCGTTGCTTATGCGATGCTAGCATCGCATAAGCGATGATACTTTTTTTTATTAAAAAAAAAGGACGACTCGTTGCATAAGCGATATGCATCGCAAAGAGTGTTGCTAGCCAGCGATGCTTTTAATGACATTGGCAAACTACCTGCGATGTTAGAGCGTCGCATACATGACGTTTTAGTATTCCAAAGCATCGCATAAGAGACACTCTGGAATGTTACAAAAAAAATCAATATCTCCCGGCACATTTGTGCCAGGATTAGGATGAGAGAGAGAGAGATTGACACGGTTTGAGCACACACATCCTTTGAAGCAAGGTACACACACACACACACATACACACACAAATTTACACACACATGTACATATGCATACACACACATAGACACACATAGACACACATACATACACATAGACACACATACATACACACATAGACACACACACACCTACACACATAGATACATACACACACACATACACATACATATTAAACACATTCACACTTCGACACACACACAAACACACATACACACATGTACACATGCATACACACATATATATACACATACACATGCATATGCACACAAACACACATACACACATAGATACACACACATAGACACATACACACACATACACATAGATTTACACACACACATATACACACTAATTTACATACACACATACACATGCATACACACACACATAGACACACGCATACACACATAGACATACACATAGACACACACACACATACACATACACACACATATAAACACACATACATAGACACACACACTTACACACACACACACATCCACACACATTTATACACACACCTACACATGCATACAGACACATATATATAGATACACATGTATATACACACATAGACACACACATACACACATAGACACACACACACATAGACACACACACACATAGACGCATACACACACACACATAGAGAGACATACACACACACATACACATACATGCATACATATGCATACATAATGTGTATGCATATGCATACATACACACTTACATGCATACACACACATACACACACATGCATACATATGCATACATAATGCACATGCATATGCATACATACATGCTTACATGCATACACACATACACAAACACATATAGCCACACACACATACACACACATATACACACATACACACACATATATGCATACACACACACATAGACAGACATACACACACATACACATACATGCATACATATGCATACATAATGCATATGCATATGCATACATACATACTTACATGCATACACACACACATATGTATACATATGCATACATAATGCACATGCATATGCATAGATACATGCATACACATACACACACATAGACACATAAACACACATAGACACATACACACACATACACACACATACACACACATACACACACATATACACACAGATTTACACACATATACACATGCATACACACACATAGACACACACACACATACACACACACATACATACATAGACACATACACACATAATGCATATGCATATGCATACATACATACTTACATGTGTACACACATACACACACATATGCATACATATGCATACATACATGCATACACATACACACATAGACATACACACACATAGACACATACACACTCATAGACACATACACAACTTACACACACACACACACATCCAAACACATTTACACACACATACACATGCATACAGACACATATATATAGATACACACGTATATACACACATAGACACACACATACACACATAGACACACACACATACACACATAGACACACACACATACACACATAGACACACACACACACATACACACACACAAAGACACATACACACATATATATGCATACACACACATGTAGAGAGACATACACACACATACACATACATGCACACACATGCATACACACACATAGAGAGACATACATACACATACACATACATGCATACATAATGCATATGCATATGCATAGATACATACTTACATGCATACACACACATACACACACACATGCATACATAATGCACATGCATATGCATACATACATGCTTACATGCATACACACACATACATAAACACACATAGAGACACACACACAGGTAGAGAGAGACACACACACATACACACATATATATGCATACACACATGTAAAGAGACATACACACACATACACATACATGCATACATATGCATACGTAATGCATATGCATAAATACATACTTACATGCATACACACACACATGAATACATATGCATACATAATGCACATGCATATGCATAGATACATGCTTACATGCATACACATACACACATAGAGACATACACACACATACACACATAGACACATATACACACATATACAACATACACAAACAGATTTACACACACACATAGACACACATACACACATACACAAACACACTTACACATGCATACACACAGACATACACACATACACACATAGGCACACACACACACTTACACACATAGACACACACACATACAAACTTACACACACACATATATAAACACACACATTTACACACACACATACACATGCATATAGACATATATATACAGATACACATGTATATACACACATAGACATACACATATACACACACATACACACATATACACATACACACACACACATCCACACACATTTACACGCATATATACACATGCATGTAGACACATATATACAGATACACACGTATATACACACATAGACACACACACACACACATAATGGACACATACACACATATATGCATAGACACACACACACATAGAGACATACACACACATATATGCATACACACACATAGAGACACATACACACACATACACATACATGCATACATATGCATACATAATGCATATGCATATGCATGCATAAATACTTACATGCATACATACACATGCATACATTTGCATACATAATGCACATGCATATGCATACATACATGCTTACATGCTTACATGCTTACATGCATACACACACTCACATATACACCTACATACACATATACACACATACATATGTACACGTATATATATTGATTTCTAACCCATTTTGTTTTATATGTACAGGTATTATGGATCCTAGTAGAGAGAGAAAGGTGAAACTCACTCTCATAAAAAGTCTTATGAGAGCAAGAGTTCTGCCTGATACTCTAAGGATCATCATGCATGAGTACTCAGAGATGCTTGATGATGAGCTGGATTTTACGATCCAAATGCTTACCCAGTGATTAGCGGAGGGCTCTTCTGTGGCTCCATATGCAGGAAGACAACTATCTGCTCATAGGTATGTTTTTTTTTCATAATTTTTTTTAATGATATTATAACACATATTTTTATTTATTTTATCTATCTATTTTCAAGACACCTATACCACCTCCAGATCATGATAGCAGAGCGTAGGTGCCTATGAGGACATGCATAGGCACCTTAGGGCTAGAGTGCGATGTAGAGCGAGAGGGGAATATTGTGTACATAGGGAATGGATTGGAGTTCAAGAGAAGAATGCAAGCATTATGCGACTCTTACCTGCACCTTGTCCACTTGCAGTGGAAGTACCTATGAATTTTACATATGAATTGAAATAAATATCTTATGTTTTATTTACATTATTTTTTTTTTTTTTGTAGTGAGCATGATGAGAGGGATAAAAAATACGTACTTAGTTCACTTGAGACAGAGTTTGGGACAGGATGTTCGCATAATTGGTTTCTAAAAGACATGCAAACACTTATGGCTCATCGTCGTGATAATGCACGGTATACATTGCTTTTATGTATATATATGTGGATATGGGTATTTGTGTTAATGTATGTATGTATGTATGTATATGAGAGAGAGAGAGAGATAAAAGAGTGAGACTAGAGGTACAAATACACGCATACACACACATATACATCATACATGCACATTTACACACATATACACATACATGCACATTTATACATACATGCACATTTATACATACACACACATACATGCACATTTTTACACACACATACACATGCATGCAGTTACACACATATAATGAATACACACATAGACACATACACATACTCACGTACACATACACATACATAATCATACGTACACACACATAGACTCACATAATCATATTTACATACATATATACACATACACATGCATATATATACACACACACAACACATGCATGAACACATATAGATACACATACATACACACACATGCATATGCGCATATAGATACACATACATACACACACATGCATACACACATATAGATACACATACATACACACACATGCATATATATATATATATATATATATATATATATATATATATATATATATATATATATATATATATATATATATATATATATATATATATATATATATATATATATATATATGTGCATACATATAAAGTTTTTTTTGAGAAAGATTAACGTCAGATCCTCTCACTAATGAGGACCATTGTCTACTTCAAGGTGAAAACAAAAGTGGCATGTTTGTGTTGTCCAAAATAAGTCATGCTAATGTTGCTAGGTCTACTACACCTAAGGAGAACATGAAGTTATGGCATGCTAAATTTGTTCATATCAATTACACAACTCTCAAGCATATCAAAGATCAAGTTTTGGTGGAGAGTTTGCCTATTTTTTATTTACCACATGATGTAGAGTCATGTGAAGGATGTCTTGAAGGAAAGCTTCACAATTTATCTTTCAAGAAACATGGATTTATCATGGCCACAAGGAAGTTGCATATCATACATTCGGATGTGAATGGTCCAATGGGAATAGATTCTATTCAATGTTATAGGTACTTTGTTATGTTCATAGATGATTTCTTGAGATATTCATGGCTTTACGGTCTTAAACTAAAGTTAGAGGTTTTTCCTACTTTCAAGAAGTTCTTAAGTCAATCAAAGATCCAGATTTTGAGAAGTGATAGAGGAGGAGAGTACATTTCAAAAGATTTTAAGTCTTTTTTAGAAGACAAAGGTATCTCTCATCAACTCATGATTGCTTACACTCCAGAACAGAATGGTGTTGCAAAGTGAAAGAATAGGATACTTGTTGAGATGATGTGTAGTATGATGTCATCCAAAAGACTTTCTCCCAAGTTTTGGTTTGATGCAGTACATACAGCTATCACATTCTAAATAGATCTTCCACAAAAGCTTTAAAGGTCATCACACCTTATGAAGCCTATTATAGGAAGAAGCCCAATGTGAGTTACTTCAAAGTTTTTGGTTCCCCAGCTTATGTTCACATTGAGAAGAAGGATCGTGGTAAGCTTGATGTAAAATCCATCAAAGCGGTCTTTATTAGTTATGCAATTGAAAGCAAAGGATATAGAATCTATGTTCGAGATATAGGTGATATCCTACTCTCACGCAATGCATATATTGCCAAAAGTCATATTTATGATAAGAAGGAAGAAATTCCAGATTTCATAAAGGCAGATGACTATGCATTTTTTAGAAGGAATTGGATGCTTACATTCAGCCATACAAGGGGGGTGATGAACCTTCTCAAACCCTAAGAGATATAGGTGGATAGAGAATTTCATTACCTACACTAGTACCTAGTCCATTATCAGTACCTCTTGAAGTTCCGACTTATGAAGTTGGAGAAGGTTCTAGAGTTTGAGAAGAAAGATATACTAAAGAACCAAAAAAGATACCACCACTTTTTAAGAATACACCAAAGTGGTTATATCATACTTGGAAGCACAGTGGTATATAGGAATACAGTGAAAGAACTAGAAGTCAGACCAGGATACAACAAGAAGTCTAGGTAAATTATGCAAAACATTTTGAGATTCATAATAGTTTAGCACTTACTTCAGTTGAGAATGAACAAGCTAGTGTTCAAGATGCACTACAAAGTGATATGATTATCACAAGTCCCAGGATTGAGTTCAAGTACAGAGATAAGTGTATCTACATGACAGAGCAGAAGTACATTGAGAAATTATTGGAAAGGTTTGAGATGCAATATTCTAAGCCTATACAGACACTGATAGATGTAAATGTATTATTACAGTTGGAAGCAGATTCAGAACCATTTAATGCTACATTATATAGTCAAGCAGTTGGTTGCTTGATATATTTATGTAATACATGACATGACATTCATTTTGTAGTTTCTCAAGTATCCAAGTTCATACACGGTCAACTCAAGATTTAGTGGAAAGAAGTTAAGAGATATTTGCAGACATCAGAAATTTTGCAGGTTATTGAAACTTGTACCATTATGACATTGAAGGGGGGATTGCTGGAAAACAATGTCCCATGGTCAATAGTGAAAATTTCTCAAGTTGATACAGGATTTGTAGGTATGTTTAGTACTTTTCGGATAACCAAAACGCATGGCAGTGTGGATAAAGGATAGCACTCCCATGCAACCCACCAGGGTTCAATCCCAAGCGGGGGCAATGTGTAAATCGTGTGAAAACATTTTTGAAGGCGGTGATTTTTCATGATGTGTTTTCTGGAGTGCCATCTATGATTTTGACTTTCGTAACGATGGAATAGTGATCGTAAAGTTTAGCTTTATTAAATGCTTTTTGATAATGCTTTTCAAGAAATATTCTCAACTATAAAAGAAGAGGCTCGGCTCATTATGTATCATCACTCAAGCAATCACTCAAGGAGAGTTCAAGATACTCGGTGATCAAGGAGATAACTTCTCACTCTCAAGGAGCAAGGAGACGATCTTGGAGGCCGACTTGGAGGAGGAGTTCTCACACTCTTGGAGGAGTTTTGGTCTACATCTTGGTGATTATCTGGAGGAGATTCTGCTAGCTTACCATCAACATGTATTCTAGATTTACTTTGAGTAGCAAGTCTATTTCTGTTCTTACTTGTTAGGTCACTCGTTTCTGATTTAGGTTGATCAGAATTTGGGTTTGTTGTACAATAGTTCTAAATTTTTCTTATTCTCCATATTCTGATACACACACCCACACACTCTTCATACCTCTAATGCACATATAGATAGTGTAGGTGAGCCTCAGAGCTTATCGTTACACTTGAAATCCTATCTATTCTCTCTCTATCTCTCACTCATCTATTTTTTAGTCTTAAGGTGTGTATGTTAAGGTTCATTTGTTGGAAGATCTTGTAAACCTGTTAATTTATTATTATTGGGGCCCATACCACTTCCAACATATGGTATTTAGAGCTTAGAATACCAACACAACACTGATTAGCTTTTTTGTTATGGTTGGTACATATAAGACCTTACTTAAGAGGTTCATGTTACCATCATAGGCTTTGACGTTTCCAATTTTCTTAACAGAGTGTCTAGTGTCATCACATGTCTGCACTTCACGCTTCCCTTCGGGTTCTTCAAGATCAGATTACAATGTTACATTTCTAGCCACATGGTTGGAACAACTAGAATCAATATAGAAAAGATGCTCATCATCTTTACCTTGCTTGGATGTCATGTTCATGATGAGTATAGAATCCTCTTGGTCCTCTGTGTAGTTGTTATAATCTCTTCTTCCTCTAAAACCTCCTTGATAATTGTTGTTGTTGTAGCCTTGGTTGTAGTTGTGATTGTAATTGCTACCTCCATTGTTGAATCTGCCTCTGGATTGTCCATAGCTCCCTCTATGGAAGCCTCTTACCGTTTGATTCCTTGTGTTTTTGAAGCATTCTTCTGTGGTGTGGTTGGTAAGGCCATAAATCTTGCAAGGTGGAATGTTATAGGACCTCCCCTGTCTTGCTTTCCTCCTCTACCCCTTCCTCTAGTACTCTTCCTCTACATCTGTAGTTAACTTGAGAGGTACTAGCCCCTTCTTCATTCTTTTTGCTTTTACCCTTATCCTTATTTTTATTCTTATCTTTATAAGGGTAGAAGATTGGTTACCTCCAGAGTTGTCACCATTCAAGTTGAGCTTCATCTCATGGGTGAAGAGTTGCCCCATCAAGGTGTTGAGGTATGGTATCTTCATATCCATATAAAGGTCCATTGCTATGGTGAAGGACTCCCACTTATCATCCGCTATGATGCCATGGATGATCTACCTTACTATGTGTTCTTCTTCTATCTCCTCTCCAATGCTTGCAAGCTGGTCAACCACATCTTTCATCTTGGTTACATAATCAGCTATACTTTGCTTTGATTGCTTTTTTAGGGTTGTAAACTCCATCCATAGCTCGCTCTTCCTAGCTCTTGTATTTGATGAAATGTATGAAGAAAGCACTTCCCAAGTCTCTTGGGAGGTCTTGCGATTCCTAATGTGAGGCAATAAGAAATTAGATATTGAATTTAGTAGATAAGACTTGGCAAGAGCATCCTTTGCACACCATGAGGTCAACTCTTCCCTTGTGGGTTGATGTTTGCTCCTAAATGTTGGCATCTCTTCATCTCCTAAGATGTATACATATAGACTTCTCCATTGAAGGTAGGCTTGCATCCTTAGTGACCATGTTGGGTAGTTTCTTCTATCCAATTTGTCAATGAATGATGGAAATCCATCTCCCATCTTGCTTGTTGTTGCTCTAATACCACTGTTGGAGGAGATGGTGGATAGTCTTCAGAGATGAAGTGGTGTTGCTTCTACATGCTTCACACCAGCCAAGAACAAGTGTTGGAGAGTATAGTCAGCCTCTTTAGCTTGCTAATGATCATAAATAATCACCTATGTTGTTTGGAACATGATCCACTAATCAATAGATCAAAATATATAGGTAGGAAATTGATCCAAGATCATAGACTTGCTATTTTTATCTCTACACATGTTCAGTATAATGAACAGTGCTCTGAGCATAGTAGCAATTAGCCTAATTCCTTTTGATGGTATCTAATTGACTTAGACAACTACCAATCATGAGTGATTTCAATCAAAAAGATGAACTACATGATGAGTATGATGTTTAGCAAATCATGGGACTTCCCCTACATTTTCAGGATGCATCAGAGTACAGACCAGAGAGTAAAGATATGGTAATATCTCACGATTGAGAGAGCCAATGATAATGAGCTTTTGTAGCTATAAACTAGACAATATAGTGAATATATGATTCTTTAAATCACGACAAATGATCAATCATACAGACCAGAGTACAGACCAGAGAGTAAAGATATGGTAATATCTCACGATTGAGAGAGCCAATGATAATGAGCTTTTGTAGCTATAAACTAGACAATATAGTGAATATATGATTCTTTAAATCACGACAAATGAACTAGCTCTAAGAAGATCATTGTACTGATGTAGTCATGGCAGAGAAGTGAAGTAAAGATGTAATGAAAATGTATGTATTAGAACACATAAAAATACAATGTCATTGTCAATACTCTATTGTAAAATGTGAGGAAAGTGATTGAAAAATGAAGTAATCTCTCAAATTACATAGGATCCCTCTCTATTGCTCTCCAAAAGTCAGGACATCACGCGAGTCTTTTGACTCTCTTTTATAGTTGAGTTTGGAGCCAACGTTTTGAACTCAAATTCAAAAGTTCACCTAAAAGTAATCCTAAACTATAGGATTTATATTCTCTCATCACTACCAAATGAATTGAGATTTTATGCTTCTTAACTCCACGTGGAAGTAAGGTTCTTTTACAAAAGTAAATGTAATTATTTTTACAAGGGATTGATCATATAAGGCTCTATGAGAAATATGCTAATCATCCAAGTATGTGGGCTTGGATTCTCTTGCACAAAAACTATCCTCTTACTAAAGAAGAAGGATGGGTCAATTAGGTTGTGCATCGATTATCAAGATTTGAATAAGATTAGGATAAAGAATAAATATCGGATGTCCTAAATGGATGAATCTTTTGATCAAATCTAAAGATGTACCCAAGAAAAAATTAAAAACTAAGTATGGGCCTTTTGATTTTTTTGTCATGCCTTTTGGATTAACAAATGCCATAGCTACTTTTATGACCTTGATAATATAATCCTAAGACCATACTTAGGAGGAGTTTTAGTTGATTTTCTTGATCACATCCTTGTTTGTAGTCAATATACAACTGATCGTTTGGAGGAGTTGGAGAAGATATTCCAAGCCCCAAGAGAGAATAAGCTATATGGAAAACAAAATAAGTGTGAATAATTTTCATCAAAAACTAGACATATTGGGCACATTAGATCACAGAAAGGAATTCAAATAGATTGTAAAAAGTTCTAAGTTATCCTTGAATGGCCACACCCAAACCCATTATTGAATTTTCAGAGTTCTTTGGGGTTAGCATGCTACTACGGAAACTTTTTATCAAACTTTCACAATATTTCAATCCCTTTATTTGAAAAGCTAAAGGGAAAGCGTGAAAGCCTTACTTGGGATAAGGAAGATGCACAAAGCATGGAATGTCTTAAGAATGAGTCCTTTGTGTTTGAAACAAATACAAGTGAACTAGCAATAGGAGATGTGTTGACAGATTGGCCAACCAATTGCCTTTGAAATTCAAAAGCTGAGATCAACTCAACAAAATTATTACACCTTAAAAAAACATATATATTTATGCCATTGTACATGCTCTAAATAAATGGATGTATTACTTTTTTTGTGTCAAAGTAACTATACTTTTTTATCAAGAAAGTGTAAAGTAATTCGCAAACCAATCTCAGTTAGCAAGTAGAAAGGGAAGATGGGCTAAGATGATTCAAGATTTTGGTTACACTTTAGATATTGAAGAGGAAAATCCAATATAGCTACAAATGCCTTGAGAGGTATGCCCATGTTGAATTCTCTAAGTTTCATACAAATCCCCAAAGAAATTAGATGGAAAGATCTATTTGAATGCCATGATCCCCCTAATGTTGGTCATTCAACAATCAACAAAAGAAAGCATCACTCAAGTTAAAAAGACAAGGAATCATTCATATAAATGCTAGAAGAGATGGATGGATACCTCAAGGAAGTGAGGTGGTACTGTTAAAACGTGCTTTGTACCTGCCCTAAATCACTTCAGATTTTGATAGTAGGCCCTTTTAGCTTGCAAATGACACCAAGAAAGTACCTATGTACTTCGGAGTGGATGCTTGAAACAATTGAATCAAAATAGACTACTTCACAAATAGCTAGTGTCACAAAACTTGCTATTTTGGTCTAGACACCTACTGGTTCTTTTGCTCAGTGCTCACAATACAGTAGCAATTGATTAAATTCATTTTGAGGGAATTTATTTAGTTTAGATAGCTAGTGATTACAAGTGGAATCCTCTAAAATGATAGACTATGCTCTGAGAAATCAATTTAGCAATCCAAAGCTTACCCTCGATATTTTAGGGACTGAACAGTAGATGACCAGTGAGCAATTCGATGGCGATTTCTCCAAAATGGCTAAACCAAATTCTTTGAAACTTTTACAGCATAAAGTAGACTTCAAATTGGTTCTAACAAGCTATAGATCATGTAAAATGGTTGAGAAATCACTTAGATATTACTAGACAAAGTTCATTGTTTTGTGTAAGTCATAGCAGATCAGAAGTAGACAGAGATGATCAATGAAGTATATCTATTATAGCACATGATTATACAAGATCATTGGCATTGTGATGATGCTCAATGATAGTGGAATGAGTAAACTATGGATTGAGCTACTCAAACCCTGCCAATGATCAATGGAAGAGCTCTCAATGAGGCCACACACCACGAGTTTTTGACAAGTACTTTTATAAGTGTTTGCTTCTAAGTTTGAATTTGAAATTCAAACTTGGCTCTATCTAAAAAGTGACTCCTCTAAATTAGGAGTTATTCTAGCTAATTTGATTCGTAGTTCATGCTTCTCCTAACTCCATGAGATGTATGGATTTACAAAATTATCTCAAGGTTAAAACCTTTTACAATGGTGAATGATCAAAAGGTTACAAGCTAGGATTCACATGATCCATCAAGTGCTTCCACATATTGATTTCCAAGTCAAGCCAAATGTGACAGTTTGTATATTTACACCAACAGCTCCCCCTCAAGCCAAACATCTTGGCTTGTATAGCTTCATCAATCCTCTTGAATATCTTGCAATCCAATCATGGTTTTAAAACCTACAAAGCTTAGTACCATCAAGTGCTTTGGTTAACAAATCAGCACATTGCATGTTTGTGGATACATATGAAAGTTGAATCTCTTTGCTCAATAGCTTCTCTCTAACATAGTGATAGTGCACTTCTATATGTTTGGTTCTTGCATGATAAATGGGATTGGCTACAAGATGCAAAGAACTTGTGTTATCACCAAAAATCATAGGTGAATGAGTGCGGAGTCCCAAATCTGAGTAGAGCAATTTGATCCAAATAGCCTCTTGTGTAGCATTTGCTAACCCCTTGTATTCAGCCTCTGTTGAAGATAGAGCAACAGTTGGTTTCTTCTTTGAAGACCATGAGATGGTCTTATCACCTCCAAAAGATAGATATCTAGAAGTACCTCTTCTGTCATCCTTACAACCTGCCCAATCTACATCTGAGTATAATTTTATATCCAAATCTGATGTGTATGGAAAGTAGACGATGTTGATATATTTAGGTAGTGATGTGTGTGAACACACTAGGACCGCCAAGCACTTTTTTCCCTCTTTAGGAGGTTTTTTTCCCCCGGCTTGTATATATGCCTATTGCCCTAATGGGCTACTTATCTTTGTACATTCTCTAGTAATACATTCAGTATTGTGTGTTGTGCTCCAAGCTTCTTCTTCTTCCTTGTGCTATTCACATACTTCCGCAGACGTCTAACTCCAACAATTGGTATCAAAGCAGGTCTTCGCTTCATCTAGGGCGCTGTCGACACTCCTCCATTTGCAGTCTCAGATTTGCACAAAATTTGGTGAGCATACTCAGGGTGTTTCAGAGATCAAAACAGCTTCGTTCTGTCGTGCTGAAATCTCGATCTGAGCTCATTTCGGCCTCCGAACGCACTATCGCAGTGCTTGTGTAGGCTATTTCATCTTTTTGTGCCAAAGGTATATACCAGTTTCTGTTCGCCAGTTTAAGTGTCTCGAAGTCTGCTACAATTCTAGCAGAACTCGTCTAGGCAATTCTGTTCAACTTTTTGAGATACAGTCAATTTTTTGCATCAAGGTATTTTAGTCACCGGCCATGGCTGAAAGCAATGATGTATTCTGTATGTTGGTTGTTGAGGATAAGTTGGATGGTACCAACTACCCATTATAGGCTTATATGATGCGACATGTATTGGTTGCAAAAGAATTGTGGAACATTGTGCAGGGTATTGAAAGACGTCCTGTTACACCTCTGACTACAGGTACTACAAATACAGGTGCTGGAGCTGATGAAGATGGTGTCGAAGATGATATTCCGCAGATTCCTATTCGTGCTGCTATTTCTACTGCATCTATCAGAGCAGATTCATTGGGATGGCAGAGATGCCCAGGCACATGCATTGATAGCTTTGTCTGTCAAACATGCCATTATTCCTCACATTCGCTCTTGCAGAAAAGCTAAGGATGCTTGGGATGCACTTACCAAGCTTCTTCTTCTTCCTTGTGTGTTGTGCTCCAAACTTCTTCTTCTTCCTTGTGATGTTCGCGTACTTCCGTAGACGTCTAACTCCAACAATTGGTATCAGAGCAGGTCATCGCTTCATCTAGGGTATTGTCGACACTCCTCTGTTTGCAGTCTCAGATTCGCACGAAATTTGGTGAGCATACTCAAGGTGTTTCAGAGATCAAAACAGCTTCGTTTTGTGGTGCTGAAATCGCGATCTGAGCTCGTTTCGGTCTCCGAATGCACTATCGTAGTGCTTGTGCAGGCTATTTCATCTTTTTATGCCAAAGGTATATACCAATTCTTGTTCGCTAGTTTAAGCATCTCGAAGTCTGCTACAAGTCTAGCAGAACTCGTCTGGGCAGATCTGTTCAACTTTTTGAGATACAGTCAATTTTTTGCATCAAGGTATTTTAGTCACCGGCCATGGCTGAAAGCAGTGATGCATTCTGTATGTTGGCTGTTGAGGATAAATTGGATGGTACCAACTACCCATTATGGGCTTATATGATGCGACATGTATTGGTTGCAAAAGGATTGTGGAACATTGTGCAGGGTGTTGAAGACGTCCTGTTACACCTCTGATTATAGGTATTGCAAATACAGGTGTTGGAGCTGATGATGATGGTATCAAAGATGATATTCCACAGATTCCTATTCGTGTTGTTGTTTCTACTGCACCTACTATAGAGCAGATTCACTGGGATGGCAGAGATGCCAAGGCACATGCATTGATAGCTTTGCCTGTCAAACGTGCCATTATTCCTCACATTCGCTCTTGCAGAACAGCTAAGGATGCTTAGGATACACTTACCACATTGTACCAAGCTAGGAATGAGGCTCGTGTTGCTTACCTCCAAAAATAGTTGGAGAGTGAGCACATAAATGAAGGTGATTCTATGGATAGTTTCCTAACAAAGATCAAAGACTTGAAGGAATAGTTGATTTCTACTGATGAGGTTATACCAGATAGCTCACTTGTGTAGACCATTCTGAATGGTCTTCCTGATTCATATCAAAGTTTTGCTTCTACTCTTCGGTTGATGATGAAAGGCAATCCAAATGCCTTATCATTTGAGGAGTTAGTCTCTGTTCTGTTGCAGGAAGATCAGTCCAGGCAAAACAGGTCCATTATGCGAGTTGCAGATTAAGCTTTCCTGGCTACTCAGAAGGGCAAAGAAAAATGGAGTTCTTCAACTAGTAAGTAGAAATCTGCTAATTCTGCATATTCGAAGAAGGAAGATAAAGATGAGAAGAAATTAGAAAAGCAGAAATTGTTTTGTAAGTATTGTAAAGGGAATGATCATATCATAAAGAACTGTCCAAAATTGGTTGCTAAAGAGGAAAAGAAGAAAGAGGCTGGAATGGTTGTTGCAGAGGCCTCTACACCAAAAACAGAGTCTGCAAATCTTGTGCAGGAAGAAGAATGGGCGTTTACTACTGTCTGCAGTTTTGACCCATCTTCTCATGAGCAGTGCATGTCTGCAGTAGACTCAGATGTTTGGTATTTTGACAGTGGGGCGACCAAACATATTACCTCACAGCGCAGTTTCTTCTCTTCACTCAAGCCTGCCCCTACAGGGAATACTGTTACATGCACCAACAACTCCTCTTATCCTGTTATGGGAGTTGGTAAGATCATTTTGACTATTTTTTATGGTAGTTCTTTCACTTTGTCAAATGCTTTATTTGTGCCAGGGATCAAAAAGAACTTGTTATCAGTTTCTGCATTAGCCAAGATTGGCTTGGTTGTGAAATTTATTGATGACAGGTGTACAGTTCATGATCTGTCAAATGGCGATGTGATTATTGCTTTCGGCATTTTATGTCGTGGGCTGTATAAGCTCATAGACTATGAAAGATCTGAAAATGATTTGGTATGTGCAGTAAATGATTCTTAGGTTATGTCAGATGCAAAGCTTTGGCATGCACGCTTTGGTCATCTGAATTTTGCTAGTTTGCTACGCCTGCAGAAATCTCAAATGGTGTCCTCTTTGCCCAAACTTGAGGCACCTGGAAAACATGTTTGTGAAGGCTGTATTTTGGGCAAAATGGTTCCTCCTTTCCAAAAGATGGTTCAGTTCGGGCTACATAGAAATTGCAGCTTGTACATAGTGATATCTGTGGTCCTATGCAGACACCCTATTTTGGAAATTACCTTTACTTCGTGACTTTCATTGATGATTTTTCCAGGCATGCATGGGTATATCCACTCAAAGCAAAGTCCGAAGTGTTCATGTGCTTCAAACAGTTTTTGGTTTTGGCTGAAAATATGTCAGCATGTAAAATGGGCACCCTCCGTTCTGATCGAGGGGGGGAATATATGTCATCTGATTTTAATGCATTTCTGGCTAAACGTGGGATAAAACACCAGTGTACAGTGCCGTATACACCTCAACAAAATGGAGTTGTTGAACAGAAGAACAGGTCTCTGATGCTTGGTAGCTCATGTATATCTTGGTTGAGCGAAAACCACTCGTGTGTCCACCAGTGGTTTTCGCTTCATGCTTGGTAGCTCATGTATATCTTGGTTGAGCAAGAAGCAGCCTACTGTGGCCACTTCCAGTTGTGAGGCTGAGTATAGGGTAGCTTTCACAGCATCTGTTGAGTGTGTGTGGCTCAGACGCCTTATGGCTGATTTGGATGTTGGCCAGTCTTCTGCCACCACCATTTTCACTAACAGTCAGAGCGCTGGCAGTTGTGAGGAACCCTGTGTTCCATGCTCGCACTAAGCACATTGAGGTGCATTATCACTATGTCAGGGAGAGGTTCTCTGCTGGGGAGATCAGCTTGGCATATGTGCCCACGCAGGAGAACATTGCATACCTTTTCACGAAGGCTCTGCCTAGGGAGAAGTTTGAAGCTTTCCGCAAAGCTTTGGGCTTACTTCCTTTTGTGGAGTGATTTCCACATAAAAAATACCTTTGCATTCTCCAAGTGGAACTTCTTCAATACGTCCTACACATATTTTCTTTGAGTGATGTAAATTCCAGAGTTAGTGTAGACTAACTCAAGTCCAAGAAAATACTTCAAAAACCCTAGGTCACTGATTTTGAACTCTTGCATCATCTGGTTTTTTATTTGTTTGATGCCATTGGCATCACTACCTATCAGAATGATTTCATCAACATATGCACATAAATATATCATTTCTAAGTTACTCCTCTTGACAAACAGAGAAGAATCTGCCTTGCGTATCATGAATCCTTGGTCTTGAAGATAGGCTGTTAACCTATGGTTCCATGCCCTAGGTGCTTGCTTGAAACCATAAAGAGTGTTCAATTTTCACACATGATTTACCTTGTTTGGATCTTCATAGCCACGAGGTTGAGCCATATAAACCTCCTCTGAAATCCAGCCATTGAGAAAGGCCTTTTTCAAAATCTAGTTGATACATATTCCAATTTCTAGATGCAGCTACAGCTACCAAGACTCTGATGGTTGGCATCTTAGCCATAGGTGAGAAAGTTTCTTCATAATCAACTCCTTGGGTTTGTGCAAAACCCTTAGCCACAAGTCTAGCCTTATACCTATTTATGGATCTATTTGAGTTCCTTTTGATTTTGTAAATCCATCTAGAACCAACTACCTTCATTGCTGCTTTCTTGGGTATTAGCTCCCAAGTGTCATTCTCTTGGAGTGCTTCTATTTCTTCATCCATAGCCTCCTTCCATTCTGCTTTGGTACTTGCTTCTTCATATGAGGAAGGTTCTTCAAGTGATGTATCCTTGGCAAGATAAATGGAATGATTAGTAACTAATGAAGTATCATACCCATATCTGATTGGCTTCTTACTCTCTCTTTGTGACCTCCTTAAGGCTTGGTTGGATGATTCAGGTATGTCATCCAATCTCTTCATCTTGGCCTTTCCTTTTGATTTCCATGCTTTGAACTCTTCCACGTTGATGGTGTCCTCATCATCTGATTTGATGTCTTCAATTGTGTTTGGCTCCTCCTTGGTGAGGCTTGGAAATTCTTCTTCCAATTCATATGGAAATTTGACCTTCCTGCATTCACTTTCAAACCAAGAATCATTCTCATCAAAAACAACATCTCTACTGACCATAAACCCTTTGTTGGATGGATTATAAAACTTGTATCCCTTTTGATTTATATCATACCCTATGAAGATGCATTTCTCTACCTTAGGGTCTAACTTACCTCTGATTTGTGATGGAACATGTACATAAGCAACACAACAAAATATTATGCAATGTTCAAGTGATGGTCTCCTACCATGCCATGCCTCATATGGGGTCATCCCATCAAGTGACTTAGAGGGTAACATGTTAATAAGATAAGTGGCAGTAGAAACACTCTCTACCCACAAGTAATTAGGCAACTTCTTTTCATTAAGCATTGATCTAGCTGCTCCTCTCTGCTACTCCATTTTGCTCAAGAGTATATCTGGTAGTAATCTCCCTCTTGATGCCTCTGTCCTGCAAAAATGCATCAAACTCATTTGAGAAGTAATCACCTCCTCCATCTGACCTTATCCTCTTTAGACTTCTTCCTGTTTGATTTTCCACAAGTGCAAGATACTTCTTGAAACAACTGAACACTTCATCTTTATGTTTCATGAAATACAAGATAGTCCACCTATTGAAATCATCAATGAATGACACATGGTACCTTGAGCCTGAAATTGAAGGGTCCTTGCTTGGTCCCCACACATCTGTGTGGACAAGTTCCAAGTAATCCTCATGCATATAGCCTTTCTTTGTAAAGGGTAACCTGTGTGATTTACCAAACTAACAAGCACCACATTTATAGATCATGCATTTCTTGGATACATTAGGTATCCCAAATACACATTGATCTCTATATATCTGCTTCAAGGTTCTCTCACTAATATGCCCTAATCTTTTGTGCCAAATCTCGAATTCAGACAAAGTTTGATCCTTGTCATTATAAAGTGCAATGTTTCTAGTGTCCTCAAGCTCAAATGTAAATAATCTACATGTTTTCTCTCCCTTGGACATTCTCTTGAATCCATGTTGGGGACCCTCCACAAAAGTTCCATATTTATTGAACCTAACCTGCAAACCCTTTTCCACTATCTGTCCAACACTCATCAAATTCTTTGTGATAGTAGGTACATAAAGAACTCTGCTCAACAGATTCCTATTCCCATCAGAATTTTTGATATTTCCTACCTTGACAAATGAATGCTTGGTGTCATCACCTGTTTGTACTTGGTGCTTTCCCTTAGGCTCCTCAAGATCAGAAAGGAGAGCTACATTTCCTGCTACATGGTTTGAACAACCTGAGTCAATATAGAAGAGGTGCTCATTATTCATACCTTGTTTTGAATTCATATTCATAATGAGAAGAGAATCCTCTTGTTTCTCTGTATAATTGTTGAAGTCTTTTCTTGATTTGTATCCTCCGTGATAATTGTTGTTGTAGCCATGGTTGTATCCTTGATTATGGTTGAATCTTCCTCTTGATTGTGAGTAGCCACCTCTTTGAAATCCTCTTCCTCTCTAGTTCTTGAAGTTCCTATAGCACTCATCTGGTGTGTGATTAGACAGTCCACATATATTGCATGGGGAAGAGTTGAAAGGACTCCCCCTACCTTTCTTACCCCCTCTGCCCCTTCCTCTTGAGTTCCTACCTCTCCCTGCATAGTTAGCTTGAGAAGTAGTACCTTCATCTTCAACCTTTTTTCTCTTTCCTTTATCCTTAGACTTTCCTTTATTTGTATAGAGGGAAGAAGAATTGTTACCTCTTGATGGTACTCCATTTTTGTTGAGCTTGGCTTCATGGTTAAAGATTTGTCCCATGAGTATAGTAAGATTTGGGATTTGCATGTCCATGTAAAGGTCCATAGCAATTGTGAAAGCATCCCACTTGTCATCTGCCTTGATGTCATTGATTATCTGTCTCACTATTTGCTCCTCTTCAATCTCCTCTCCTATGCTTTCCAATTGATCAGTCACATCCTTTACTTTGGTCACATACTCTGAAACATTCTGCTTGGGTTGCTTCCTTTCAGTGGTAAACTCAATCCAAAATTGATTTTTTCTAGCTCTTCTATTGGAAGAAAAATATGAAGATAATGTATCCCAAGTCTCTTGGGAATTTTTACAATTCCTAATGTGAGGAAGAAGGAAGTCAAAAATAGAGTTAAGTAGATATGACCTTGCTAAAGCATCTTTGGCACACCATGAGTTGAGTCTTTCTAGCTCCTCTCTTGTAGGTTGACCTTTCTGAATATGGGCATCTCCTCATCTCCTGATATGTATCCATAGAGACTCCTTCCTTGTAGATAGTTCTTCATCCTCAAGGACCATGCTAAATAATTATTCATGTCCAATTTGTCAATAAAAGAAGGGAAACCATCTCCCATTTTACCTTAACTTGCTCTGATACCATTGTTGGAAGAGATGGATGGATACCTCAAGGAAGTGAGGTGGTACTACTAAAACCTGCTTTGTACCTACCCTAAATCACTTCATATTTTGATAGTAGGCCCTTTTAGCTTGCAAATGACACCAAGAAAGTACCTATGTACTTTGGAGTAGATGCTTGAAACAATTGAATCAAAACAGACTACTTCACAAATAGCTAGTGTCACAAAACATGCTATTTTGGTCTAGATACCTATTGGTTCTTTTGCTCAGTGCTCACAATACAATAGCAATTGATTAAATTTCTTTTGAGGGAATTTAATTAGCTTAAATAGCTAGTGATTACAAGTGGAATCATCTAAAATGATAGACTATGCTCTGAGAAATCAATTTAGCAATCCAAAGCTTACCCTCGATATTTTAGTTTTATTGGAGGCCCAATTGAATGGATATTCCTTGTAGAATCCATTATCCTAGGGTGTGAGAACCCTAGTCTTGGGAGAAGCTTCTCCCAAGTGGCACCTTGATACGTACGTGAAGGGAAGGCTTCAAATGGATTTAACTTGCCCTGGGCAAGAGTCCACATGAGGGACACTTGGAGCACTCTTATGAAATGCACACCGAGTTGTGTGAGTGGATATGTGAACTTATTCTCACTCAGTGGAAGTGATCATCTTGGAAGAGATTCTCAAAAAAACTTGCCTAGGAGCCAAGAAGCTATCCTATAGATGTGAGCCAAATAGCTTCATACTACATGAAAACATTGTTCACATGCTCCGCTTGGAGAAATTCCTTGAATTTACCACATGTTCATAGGGATTGATAGTGCCATCATAATGACTTTTCATGCCCTTGGCAACTTCAGAAGGTCATAGCCTTCTACCTATGTCTTGTGGTCTTATGGATGGCAATGGAAAGACACTTTGTTACATTTCTTGTGGATTAATATGCCTTTGCCTATTGGGAGTTCTAAATGAGGCTTAGGGTCTCTTCCTCCTCAACCAAATCCATTTGTTGCTTCTGGAATGTTCGAGGATGTGGGATTTCTCTCTATCAGATTTTCTTTTCTCCTAAGAGTCTCCACTGGTTTTTGGTCTTTCTTAACTCTTTTGTTCTTGCTTCTTTGGAGAGGAGACAGACTGTCCTAGATATGTATGCTTATCTTTCTCCTCCTCAAGCACTTTGCTCCTTTTCTTTACTATCTATGTAAGTCATCAAAATCTCATTTTTTTCAGGGTCTTTCATCTCTTTAATATGATTGAACTAAGTCCTTTTTCACTAGGAGATCCATAAGTCAAAATGGCAAAGTTCGTTCCTATGACTAGGTAGACGTCCTTGATCTTAGAGTCTACTGAAAGTCTATATACATAGATTATCCTATTCAATATGGACTTTCCATTAGGATTAGTGACTTACTCCTTAGCATCAGCTGAGTTCTTTGTTTCTAACTCTTGCATATCATTGTTACAATCACGATTATCACACATCAATTACATGGTGGCTTGTTTATCAAGATAGTGATCTTCGATGAACTTTACACTCGGCTTTTCTAAGGATTGAATCCTTTAGAACAAAACAATAATATGATGACATTATGATTTAGTCCATCTAAGTAGACCATCACTCCATGAACATTAGTACAAATGAATTCAATAGTAATGCAATCCTCACTATCAATCCTTGACATGAACTCTTCACTCAAAGGTTTTCCTTGCATGTTTCTTGAGCATTCCATTATTGAATAGGAGGGATTATGACATAACCATCTTCATCCTAAATATCTGAACAATCAGAGATGCAATGGAGAAGAGAAACAAAGAGCTCTTTCTTGGATAAGGTAGAGAGAGAAAGAGACAAAGAATCATCAACAAATGCACATGGATATAAAAGTGGAATTGTGCCTCCTTTTTCATTCAGCCATACATTCTTTTATACATGTTAAGGTGTATATTTGGCCAATCAAAAAGAGATAAGCAAAGGATAAGATATCCTCTTTTTTTAGAGGAGGTTCATGACAAATTTCATAGCCAACAATTCCCCCCTTGAGCTTGATTGTATTAGGGACTATCATTTTCTCACAACTAGGCTAGGCTGGTACAAAAAATATGATTCCTTCCCATGTACAAAGAAGGTGGTAGAACTATTATGTCCTTTTTTAAAAAAACTCATGAGTGGTACAACTCCTTCCTTATACAAATGAGAATGGTACAAAGGGGGTGTTTTACAACACGTCTTCATAGGTGAGATTGACTTGAGCTTCTTCTTCTTCATTTGTCTCCTTTGCTATGTTGACATTTCTAGGACTTTTGGAAACTCCTTTTTGGTTTCCATTCTTTTTTCTTTTTTGCATAATCAACAATGCTTTCTAGCATGATTTTTTTATCATATATTTTGAAAGGGTTAACTTGAAAACAATCCTTTGATAGATGATTTGTGTGGTACAATGAATGCATTTTTTAGCGCTTACAACCAAGGAATTTGCTATGAATTCATGATGTGTTTTCAACTAATTTTCATGTTTCTATAGAGAATTAATGACATCCTCTAACCTAGGATAGGGTTCTTTTCTTTAAGAATAGTTACAATTTGTCCAAATTTAGCATGGGGCATAGGTTTGAGTAGGATGGCTTCTTGATCCTTGTTTTCAATAGGACATTGCACATAAGCTAATTGGGCACAAATACTCTTTAGCTTGTTTCCAACAATAGGTATGTGTTCTCCTTGAGACATGGTAAGAGAATAATGTTGCATTTTAAGTGCTATTTTGGAGTTTCTAGAAATAGCTCCAAAGTTTTGTTCTAGATTAATCCATGCTTGATTTGCAATAGTGCAATCATCCAAGAAATGGAAAAAATCATCATCTAGAGAGGTGAGTAACATTGCAAGTGCTTATTCATCTGTTATATATGAGTAACCCCTAAGAGAGGTGTGAACCACCTTTTAAGTTATTTAAATGGGCTCACACATGAGTGCCATGTGGCACCCATGTGTAGAGCCATGGGGGTCATTCTCATAATTGGAAAGAGAGAGAATCATCTTGAGAGGTGTGTGTGGCTGGGCGGAAAGATATCATCTCGTTCTCCATGCACGCGCAGAACTCCAGACGACCGAACTTCGAATAGACACAGAGGTACAGTGGAGATTCCCCAAAATGAAGGGGAATCATTGAGGGCTTCAACATTGGTTTCAGAGCCAAGCGACAGCGCGGGCGACTAGGCAGATAGAAGACAACTGGAATGGATGGTCAGGTTGACAGAGAACGACCGACGAGGGAATTCCCCAGCCTTGCTCTCTCTTCCCCTTCCTCTTGGGTGAAGGAATGACCATCTCTACCCTTTATTTATACCTCTATCAAGTTCATGCAAGCACCTATATGGGATAAGTATCTGCGTCGACGCCTGTGTTAGACTGCGTGGAGAGGATCAAGAGGACATGGAGAGGGTTGAGTAAGCTCACTTTTAAATCTTTTTTCTCAAAATTAAGGGAATAAAATACATATTTTGGACCAAAATATTGGCAAAGAAGCGATGCATATATGTATTTTGGGCTGTGGAGATGGGGTATGGGTCTTGGATTGATTCAAAATAGCTTCAGTCCCTCAGTTCTAAGCTTCTCAAAGTCACTCCTCCAAGAAGATTAGCATTTTCACTTCCTACTCTTGACCTACCCGGCTTCTCCGCACCATAACTTCCTCGTATGATATCCGATTTCAAAAATTTTGGTCACGTTTCGAAGCTACCTCATAAGCTTCACTCAAAAACTATCGCTGTTGGATTTGGACGAGATTTACCCTACCAAAATCTCTCTGCAGCGCTTCAGCAAGAACTAGGTGGCCACTCCCGAGCCTAGTTTTTCATCATCCCGTGTCCAAATTCACTTTTGTTACTTGGGATAGTCTCAAATTTTTGAAGTACAGGTGCTGAGCTACACTTCTTGGACTGGCAAGGATTGATAAATCTCAGAAGTTGCTCAGTTTTGCTCAGTTCGCCCGGTTGGGGCTATTCCCACGTGGTTTTGGCATTGTTTTGGATGGTTTTTGGTGTTTAGAACCTCCTCGGACCAACTAGACATTTACAATTTTTGTTTGGGCCTGGTGAGGATTCAAAATCAGCGACCTAAAGCTTCAAGGATCACGTGGATTTCGCTTCTGCAACTCGGTTTTGTAACAGGGAAGTGCTCTTGTGATATATTTCTCTTCTTCTTGCATATTTGAGCTTTACTTCCATTCATTTTCATATACTCTAGTTAGCAAACAGGGGAAGGGAAGAAAAACATGGAATCTAAAGGCAAACAAGTAGTTGAAAACACTTCTCCATCTAAAGATCAACTAGACGATCCTGATTCTAGAATGGAAGAAGTAGAATTTGGGCAAGAAATAGAAGAGAACCTAGAAGAAAAAGAGCGTTCACAGGAAGAATATACATATGAGGAACTTTTAGATGAATTTTTCACCTGTGACCAGTTCATAGACTTGAAAGAGCAAAACCTTAAATTACAGAAAGATCTTGGTAGCATCACATCTCTTATACAGCAGCTTAAGTCTCAAATGATATCACTTGAGACTAGTGTCACCTCGTTTCTAGCTAGGAAGGAAAGAGAGATCCCTCCTATTCCTCTAGAGCTCACTAGGAAAGATATTTCTCTTCCTAGTAAGCACAAAGGAGAGAACTCTATGAAAGCTCCCCTCCTGAAAGACTTGAAGCCACCTACCTTTACGGGGGATGACCGAGACAGGAACAAGGATGCTATCTACACTTTTTTACAAAAATGGCATGATTTGCATCAATTGAAGGGCACCCCACCAGAGTATCGTGTGCTAAAGGCGAGTCTCCCCCTCGGCCCGCGTGCTTACAAGTGGTGGATGAGTCTTAAGAAGGCAAACTCTATCCCTACTGACTGGACTCAGTTTGAGACTCTTTTTCTAAAAGAGTTTCTTCCTGAAAATGAGGAGGAGAGGAATTGGGATGAGTAGGATAGGATTACACAGAGAGGTAGACCTCTTTCGGTCTACCTATCCCACTATAGAGAGATCATTTTGAAACTTAAGGGCTTGGATGATTTTTAGAAGACCAGAGGGTTTGTTAGGGGCTTAGATAAAGCCATAAAGAGGGAAGTCAGAAGGAATGCACCTAAGACGTTTGAGGAGGTGATCAAATATGCACAGATATATGAGGACCATAACCGTCCTCAGTATACTCCTATGGAGACGGATCAGCCCCTCAAGCCTCTTAGTACGATTAAATTCAAGAAGAAGTTTCCTTTTGGAAAAAAAAACAAAGTTTTTATTAAAAAGCAAACATCACAAGGGCCTAGATTATCCACAGATCAGTTTGAGAGGGCCAAAAGAGAGAACCTGTGCTTTAGGTGCTTGTCTCCTAGCCATTCACAGTGGAACTATCCACTCAAGAAGGGGGAAGAAAAGAAGAAGGGACCAGAGTCTAGTACGGCCCCTGAAAAGGGCAAAAAGACGGTCCACCTTGTACAGACCCTTCCTATTCATGGCAGCTCTAGCTGCAAGGGAGTGGAGGTGATGCACGAGGATATAGAGCACACCTGTTGTTTGACTCAGTCATTGTGGTCACAGCAGTTTGGACCACATGACCTAGTCAAATTGCATGGTAGTGTGTACGGGACCAGGGTGCGGGTCATGATAGATGACTTGACCACTCATAATTTTATAAACTATGCTTTGGTCAAGAAATTAAAGATTCCCCAGCAGCCTAGTGCACATAAATACATTGTATCTATGATGCAAGGGCAAGATAAGAGGATATGGGCTACTATGGTATCCAATTTGGAAGTCAAGATGCAGAACTATACAGATTATATGGACTTCCAAATTATGAATATGGAGAGGACAGACCTAGTCTTAGGAAGAGAGTGGCTATGGGGGTTGGGAGACACACTTAAACGCATCTATCAAAACAATATACTCGAATTTGAAAAGAATGGAAGTAAAGTTTGTATTTAGGGAGAGAGAGATGTACCTAGTGCGCCTCTCATCTCATCACTAGAGTTGTATAGTCTTTGTTATTCTCAGCATGTACAGGACATGTTTTTATTGTATAGTCATGATATGGAGCATTGTATAGATAGCTCATCTGATGTATATTTTCATGCTAGGAATGTAAATATAAACAGGACTTTCTATTATTCTTTTTTGCAAGAGTGTGTGGTTAAAAGTTTTAAGGATCTTATGTTTTAGTATACAGATGTTTTTCCCACTGACTTACCTAGAGGGCTACCACCTGAGAGAGGGGACATTGACCATGCCATAGAGGTTGTTACTAACACTAACCCTATTTGTAGGCCACCTTATAGGCTTAGTGTTTCTCAACATGAGGAGGTTTGAAAGAACTTGGAGAAGCTTGTCGAAGGTAGAAAAGTGCGTTTCGAAGCGATGAAGTTTGGTCAAGCCAACCGGCACAAGACCAGCCCTTGAGCTTTTGGAGACTCAAATAGATCTTATAGGCATGCTATAAGTGCAAAGAAACACACTATGTACCTTGGAGCATCAAGGAGAATGAGTCGATACAAAACAGATAGGTTCGCGGGTCGACTAGCTCAAAAAACTTACTATCTATGGAAGAGACAATGAACTTCAAATGCCCATAGCGACCAGCGTGATTACAATTAGAAAAAATACTTTTATGGGAGTGATACACATAGGGTTGAGTGTATGGAATGCACAAAAGTATAAGGAATAAGCAAAATATGCTATAGGAATGAATGCGACATTCACCGGTGGTACTTCCTATTTTTCAGGAATACGCAGAGATTGACCCCGAGGCAGAAAAACTGAGATTTCTCCAAATCTGCTGAACCAAATGCTTTGAAAATTTACAGGCATAAACTAGACACTGATACCTTTCCAATGAGTCCTCTTGCACTCAATTTGGAGCTCTGAGGAGAGAGCAGCGGCCTCTGCAAGATTACTGTTGGCGAAGAAGATGATGCAGAAATTGAAGGAGCAAGACAATGATGGTCACAAGTGTATGTATATTGCTTCCATGTAATGTACAAGTGATTTCAACTCCTTATATAGCCTCTAGGAGTGTTCCACGACTTTTACAACTTGAATTTGAATTCAAATGAAGGTGGGAATGATTGTTGGAGGGAATCAATTCACTTCCCTACAATCTAGGAAAAGTGAAGATCTTGATTGATCTACTTTTAGGTGATTGATTGCTTGATTGAATGCAACTTCAACCACCAAAATTTCGTGGGATTTTGGCCCTATATTTGTACCTTTACATGTGTACAACTCAAGGCTTTTACAACGGTAAATGAGCCATCAAAATATTCTCAAAAAATACAATAAATGAGCATATGAAAAAGAACTCTCCAACGGATATTCTTTCGATGCGATAGCCTTTGATGTAGATCAAATCCACCTCAAGCATAGTGTAAGCTTGATGTTCCAACAAGGTTGAGAGGCAATTGCAGGATTATTTAGATAAGGGCTTCATTAAAGCTAGTAACTCACCATGGGCATCGCCAATGCTCCTAGTTAAAAAGAAAGATGGCTCTATGAGACTATGTATAGACTATAGAGCACTTAATAAGGTAACTATCAAAAATAGGTTTCCAATGCCTAGGTTGGAAGATCTATTTGATCAGTTACATCAAGCTAGGTATTTTACCAAGCTTGACCTTAGATCAGGATTAGGGTAGAAGATGTCCCTAAGACTGCATTTAGGACTAGATATGGGCACTATGAGTTTTTGGTGATGCCTTTTGGTCTCACCAATGCTCCTGCCACTTTCATGAAGCTCATGAATAGTGTTTTACGGGCTTATCTAGGATACTTTGTAGTAGACTTTTTGGATGACATTCTGATCTATAGTGCATCAGAAGAGGAGCAATTGGAACACTTGAGGAAAGTATTTCAAGTGCTACGGGAAAATTCACTCTTTGCTAAGGAGTCAAAGTGTGAATTTTTCAAGACAGAGGTTAGATACCTTGGGCATATAGTCTCCCAAGATGGAATCCAGATGGATCATGAAAAAGTAATAGCTATTTTAGAATGGCCACATCCAAGGAACCTAGAAGAGCTGCAGATCTTCCTAGGTTTATCAGGTTGCTATCCAAGATTCATTAAGAACTATGCCAAGATTGATGTCCCGATGACGGAACAGCTTAAAGGGAAAGGGAAAGCCTTTCATTGGGGAGACGAACAGAAGCAAAGTATGGAAAAGTTGAAAATAGCAATTACTACAGCTCCAGTTTTACATATAGCAGATCCCAACAAACCATTTGTGGTTGAGACTGACGCGAGTGACTTTGCCATAGGAGCGGTTTTAGTACAGGATGGTCGATCAATAGCTTTTGAGAGTAAGAAACTAGAACCGGCTCAGAAGAATTACTCCATCTATGAGAAGGAGTTGTATGCAATAGTCCATGCTTTAAAGAAGTGGCGTCATTATTTATATGGTGGCAAAGTCACGATAGTGTTTGATCAAGAGAGCATTAAGTGGCTCTCTAATCAAACAGACCTTAAAGGTCGTAAGGCCCGATGGGCAGAGACCCTTCAAGAGTTTGATTATGAGCTTAGGTATAGGAAGGGAAAGTTTAATGTAGTGGCTGATTCACTTAGCCTCATGCCTACGCTCAATGGACTGAGTTTTACTCAGATCACTAGTGAGCTACTTGAGTCCATTAGAGGAAAATGTAAGCTTGATCCTGCATATTCCGAGATTTGGGAAGCCATTGAGAATGGGGATCGTGACATACGGGTTTCCAGTGAGGATGGAGTATTGACGGGTACTCAAGAAGGATTCAAGTTAAAGAATTGCAGTGTCCATAATGGATATCTATTACACAAAGGTAAGGTGTGTGTCCCTAGAGATATTGAGATGAGATGGCATATTTTGTATGAGTGTCATGACACACCTAGTGCGGGACACCCAGGAATTAGCAAGACTTATGATCTTGTTAAGAGGCAGTTTTATTGGCTTGGACTTCATAAGGACGTCCTAGAGTATGTGCTTAAGTGAAACAAATGCCAGGTCAACAAAGCTGAGAGGTTGAGGATTGGAGGACTACTCCACCCATTGGATATTCCTAATGGGAAGTGGGAGATTATCTCCATGGACTTTACAGTCGGATTACCTAAGACACAGAGAGGGCACAACTTGGTCTAGGTAATTGTGGATAGGTTAAGCAAAATGGCTAGGTTTATTCCGACATGTACTACAATGAACACACCAGAGTTGGCTAGACTTTTTGTGGAGAACCTATACCGGTTATATGGTCTTCCTTTAGACATAGTTTCCGATCAGGATAGGAAGTTTAGTAGCCACTTTTGGAGAGCGGTCTTCAAAAGTTTGGACATGAAACTTAGCATGAGTACGGCCGAGCATCCACAGTCGGATGGGAAAACAGAAAGGGTTAACCAAATCCTAGAGGATATGCTTCGAGCATATGTGAATGAAAGGCAAACTAATTGGGAAGAGTACTTACCTATAGTAGAGTTTGCATATAATACTGCCAAGCACTCTTCCACCAGGCATAGTCCATTTATGCTTATGTATGGGTTTCAGCCAAGAGCTCCTTATGCAGTAGGCTTGCAGAATGAAAAGGTTCAAGCTGCAAAGGACTTCTTGGAAGAGATGAACGATATGCTTAGACTTGCTAAGGACAGCATTAGGAGAGCTCAAGATAGAGTTAGAGCCTATGCTGACCCTCAAAGGAGAGACATCAACTTTGAGGTAGGAGAGCAAGTCTATCTTAGAGTTCCATCTAGGTCTGAAACCATGAAGACGGGACCTTGTCCAAAGCTATCTCCTAGGTATTGTGGAACTTTCCAAATACTTAAGAAAATAGGAAAGATGACTTAATAGCTCCAACTTCCAGAGAATAGTCAAATCCATCCAGTTTTTCATGTTAGCCAGCTTAAGAAAAGGCTGGGTGAATCTGACAACCTCATTCCAGATAATGCGGTAGTAGAGCCTATTTCTGTCCAATCTATTCCACATGAGCCTGAGAGCATACTACGCACTCGAGAGAAACGGACGAGAAGTCACTTGTATAAAGAGTGTCTAGTAAAGTGGAAAGATAGTTCAGAAGATAGTGCCTCATGGGAGCGGGTTAGCACCCTTCAGAGACGGTTTCCCAGTTTCAGACTACCTTCGCAAGAGTCTTCTTAAGGGGAAGGATATGGGGAAACAACGCGGAGATAGGACCATGTATTTTTATACATGGGGATTTAGTGGGAGCACTACTCTTTTGATTATCTCTTTTATAAGACCTTTCAATACCATTTTTGAGGACAAAAATGGAGTTAAGGGGAAGGAAATGTTATATACGAGTAACCCCTGAGAGAGGTGTGAACCACCTTTTAAGTTATTTAAATGGGCTCACACATGAGTGCCATGTGGCACCCATGTGTAGAGCCATGGGGGTCATTCTCATAATTGGAAAGAGAGAGAATCATCTTGAGAGGTGTGCGTGGCTGGGCGGAAAGATATCATCTCGTTCTCCGTGTGCGCGCAGAACTCCAGACGACCGGACTTCAAACAGACACAGAGGTATAGTGCTGATTCCCCAAAATGAAGGGGAATCATTGAGGGCTTCAACATCATCCTTTTCAGTGAAATGTGGTAACTCTCTTCTATGCTCAAGTGTTTTGTTTGGAGCAAGTAAATTTGTGAGAGACCATAGTTGATGTCTCCTGAGATGATCTTTGATTTTGGTTTTCCATGTATGGAAACCTTGGCCATTAATTTTTTCTAGAGTCTTTTCACTCATATTGAGGAGGTCTTATCAAGAGTGATAGTCTTGGAAGTGTCTAACTCCTTGCAGAAATATCTCAAATGCAGATAGAATTGTTTACAAAATCATCAAAACTTTGTATGCCCTTTGATAATATGAGTTCACAATGAAGAATGGCCAAAACTATATGGTCTTGTGCAATTATCCCTCAGTGCTCTTGCAACCATCATGCAAGTGAGCAACTACCATGGAAGGCGTAGGAGGTGCTTCTACTTCAGTTGAGACCTCTTAGCATTGTTGCAAATCAAAGGCCTCTACTGGAGCAAGGCATTAGTAGAGGATACAAAGCCTTAAGATTGCTTCACTATTGGGACTAGCATTGGTCCGTGCTTGGGTTATACAAGAGGTAACCTTGCACAAGCTTATCAGTCTGCATGTTGAATGGTGTTAGAGAGAAATGGTGTTAGGGAGCTTAATGGAAATGCCAGAATTTCCCTTTAGCATAGGGAGGTACATTAGAGATGTAGGTTTCATATCTTCATCAGATGCAACAACTATGTAGAGCTCACAATCAGTAGGACGCCCTTTTCTCAGCTGTGAGAAGCATTAATGGAGGTGGAAGAGGATGGGAGAGATGGGTTCTCAACTCCTCTTCCCACAGAGCTCCATGTAAGGCTCCAAGAAATGGAGGTTGTGACCCCAAAGGTGGCCATAGAAAGTCAATCCTACTTCCTCACCAACCTTGACCAAATCATTTCCAGCATTGCATAGGCTGTGCACCTCTTTGACATAGAGTTTGACAAAGAGCAGGTGAGCATTCAACAGAGATGAAAAAGGAGGCACAACACAATATGTTGATGCTCTCTTATCCATTGGTGGGGAGGCAGGCCATCAACTCTCAGGGGAAGCTCCATGTTGACTATAGGGGTTAAGGTATTGACTTTTTCATTGCCAATTCTAATGTCTCATGAGTGCTATACACCTGCTTGAGATGCCTCTACTTACATCTTGGATACCACATATTGGATAGGAGAGCTTATGGTGCAGCCATCTTCATCCCGAATAATCCCAACCATTAGAGATGCAGTGGAGAAGAGAAACAAAGAGCTCTCTCTTGGATAAGGTATAGAGAGAGAGAGAAAGAGAGAGAACAAGGGATGACTAGAAAAATGTAAAAATCTCAAAAATAGATCTTAAAGAAAACATGATTTCAGTGGAAAATTGTAATGATTGAGAGCAATCATGATGCCTATGAGAAATCAGATTGAGAATTCTAGCCCTTGCAATGCACAAAAAGATGATGGAGATGTCCCTTTTATATGATGCTCAATTTCTTGAATTTGATTTCTTTTGGAAATCATGATTGCTCAATCACAATGCCAATGGCTATTGTTCAATTGCTCAGTGCCCTCATAATGTCCACTTAGATGATGGTGATTTCTGATTTGTGCGTGCCCTCATGATTGCTCAATCAAGATGGTGATTTCTACAATTGTCATGATGGCTTGGAGCTCTCACGATGGCAAAGGGAAATCACGATATCCCTTGCTCAATGCAATTCCTCTTGTAGGCAGATGATGTGCCTCTAATTTTTTCACTTTTTGGGTCCATTTTTCATATTTGATGAGTGCTTTCCTAGGTTTTTGGAGGATAGAACAAGAATGTGCAAAAAACTTTTCACAAACTCAACATTTTCTCAAAAACGATCTAATTTAGAATTTTGACACTGATATCTCCCTACACACATATCCAAATGCCTTGCACAACAAGCATTTGAAGATTTATTACCAATCTTCAAATGTTTTTTGTACAAGGTGCAACAAGCATTTGAAGATTTTTTTCTCTCTCCTCTCTCTACTATAGATCTCTCTCTCACTCTTTCATGCAAATGAGAACCAATCCCAATACAAAGAACATAAGACAAACTTACAATGCCTGATTTTTTGAAACTCAAAGCACCCAAAGTCCTTATTGTATCTCTTGACTTTGTTTATTTCATTTCAAAGCTTCTCTTCGCCACTTCTAAAGCTTCTTTAAGCTGAAATAATACTAAAAAAGTTAGTTTTGATGATAAAAGTTATGAGATGAGATTTCTTGTTGAATCAATCAATTTATGTGCACTCCAAACATTGATCTACTTTACAATCAACTCTTAGGATCTCCTTCATGGATAGAGGCATAGATCCCTAGAAAGGATGCCAAAGGTGTTTGCAATAGACTTACAGGGCTCAAAGGAGTCACCAATTGACATCAAAGTGGTTGATTGAAAACAAAAAATTATCAATTTGAGTACCTACTTGGTTAAGGGCATGGAAGCTAAGAGGCAAATCCTAAGTTTGAAGAGAGAAGGAAGAAGAAAGAATAAAATTGCAGAGTTCTCAAGCCTTCAAACTTTCGTACATTGATATTTCTTTGTGTGTGAGAGATACCCTGTTGTTGTCCCATATCAAAATATGCAAGATTGAAAGTTGTACATGCCATGTTGTTCAGATGTAGGAAAACAACAATGATCAAAGAGAGTATTGACTCCAAATGATATATAGGATTTCCTTGACCTTGTTTTGGAGCTCCCTACATTTGCAGAGACATGTACACACATTAAAAAGGATCTTCAATGTTTGCATACTACCTTGAGACACCCTTTCTTCACCATATCCACTCCAAATGAGTAGAAGGAGAGAGAAAAATGGAGAAGAGAAAATAATTACGAGATTTCTTCAAGAGCTCACTTCTCACAATGGCAAAAGCCTAAAAAATTGATCTCTCATTGAGACATACAAAAATGGGCAGCCTTTTCCACACTAAAATTGTACGCCTATTTAAAAACATACTTGCACTAATTGTAGAGTTATTTCAACATTGTTATTGTGCCAGCTAAACTATTGTGATCGATCTGTATGCATGTGGAGGATTTCCCATGCTCTTGGGAATTAGAATATTGGTACGTTTGCAAAAATAATAGTGAAATAATGGTCTAGCCTAAAGAGATATTTTACAAAAATGCATGTAGCTTTCAAAATTTATTTTGTTAGTCTTTGATGTGTCTTCATCTTCTTGATCTTTCTTTGTTCACCATTAATCTTTGAATTGCTTGTTGATTCACAACAATGCTCTTCGTTCATTTTAATGCCAAGTGTAACGTGTAGATTTATGTGGAGGCACATTCGAGAAAAGATCTTGAAGAACCATCAATATCAACTTTGGTGTTGAAGAATTACTAGAAAAAGAGATTGTCTACAAGAAATTTTTTAACATGTGCTTCACCATGGCATCCAAGGCCAAAAGATTATGGATTTTCCCATCTACAAAAGAACTCAAAATGATAGAGAGCAAGATAAATCACAAGAGACACAAATGGCTTTTCCCATGGGGCATCACTACACAATGCTACACTTAAAATGATCAAAGACACCCCTTCTTTTCTATCATATAAACAAAATTTACAATAATGATAACCAATTATTCATTGCAGTCAAAGGAGGAATATGAAGACCAACAAGAAATCAAAGAAGATACTAGAGGTAACGAAAGTAACATAAATAGAAACCATGACCCACAAGAAGATATCAACACTATGGATTACCATGAAAGTCTTAGTTCAGTGGAAGATTTAGTGGAAAGAGGTGCTCAAGACAATGATCCAACCAACAAAAAGACAATCTACATACCAAAAGTTCCATTATTGGTTGTCAATCTCGAATGGAAGCAAATGCTTGGCGATAGAGGCATCTAGTGTCTCTACTTGGCTCCAATAACTTGCAAAATACATGAAGAAATAAAAAACAAGAGAAAAAAAGAAGATAGAAGGAAAATGTTTCTCAAATAAAGAAGAAGTGATCATCCTCTCTTTTAATGTTTGGGGCCTTTTAGACATGTCAGGGGTTGTTACAATAAATGAGTGGCTCAATAACAAGATCTGAAACCTAGATTTTATATGTTTGCATGAAGTCAAGATTAATAAAGAAGACCTTATGAATATGCTTTAGTAGATTTCTTCTCATGATTCATGGATAGGCATGGATCACCATAGAGGGGGTGGTGGTTTGGCCTTAGGGATAAGCCCAAGATGGACTTTGCATTTCATACTAGCATTGATAGTGGGCATCATTGGACAGATACAACTTTTCGTGAGTTACACCCCTTTTCTATAATGAGTTAAATATGGTGTAGAACATTAACAATGAATGGGGATAAAAACATGAGATCATTGAAGAGTAAAAGAAGAAAAAATTGGATCTCTTGAATTTGTACCTAGATCTAGTGTAATTGATAGATTATCATTTCTTTATATTGCCCAAATTGCAAGATGGCCAAGGACTACTCAAAGCACACCTCAATAGATTTGACACATTTAAAAATATATCCAACCTATTAACTATGCATAAAGTTTATTCTTGTACTAGCATAGTCCTCTTCTACTACCCTATCATTCTCTCATTCAATTCATCAAAAAGGGTAGATCAAAATGCATCGTTCCACAAGAACTCTTCTACATTCTCATCGTCTTCAATCAATTGGAATATTTAATTGATTTAGTGTCTAGATTTTTACTTTATATCCACCCATATTTTTTACTAGATTCAAGTAGTGAAGAAGGGGAAACGAATGTTAACCAAGGAAAAATAGAAATCCATAAGCACACATTCCAAGTCATGAAGAGGAAATCAAGAGTTATCATCTATGGGTCTTATTCAAGGAGTGGTGGGTGGTTAAGGAAGAAAAACCTTCCAAAGGGATGTGAAAAATTTTAACAAAGAATAAAGGCAAAATTACATCTCAAAGTTGGTTAAAGATAAGGCATGTACATCAAAAAAGGAGAATCATTAGCCATTCTGAAGCATTATTGGGAGCATCATCCTTGGTGACCACTCAAAGACATGAGTGCATGGGCATTATATTGCAAGTCAAGAATTCCGAGTCTCACACCAACATTGCAAGGTGGCTTGATGAAATTTAAGTATATATAAGCTTTTGGACACCATTTATTCTCTTTCTTAAAGGTAAAAGCCTTTTCTTGTATTGTCACGTGAACATGAGTAGAAAACTTAAGGGCAATAAGAACATGAGTAGAAAACTTAAGATTGATAACTAGCTCGAGACATAGTACAAGATTATAGTGAAATCTTTTTTCAATAGAATCATGAATCATCTTCAACATAGATACACAAAGGTGAAAAATATTTATCAAGGGTAGGGTCATCCTTGAAGCCATTATGAATATTTTAGAGGGGATGGATCTTACCAAAGAGTTGTGTCAACACCTCCTTCTCCTTGAGATAATGATGGAGCTCACCAAAGATTCAAGTTAAGAACTCCTTTTCTTTTGATTTATTCAAGTCCGAGAGAGTAGGCTAAGGCCGAACTTCCTTTATTTTTTTTTTTTTTAAGAACTCCTTTTCCTTAAGATACGAATGGAGACATCTTATGAAAATGGATGCATCATTTCATATATGTTGATGACATGATTTCATCTCCTTGCATTTCCTATTTTATCCATATGGGTGCATTATCATTTTGTATCTAGGAGACACTTCCTTTTTGTATTTATTTAGTTGTATTTGGCTACCTTGCCATTTGCTTCTACCTTGTATGAATTCTTCTTCATGGGGAATTATCCCACATATGATGTACTTTAAGAGCCTCCTCAAAATCTATATAAGGAGCTTCTCTCCCCTACTTTGTACTAGGTTAGAAACTTGAAAAGCCCACTTCATGCTCTTGGCAAGCACACTGTAATCTATGTGATTTTTCCAATTTCAAAGTCCACTCTTTTGAGTGTAACTTCCTTTTCCATTTTGTGAGTACATTGTTCATTTCATTTTTCTTCCACGTGTATTCTATATGTATCAGAGCTCTAGGCTCTTTTGGGTGGTTCATTTTGTTGGTAGTGGTGGTGCATGAGTTTGGTGGTGTTGTTTCCTCCTCATCAAGAGAATCCTTTTGACACCAATTTTATGCTCTTTAGGTCAAGCTTTTCCTGTTTTCCCATGCTCCCACCCTTCTGTTTCATCCATTTTCCCATTCTTTTTCCACTATTTTTTTCCCACCCGCTTTGTGGAAACCTTATGAAATTTTGTTCCTTTAGCATGGCAATAATGTGGAGTTGGTAGTGGATCTCACAATTGATATTGCTTATAAACACTATTTCACAATCCTTTCGGTGGCATTTTTCACTACTCAATAGTTTTCATAGACACTCACTTTCCTTTTGATAACTTGCAAGTACTACATTTGAAGTGTTCATAAACACTTTGAGTAAAGTTCCTTGATAGCTCCTCCTTGCCCATGAGTAACCCATCCTAACACTCCAATCTTCTTTAATGCTTAAGTTCTCTCCTTTAATTTGGTAATGTGGCTAACTTGAAACATTTAAATGTGTGTCTTCCACTCAAATTCCTTTGTGCATCACATCTGTATGTTTTCATGAGCTCATCTTGTGAATCTCCTATTGCAATGATGATAACATGCTATGAAGGATTCAATGCTTAGTCCATTGATAAATTCAACCAATCACTCTTTATTTGATCCTTTATCCTACATGACAACAAGACTCAACATCCCCATGTTATTACCATCTAGGTGCAAATGCTCATGCACATGCATCTAAGCAGCATAACTTCGTGTTGTCTTGAGAATCTCAAAATTGAAATTCTCTTGCCATCTCTCATAGATTTATAAGCATGTACAACTTCACCTGAGAGTGCCACCCATGAAAAGCAACTATGAGTATCAGCAATAGATGGGTGCACCTACTGCATTCTCTCATACAATAGACCATCTCATGTTCCATTAATAGAGAAGATTATGTCTCAATTATTTGTGCTCTGCAAGAGAGAATCTAAGAGCCAAAATTGGCTTCCTCTTATGAGGTTGTATAAGCTATCTTGTCTAATGCAAAATGTTGCATGCACATCCTCAATGTTGTACAAAGACTAAGCATGATGATAGACATATAAGGAAGCTTTGAAAGATCACTCTTCTTCATTTATTTTTGAGCTAGTGTCTCTTTATCTAATTGTATGCGGGTCAATTCCATCTTGGAAAAATCTGAGTGAGTATGAACTTCTTGAGAGACTAACTTTCGACCATTGAGGGTGTCATGAAAGTTCCCAGTGCATCATGCACAAGTCCTTATTATAGCACAAGTCCTTATTATAGCATCGCAAAAGGTCTACCTTAAGTAGTGTAACACTAACATAAGCATCCAATCCTACTTTTTGCCAAATGGTTCGTAGAGAGATGTATTTTGAAGGCTTTCAAATTCTTGGAAAAAGAACTAGAATCTTCCATACTTATGATCAGACACAAGTTTAGACTTCCACAATTGTGGGGGATCGCCTAGGGTATCATCTCGATCCTGGAACTGATTTGGAATTTCTCAATCAAGCTAACTGGCTAATTCTACATTGGAATATCCATTGGATCTTCTCCAAATTAAGGTATTCTTGAGGTATGATTCCTTAAAGATTTACAAGGATAAGTGGGAGCATTAATGTGAAGAGGTGATGGGATGTTGATAGAGATGAGAGAGTGTTGGCAAAAAACCTGCTCAACACTAGCCAATATAACTTCTGGAATGCTTACAATGCCTTATCTTTGCAAGCATGCATAAAGAACCAATAATTCCTTTGGACTACCATCCTCAAATGGTTGTGACAAACAGATAAGCTTGCACTTTATTGGGATTGAAAAGCTTTCTATTTTGGGAAGACAAGCTTTCATACAAATGCTCAAAGCTCACAATCTCGTACAAATTGACCAAAGAACTTTTGCACACATTCAACTAAAGTGTCAAACTAACTAAAGCAAGTTATTTCATGAGTTAGCCTCACTATACACAAAATAATAAGTTTAGGAAGTTTGGGAGGCACCTCGATTTTTTAGGAAGAAGGAGATGCACAGACATAGTCACATTCAAATTTTCATAAATTTAAATCTACACACATCCAAAGTTGATTATACTTTATAAGTAAGATCACAAGAGTCCTATCTAAGTGATCCAAGGGATAGATTGGATATTAGATATACACACACTGAGAAATGAACCATACAAGTTAAATGTGTAAATCAAGGTATTGTAGAAGCACATAGAGTATAGGAAATCAATGTAGATGAATCATAGTGTATTGATATTGCACGTATGATACAAATGAATTTTGGTACTTGGCACAAGAGATTGATATGAAGCAAGAATTTTCTCACTCGATCATAGACCAGCTGTAAGCCTTCAATTTTCAATGGATTAGATGTTCATAAATTCAATGATGTTCAACATGAAGGGAAGGCAAAAAGATGGAGTAACCAATTTGTTTGTAATCTAAGAATTGATTTCAGAGAAGAACTTTCACGGATCTTTCAAGGAGAGATAAAATGTTCTAGTAGCAGTAAATTTCAATGGCATGATGTATTTTCACAATGGATTCGATTTTTCAAAAAAGAAACTCTTTCATGGATTCCTCTCATAAGAATTTAAGTATTTTGCAAGATAAAAACTTCTAAAATAACAAAACTATCAAAAAAAATTTAAAATTCTTATTTTAATTGAATTATTTCATTTCTTTTCTTTCACATCAAAAGGATAAGTTTAAAAATAAGAGATTTTTTCATTTTATTTATTTTATAAGAAGCTCAAAGATGCGTTACATTTTTTTAAAGGAAAAATCATAAAGAAAAGAGGGATCTTCAACATTATACAAATGAATAAATTCACATCCTTGATATTGTACAAAAACCCGTATTTGATCATTAATACAATCTTTCATCTTTGAGCATATTTGATATTGATTGAGAGTCTATGAAATGTTGGTTTCAAGTTGATGTGTGAAGATCTTCAACAATTTGAGTGTATTTCCACATCAAACATATATGAGATCAACTTTGATTGTGAGTTTTTGAATTGAAAGTATTCAAGATAAGCAATTCTACTTTATGATTCATCTTTATTTTCATGTCTTTGATTGAAAATCTTGCATGATTAATTGACTTGACTAGCAACTAATGTGCACTGACATGAATTGAACCAATTTTGAATCTTTTAATCTCATGAATTACTTCTTCTTTTATAATCTTTTTTTTTAATGGAGGTTCTGCAAGTGCCTACTCCCCCATGGCTTTTAACTTTGAAAGTGCAATTGTATAAGTGAATGGGCATAGTACCCGTGGGACCCCCCCGTAATCCCACAAAGCAAGGGTAAGACAAGGTTACAATTCGCTTAAATTGTCCAAAGCCTTAGACCTCCAGCCTGAGGGTTGAACACTGGACCTCCACCTCAAGAGGCCAATGCCAAACAACTCTACCTACAAGACGTGGACATGCTTTTATAATCTTTGATTGAAACTTTTTAAGATTAATTATTTTGATCATTAAATGATAAGGATTGGTCAAAATTTGCATAAAGGCTCCTTGTGAGCAAGTCTTTAACTCTCGAAAACTCCCAGAGCGCGTGCATGTGCATGTGCATGTGTGTGTGCATGTGTGTGCATGTGTGTGTGCATGTGCATGTGCATGTGTGTGTGCATGTGTGCCACATGCACATGCGCATGTGCATGTGTACGTGTGCATGTGTGCATGTGTACATGTGCATGTGTGTATATGCATGTGTGTGTATGTTTGCATGTATGTCGTGTCTACGTATGCATGTGCATTGTGTGTATGTGTGTATGTGTGCATGTGTGCCGTCATGTGTACATGTGCATGTGTGTGTATGTGTGCATGTGCACGTGTATGTGTGCATGTGCACATGTGTATGTGTGCATGTGCACATGTGTAAGTGTGCATGTGTACATGTGTACATGTGCATGTGTGTGTTTGTGTGTACATATGTGCATGTGTGCATGTGGATGCACATATACATATACATGTGCATGAGCATGAGTACGAGTATACATATTTGTTGAGTATGCATGAGTATGTGCATGTATGTGTGCTCATGTGTATGCATGTTCAAGTGCATGTGTTTGCATTGGTATGCATGGACATATATGTATATGTGTATGTATGAGAATGTGTTCATGTGTATGTGCTTGTATGTGTGAGAATGTGTTCATGTGAATTTGTTTATGTGTATGCATGTGTGTGTGTGCATATGCATGTAGATCAAACTACATCTGTGTGTGTGCATATGCATGTAGATCTAACTACATATGTGTGTGTGTGTGTGCATGCACGCACATGCACGCACATGCATGTGTCTATGCATATAGGTATATGTAGGCATGTGTATGTCTATATGTGCAGTGCATGTGCATGTGTTTGTGCATGTGCATTGGAATGTATCATGAGTGCATGTGCATGTGTATGCATGTTTGCATGTAAGCATATATGTGCGTATGCGTATGCGTATGCGTATGCGTGTATGTGTGTGTGTGTGTATGTGTGTGTGTGTATGTGCATGTGTGAGTGCGTGTGCACATGTCTGTGGACTTTAATGTCAGTATCCTTGTGATATTGGGCTTCCTACCATGTGTGTATGTATGTGTATGCGTATGTGTATGTGTATGTGTATGTGTGTGTATGTATGTGTATGTGTATGTGTGTGTATGTGTATGTGTGTGTGTATGTGTGTGTGTATGTGTGTGTGTGGGTATGTGCATGTGTCTACTGATTTTTCTACATGTCCGTGGACTTTAATGTCAGTATCCTTGTGATATTGGGCTTCCTACCATGTAGAAAAATCAGTAGACACTCTAAATTATGCAATAGCTCCACAATGATAACAAATTGCAAAAAGGAAGTAACAAATCATAAATTCCTCAATTGCCTGTTTGCTCAATGCAGCAAGTACCCACTATACACTTCATGTGTATCAGCTGATGCAATTCATTTCTGGTTGGGCTTTGACATCAGGACAACTCACTTATGGAGCTTAAATATTATGAGGTCAGCTATCAGGTTTAGCAAGGTTATGATAATAAATGGTTTACATTACAAAATCAATTCTATACTAAAAAAAAATGCATGATAGAAGTTTTTTATTTTTGACTTGGGACTGGTTCTTTCTATTGTGTAATTAGAATGACATCAAACTTGCAACCTGGTTAATGTGGTCTGACCTATCGGTGATTTCCTCTCCCCTTTATTTGTAGAACCCTATTGGATGCCTATTGGTTAACATGATCTTTCTGTCATGTAGGCCCAGTTTGCGGATGTTGGGATTCAACTCTGCAACAACAGCTATTTTACTTCTTCTTGAACAGATAGTGTGAAACCATCCATTCCTCCCCATCATTGTAGCCAAAAAGTTCTGAGACTGCAATAAAGAATGTCCTCCAATATACCCACCATTTTCCTGCTTCTGACCCATACGTTTCATGAAACAATGGTTTCAATCTTTCTGCATTTGCATCCATTCTCTTCAGCCATTCTTCACTGCAATATCCACATAGAGACAAAATTGAAAACAAATGCGAGTTGAAATAACATCCTGATTCCATTTTCAGTGTTCACCCTTCTCTTACCTTGTTTTAGAATAATGCTTTCCATTCACATTCCAATGATCTTCAATGCTCACATGACTCTGCATGTTGATTGTGAGATTAGACCAGCAGAGATGCAAGGGAGGGGGGGAACCAAAAAGAAAAAAAAAAAAGGGAACTTGTAAAACACTAAACAAAAGCATACCATTTGAAGAAAGCATTCCACGCAAAGAAAATGTGCATCCTCTCTCTTGAAAAGGAATAATTAAGAAGACATCTTGGTCAAGGTAAATCTAAATCCCTATACTAACCGAGATGGTGAAGGTAATTTCATTGTAACCTCTTCGAATAAGGAAAAATGGGTTGACATACCACTTGAAGCAACAAGCTGTCTTTATTTTCTTTTTGGCATGGTAGTGGTGGTGAAGGTAATGGGATGTGGATGAGCCAGTCTATATGGCTGAATGGTGCAGAGATTTCATGTTCCTCTCGTCTCTTAGATGCTTCAATTCTCATGCAAGCTCCTAAATCCCACATGTAAGGTGCTCATGGAGCACGCAGGAGAGTTATCCATCCTCTATATAAGGATTCCTCTCCTCTCTTCAATTCACTCTAGCCACACGCAAGGCTGTGCTCTCTCCAAGTGAGCCTGATGATGTGGCTACATTGCTCTACTCAAGTAAGATCTATTCTTTGCTTATGTGTATCTTGTTGTTTTTGCTTCCGTTCTTTTCATTGAAATCTGCTTTACTTCTCTTAATTCTCCATGGATTTTTAGGACATATGTCTTAACATGGTATCAAAAGCATAGATGTATGATTTTATTATTTTAATTCTAATCACATTGGCATGAAGGTTCACTTCCCCATTAGTGAATAATCTAGATTGCTCTTTGATAATCTTTGTGCGATTTTAACCTGCTTTTCATCTCCTCCATCCTTCCTTTGCATCCTTCACTAACTGGTTCAAGATTGAATACATATTTTGATGTTTTTTCTGCAAAGACATCTAACATTCCTTTCAAGGATCTGAAAAAGAGTTTTGCTAGAAAAAAAAGGTGCTTGTGAGCACTAGATCAGGAAATCAATGTCAAGTGTACATGCTTACTAAAAGGTATTTTCTTGCTTATGACATTGCTCGACTCCTGGGAAATATTAGTTGTTTCACTGTCCAATAGCCCCAACTTGACCTTTGCTGGTGTGAAGGGCTCTATTCTCAATGAAAAGATTAGAAGGAAAGCAATTGGAGGGAAGTGGTTTCAGCAAATATGGTAAAACCATGATTGTGAAAGCCTTGCTTTGGCAGGCTTGGCCACATAAACCAAAAGCAAAACTTGATTTTTGTAATGAATATCAATATGGCAAACAAATGAAAATTCCTACTGCTCTGGTGTCTCTTGTAAGTCTAATATGCTTGACCTTGTTCACTCTGGTGTTTGTAGCATGCCCACCACATCTATTGGGGGTGCTCTTTACTTTGTTTCTTTTGTTGATGACTACTCCAAGAAGCTTTGGGTTTATTTGCTAAAATCTAAGGATGCAACCTTTAAGAAATTCCATGCATTTGTGACCACCCAAATAAAATAGGTAGAAAGCTGAAATGCTTTCTCACGGATAATGGACATGAATTCACAAGTGTTGAATTCCATAGAT
>CM035409.1:119675898-119683398 GCA_020310875.1 Ceratopteris richardii
TTGAAATATAATTTATATAATGTTTTCTCATCAAATATTGTCATCATTTTTTGATGTATCATCATTCATGAATGATGGATCATGTTTTTATACTTATTAGATTGTACTAGGTAATGTGTAGTCACTACTCACGCAATCAGTGTAATTAATATAATGTTTTCTCATCAAATATTGTCATGAAAATAATGCTAATGCTATATTGTGTTCCTACTCTTTTTTCTTTACTTTTTTTTGAGAAAAAAATTAGGCGGCGTCAAATAACGTCAGAAACGTTTTACCTTACCCATCAAACGTCGGGCGAACGTAAGAAGTCAAAATTCAAAAACCCGTCAGAAACAACTATGGGGAGACCTATGCATGGTAACCTTATTGAGTGCTTTGTAGTCGACGCACATCCTATAAGATCCATCTTTCTTCTTCACTAGAAGAACCGGTGTTGCAAAGGGTGAATAGCTTGGTCTGATAAGCCCCTTCTCCATATACTCATCCATGACCTTGTGGACTTCATTTTCCTCCTCAAGCTCATTCAAAATAGAAGTCAAGCTATCATACTCGCTCCTGGTACCAATTCGATCCTATGCCCAATATTCCTGCAAAGAGGTAAACCCAAAGGTAATTCTTTTAAAAACAACTCCTTGAATTCTACTTACTTTATTCGAAAGTACTTGAGCATTCCAACTGGAGTTTCCTTGATTGCAAGTATCCATCACTACAAAAGATGAATACAAAAAATACGAAAAATAGATATACTTATAATCAATCTTGAGAAGCTTGATCATGGTCACCAATCGCATCTCTTGGACATCTAGCTCTTCACGGATCATTAATCACCTTCCCTCATGCTAAAATTGGTAAACATGTGAAGTAAACTCTATGGCTGATCATTTCCTAACATACCACTTCTTACTTAGGACTACATCAAAATGGGCCTGTCTTGCTATCTCGAAATCCAATATGCCCTTATGGATTGGATCTGGATGGGTAGACTGACGGGTAGACTGACTGCTCGCCGATCCCATGTCTCAGTACCCTTCCTGTCGACTAGCTCCACTATGTAGGCATACTCTGACTCCACAGTGTCAAAATGTAACCATCTAACAAGTCGAGAACTAATGACATTATGTGGACCCCGTGTCAAAAAGAGGACCTTGACAGGCTGTCTTGCCACACCTCCTCTCATAACAACGAGTACTGTATCTCGATACGGGTACCCTTCATATGGCACAGAATGCACCTTCTTCGTGACCGTCGTGGCCACTATAGGAGATGAATTTGAGATAGGGAATCTCCAAAATCCTCATGTTCATCACTCTGTGCACGTGTGGGGTTTATTATTATGGTAACTTTTGTCTTTTCCTTCTTAGGATGGTCTTCAAATCGATGCTATAACCTTTCTTTCATTGCCTTCTATTTTTGTTGAGGAGTAAGGATAGACTTGTTATAAACCCTATCAGCTAGAGCCTTATAAGCTCCTGAAATTGCCTTGATCATATGCACCTGCTTAGCCTCTTTTTGAGGTTGTGCACTAGTCAAGATAAGAGTACTAGTGGAAAAGGGAAGACTCATCTTAGTCCACAAGGATCTCTGGTCCTGGGAGAGCCTATGCCCCTACGACCATCTTTGAAGACTAGAGGCATCTCTATGTCATGTGCCAAAGAGTGACACCTCTCCTTTCTTACTAATGGTCGGATTGTTTCTCTTAATCCCAAGACAAACTTGTGGGCTTGGAGAAACTCTGGAGTAGAGTCAAGTACTTTAAGAAGTACCTCAATATGCTTGTCTGCATAATCTAGAATTGTTTGGTTTTTTTGATCGGTGAAAAACTAAGTATTTAATGCCCTCGACCTCTCATCTGGTGGCACAAAATTATTATGAAATAGGACTTTAAATTGTTCCTAAGTAGTGGGCTCTTTCTTGTCCTATTCTATTTTACGTCACACGATGCAATGCATAAGTTTAGATATGAATATATGTATCATGTTTGGCTATGCTAGCATGCATGCATTTACATATTTGTGCAAGCATCCATATATGTATGTGCGTGTATATGAATGCATGCATGTATGTACAAGTATGTACATACATAAATACATACATGAATACATGCATACGTATGTATGTAAGTCTATATGTATGTATGCATGCATGTATGTATGTATGTATGTATGCATGCATGCATGTATGTATGTATGTATGTATGTACGTACGTATGCATGCATGTATGCATGCATGTATGTATGCATGCATGTATGCATGTGTGAATGTACGTATGTTTGCTTATGTGTATACACAGGAACACGATAAAACTGAATCAATACAAAGAAGAGTAGCATGACCATTCAACAAGGATGCTATGCATAAGTTAAGATATGAATATATGTATGTATCATGTATGTATGCATGTATAATAGGCAGGTAGATAAGTGGGTAGATAGGTAGGTATTGAGGTGGGTAGGAAGGAAGGTAGGTATCTACTTATGTATGTCGCCCACCGTGTATGTATGTACATATGAATGTATGTATGTAGGTATGTATATTGTTTGTATGTTTGTATGTTTGTAGGTATGTGTTTATATATGTATGTATGATGTTCGTATATATGAATGTATGTATGTATGTATGTATGTATGTATGTATGTATGTATGTATGTATGTATGTATGTATGTATGTATGCATGCATGTATGTATGTATGCATGTATGTATGCATGTATGCATGTACGTGTGTGTGCATGTATGTATGTATGTATGTATGCATCCATGTATGTACGTGTGTATGTATGTATGTATGTATGTATGTATGTATGTATGTATGTATGTATGTATGTATTTATGTGTGTATGTATGTATGTATGTATGTTTGTTCATGTGTATATACAAGAACTCGATAAAGTTGAAACAATTCAAAGAAGAGTAGCATGACCATTTAGCAAGGATAATATGCACAACTTTAGAATTATATGGATATATGTATGTATAGAAGGTAGTTAGGTAAGTAGGTAGATGGGTATGTATTCAGGCAGGCCAGCAAGGGTCTCTATGTATGTATGAAGGTCACATGTATGTATGTACAGATGAATGTATGTATATATGTATGTATGGATAATGTTTGTATGTGTTATGTGTGTACTTACAAATGAATGTATGTATGTATGTATGTTTGTATGTATGTATGGATAATGTTTGTATGTTTGTAGGTATATGTGTGTTATGTGTGTACTTACAAATGAATGTATGTATGTATGTATGTATGTATGAATGTATGAATGTATGAATGTATGAATGTATGAATGTATGAATGTATGAATGTATGTATGTATGTATGTATGTATGTATGTATGTATGTGTGTGTGTGTGTGTGTGTGTGTGTTTAGGTACGCATGTATGTATGTATGTATGTATGCATGCATGCATGCATGCATGCATGCATGCATGTATGTATGTATGTATGTATGTATGTATGTATGTATGTATGTATGTATGTATGTATGTATGTATGTATGTGTGTGTGTATGTGTGTGTAGGTATGCATGTATGTATGTATGTATGCATGCATGCATGTATGTATGTATGTATGTATGTATGTATGTATGTATGTATGTATGTATGTATGTATGTATGTATCTATGTATGTATGTATGTATGTATGTATGTATGTATGTATGTATGTATGTATGTATCTATGTATGTATGTACGTATGTATGTAGTTAGGTAGATAGGCAGATATCCATGCATGTATATATCATAAAACTTAGATGAGGCAGTGAGAACCGTGCTTGCCATTACCTCTTTAACCTTATTCTTAGACTGAAATTTGTAAAAAGCATCCATGTATTCAATTGTTCACGTACATACAAATGCATGCATATTTAAACAAGAAGAACATACAAGTTCAATATCAGAAAGTCTGATCTCATAAAGTAAAAGAAGCATACATAAATATCTAAGCATGTGAATGATAGTGAACATACAGATATCAGTTCTTTCAGGATTGCCAGGCACCTGTTCCAGTCAATGTATTCACCAGGGCATTTGATATTCAGGACGGTAAATTTCCCGCCCGTTATTATTTATCATTAGACATAAATAACATCTTTTAAGACAGACCTGAAAGTAGAGAAGTAGATTATCGGCAGGCATGGTTCCTCCAGTAAAAAAAAACCTTGCCATCCAATCATCATCACAATTGTCCTGTCAAAAGTTATAATCTTTAAACCTGAGCATCTTCTGATGGCATCAAAACAAAAAGAAACGAAAAAAAAAACAAAAACAAGAAAAAACAAATGTCCATGCATCTAGAAGTAGGTGCACTAACAATGCATGCCTTTTGCAGGAGAATATACAGAGATATAAGATTTCCAGTCCATATTCTTGATGAGGATGAAAAGGGTCATCTAATATGCAAAAATACATGCAACTTTCTCTGTTTCCTCTATGGAAAAGTAGCAAAATGATCTAGACACATCAAATAATTACCTCAAAATGGTACGCGAAGGTCTTGTGGCAAAAGATATGGATAAATAGTAGGCTGTCTGCATGCATCCAAGTCGATATTTTGTACAAAAGCTTCTCATAGTTCTTCATATGCTGAAAAAATGGATCACTCATGGTAGCTTTTCAGATTACGTGTTATAAACAATGTGATAATGTTCCCAATGTAATGTAGTCTTACCTCAAACATTTCAATAGAAAATATGCGATCAAAAGAGGCATTGGCCTCAAAGGAGTTCATGTCACAAGTGAGGACAGATACATTTGAATATCCCATTCGTCTGCAAACAATAAGGGACCCTTGCCATGTAAGAGACACCATAGAATCACCTTTTCATGTTGAAAATTTGAAAAAGCTATCAAACATCATAATATGGCAATGAGCATTGCTGTGAAGGGGAGAATAATAATGTTCACCTGCATTCATCTTCTATCAGTTTCTTCTGTCTTGCAGAATTGGATACACTTGTAATCTTGCAATTTGGGAAATTCTTTGCAATGTAAAGTGATAAGGATCCCCAACCACAACCAAGGTCCAACACTGTTTGTCCATCTCTTAAGCATGCCCTCTCACAATAAATAGCCAGCATGGCTTCCTCCGCTTCATCAAGAGTATAACACTCGGAGTTAAACAGTGCAGAGCTACAGAAACATGAGAGAGAGAAAATTACAATTAAAAGATTTTTTAAGTATCTTAAGATTATTCAAAACTGGAGAGCTTTAATAATCCTAGTTTCATCATCAAAATTCGCCGTGACCTTGGTAATTGCTTGAATCCATTAGAAGAGATTCAAGTTCATTATCAGCCTAGTTCAATATCAACAGTGAATGAAAGTTTCATGTATGAAAAGATGAGGAAATAGAAGAAACTACGGCAAAAATAACAAGAATACAACAAACCTGTATTTTAGGTGTCTTCCAAGCACCAGTTTGAAGAACTCAACTGGAAGTTCATAATGTTGCTCATTGGCAGCCTCCGTGTTGATGGCAATGGGAAGTTCTCTCAATGCTTGAATGGCGCCGAGAAAGAAAACAAAGAAAATATCTGCCATAATTATTTTATAGTGAAGGAAGATCTTTTATCGTTCTACATTGATTCGTGGTCGAAAACGGAAGTGAAGAAGAAGTGAAATACTTATCCTATTATGTCTAACCGTTGGAAGTAGATTGACAACATGAGGCCTGATGAATGACAGCGGTGTCATCAGATTTTGATCCCTATATGAGCTATATGGGATATTACTAGAGGCTTTAATTTCTTTATTTTACATCATCCCGGGTTTTCCCTATTCCCGGCGTACTGTGCTTCATATTCAGTGTTCTGAGGACCCCAAGGAATGGTAGTGGAGGGAAACTTTACTTCTTACTGGAAAAAGAAAAAATCATCCGAGAATGTGAGAAACAAATCTTTGTCGTCGATACACACCCAACAGAAAAAGGAGGAGCAGCAGAGAAATACTTATTCTATTACGTCTAACTTTTGGAAGTAGATTGACAACCTAAGCCCCGACAAATGGCAGCAGTGTCATCAGATTTTGAACCCTAGATGAGCTATCTAGGATATTACTAGAGGTTTTGATTTCTTTATTTTACACCATCCCGGGTCTTCCCTATTCCCGGCGTACTGTGCTTCATACTGAGTGTACTTAGGATCTCAAGGAATGGTCGTGGAGGTCAACTTCAGTTCCTTACTGAAAAGAAAAATCATCCGACAATGTGAGAAACAAATCTTTATCGTCGACACACACCCAACAAAAAAAAGGAGGAGCAGCAAGGAACTCCACTTAGTACGCGGTTCTGCATTGCACACCGTAAGAGCCGAAAATATTCTGGGAAGTCTAAAGCTATAGCACTTACATTTGACGAAGAAAATAAAATCCTGTAACTGAGCTTCCAACGATTGTTTACGACAGGCACGGAGGCGAGAAGCGAGAAGAGTTCTAGTTCCCTGTCGGATAAGAGAGTCCGGTAGCACATTAGCCTCGTGGGCACGGAAGGCCAACTTGACCAGAGCATCATACAGCTTCATCGTTGCGAGCGCAGCAGGAGTTGGCACCGGCAAGTAGAAGTTCGTGGCTTCTATTGCTATTAAATCATAAATTGGCATGAGATTGGTACGTCAGTGACAGCTCGACTCTAAAACTTCGGCCGACACTTGCTAATAAAATTTTAACTTGTAGCAGAAAAAAGGATAGACCCCTCTCGACCGTTGAAAAGATAGCGAGCCCAACACTATGACAGAGAGTTGGAAAGGAATGGCAATAAGAGATCAAAGAAGCTACCAAGGGATTGACTTTAAAACACAACCACGTTGTGTGTTGTGAAGCTTTGATCGAGCATTGACGAAAAGCTAGTAATTGTTTTCCTTGCATATTTATATTTCTATGATGGTGCTTGTGTCTGAGAACAACATTGAATTGGGCGTGAACCAATCAATCAGGTTGTTACTACAAACCAATGGCTCAATGACAAGATCCTTAACCAAGATCTTATATGTTTGCAAGAAGTCAAGATAAATAAAGAAGACCTTATGAATAGGCTTTAGAATATTTCTTCTCATGGTTCATGGATAGCCATGGATCACCATAGAAGGGTGGGTGGGTAGTCCTAGGGACACTACAAGAAATAGGGGGGCGTAGCGACGCCCTCAAATTGAAAAAAAAAACGAGAACCGTCGCTTATGCGACGCTAGCGTCGCATAAGCAACGGTCCTCTTTTTGGATTTTTTTTTTATGGGATTCGTCGCATAAGCGATGCCTGCGTCGCTTATGCGACACTAAATGAGTGCGTCGCTAATTAGCGACGCTATTTGCGATGTTGGCAAACTGGATAGCATCGCATATGCGATGCTTTGGAATGTAAAAAAAAATATTCAATTTCTCCCGGCACATTTGTGCCGGGATTAACACGCGAGAGCAAGAAGAGACCGAAAGAGAGAGAGAGAGAGAGAGAGAGAGAGAGAGAGAGAGAGAAAGAGAGAGAGAGAGAGAGAGACGCATCTCGTTGAAG